>JAJOZX010004291.1:305000-428258 GCA_023014485.1 Bathynomus jamesi
CGAGCTATAGGACAAATGAAATCACATTCAGCTGCAGATCTGAATAAATGGAACGCCTTGATGTTTAAAAACTGTAAGAGTGAAATAGCTACACCCATACATGGATATGGAGGAGATCCCTGGACACGGGGAAAACACCGAGCTTCCTGAAAAGAGTAAGCATTCTCCCTATATTATATAAAGCAGTGGATAGGTCGGTCTCAAATAAAGAACTATAGACCGGTGTCACTGACATCACATCTCACCAAAATATTTGAGAGTGGCTGAAGAAAATCTTTGACTTCTTGGAGACACAAGAAAAATTCAATGAAAACCAGCACGGATTCCGATCAGGAAGATCACGCCTATCACAACTAACAGAGCACTATAACAATATCATAGACGCACTTGAAAGCAATGAAAACTACGATGTTATATACACGGATTTTGCTAAAGCACTCGACGAGTGTGATTATGGTATAATAATACAAAAAATGAAACAGGAATAACGGGCAAAGTGGGAAAATGGATCTATAACTTTCTCAGAAAATGTCAGCAAGTTGTAAAACTTCAAGTTATATCATCATCAGAATCGTAAGTACGCAGCTCAGTACCACAATGAACAGTATTGGCCCCGCTCCTCTTCATTATCATGCTAACAGACCTAGATAATGAAGTAACCAACAACACTATATTAACATCCCTTGCTGGTGATACAAAAATCAGCAGAAAACTTAGAAATACAAAAGACGTGGAAGCCCTACAGACGGACACAACCAGAATATACAAGGGGTCAGAAGACAATAACATGAAATTTAACACCGAAAACTTTCAGCTCTTGAAATATAGAAGAAATGAGTAACTGAAACAAATAGAATGTTATATCCAGATAGAGAGAAAACTGAGAAGACAAATTAGGAGTTATAATGACCGATTTTGCGAAATTTGAGATACAAAATAAAATAGCAATAAACAAAGCAAAAAGATTACGGGGCAATTACTGAGAGTCTTTAAAAGAAGGGACAAGAAAATAATAATTCCCCGACTGAAAACAATGATCATACCGAAACTTGAATACTGTTGGCTTGACATCCCCACATAAAAAAGAGGAAATTAATAAATTAAAAGAATTTCAAAGAAATTTTGCCAAGATTGATGACTGTAAAGCACTCAGTTACTGAGAAAAACTACGTACATTAAATGTACAGTATATTCGTTAGAAAGAAGAAGAGACAGATAAACCATAATACATTACACAAATGGGAAATAATAGAAAAAATAGTGCCTAACCTCAAACTGATTCCGGTAACCATCCAAGCAACACTGGAAAACAGGAAAGGTAGAATGTGTAGTGTTCCCAAACTAAAGGCCAAGCAAAGGACACCCTCAACTCTGAAGGAAAATAGCTTGGTTGTCAGGAGGACAAGACTATTTAACCAGTTACCCAAAGAAATAAGAAACACCACTGATGGCAAAGTAGGAATGTTCAAAAGAAGACTAGACGCCTGGCTCATGACTGTTCCGGATGACCGGGTGTGCCTGTTTATGTGCGATCGAAAGCTCAAGACAGCAACTCTGTTCTACATCAGGGCAGGTCTAGAGGTGGGGCCACCAGCTTGACCTCTGTGTGAAAAGAGAGTGATGTATACGAAACATCTACAAGTTTATACACAAGGTGGAGGTGGAAGAAAAGTCTTTAAGGATTTTATACATACCAATAATTAATTTGTGAATAATATAATAAATAAATTCCAGTGAGATCACTGCAGTGTATGCGATACTTTTCAAAGCAAATATTCAAGGCCAGGAATGACCGTAGGCTAAAAAAGGAAGGCACTAGGCCAGAGCCCCAGTCAGTGCCATGCCAGTAAGGATGGAATACAGCAATGAAGAAAAAGTGTATCTTGTATCGTGGGTTATTTCTTATAAGAACTGTGAAGAAAGTTGGCGTTTATTTCAACAAAAATATAATAAACCACTACCAAATGCAACCACCACTCTTCCATACTGGAATCGTTGGTCATTAAATATGTGGTTGTAATGTTTAGGTGTCTATTATGATGAAAAATATCATCATTCGTGTACAATTCATACACCAATTATTATTTTTTTAATTTATTATCCATTTTTGTAGGTGTTTTCCTGAATATGTTATATTAACTGACTAATTAATTGAATTAACTTACGATCCTTAATTATTTGTAATTGTTAAAATAGTTCGAATTAAACTATATTATTATTATTATTATTATTATTATTATTATTATTATTATTATCAGAGAGACGGGAAAGACCTTTCCTAAACCAATTTCAAAATGATGAATGGATACCCTAGATACAGGCCAAAAATCTATAATTTCATCAGTATTTTCCTTTAACTTCTCTGCCTTTATTTACTCTCCCAAAAGAGTAACCTAATAATAGTCCAAAATAACACCCACACTTATTGGACAATAACCCACGAATAAGGAACTCATTATCGCCCTCAAAAAGCTTAATTTTGCCTTGTATAGAAAACCTTTAAAACACCCCAAACCTCTTCTTGGCACCCCTTTCGTTTTGCAATTTATTTCAAATCTCAGCTCCAAAATGAAAGAGAATTATTTATTTTATTTATTTATTTCATTTATATTTATTTATTTATGTTTATTTATTTTTTTTATTTCTCTTTTACAATTTTCTTTATTTTTTTTATTAATTTATTTATGGAATCGTTCATTTTCATTAATTAATTAATTTATTTTTGTTTATTTTTCCTTTAAATTTCAATTATTTTATTTTGTAATATTTTTTTTTACTGTAGTTATTGGGTGTTTTTTATACATAACTACAGTTATATATTTGTATTTCACTTTAGTATATATATATATATATATATATATATATATATATATATATATATACACAGGGTTATTTAAAATGATTCACCTGATTTCAAATGAGAATATTTTTTAATGTTACAAATACAGAGTGATTTGTGATACATCAACCAAAGAAAAACTGTCCAAATTTTGTCTGTCACCTCATAAATGCTCTATGTGACTTCCCCTAGTTACACGAGCAACGTCGACACGATAGTCGAATTCCTCCCATACTCGCTCCAGCTTGTCCGTTGTCACTGACTCTACGGCAGTAACAATGCGAGTTCGGAGCTCATCCAAAGATGTGGGCAACAGTGGCACGTACACAGTATCCTTAACGTACCCTCAAAGGAAGAAGTTCTGTAACGTCGACAAAACTCACGCTGCACTGTGACTACCGAATTACAGTTCGAAAACTGCAACACACAAAACGCCTTCTGCTGTGCGGACGCCATTTTTACACTGACTGTTGCTAGGCTAGGCCACGGTGTGACTTTGGAGCCCTCTCGCGGTGATCTTCTAAAACTCAGAGATTTCCTCTTTCATGTGGTGTATGCCCAGTTGATGCACGGTTGATAGGTACGGAAGTATTCTCAGTTGAAATCGGATGAATATTTTAAATAGCCCTGTATATATATACAGTATATATATAGTACGGGGCCCCAATAAACCTTAGCCCCCCCGCCCATGGCCTAAACCATTAGAGGTACAGTAAAACTAAACATACCTTACAAAAGAGAATTTAATCCTGCATTTAATGAGAAACAATTAAAACTTGATGTTTTCGCCATTGGCTTCCAAGACAGCCTGAATTCGCTTTGGGTAGCTTGCCAAAAGTGACGTGAATAGATCTTGATCGTTACGCAAATTTGCTAAAACAGTTTCAATGTGTTGCGTCATTGTATCCTTCGAAAATCGATTTGCTGCAGGTTCTTGAAACGAGAGACATTCAACCTTGTCCTTTATAACTGATCCACTGTGTTGACAGACGTTCAGGTCAGGAGAATTTCCTGGCCATTCTTCATTTCCAAAGAAATCGATCTCATGGTTCCGCAACAACTGTTGAGTAGCTAACGCCTTAAAGCAGGGGGCCTTATCGTGCAGAAGTGTGACCTGATCGACATCCATAACATTGTTTGGGTTTCTTAGAAAAGGAATGACATGCTGGGATAGAGTAATATGCTGTCCATCCCAACTCTGACCATTTGGCTTCAGCACCCACATGAGCTTCTTTGCAGTGAACAAAACAAACACACCAACACAGTCTGGACTTTTTAATAATTCGCGATAATGTTCATTGTCATCGATTTCATCTGGTGTTGTGGCCCACACTCGATCATTTTGGTAGTTAGGCCGACGTGTTACGTAAACAAAAAATTCATCGGAGACAGCTAAATGCATGAAATCATCCACATCCCAATCTTCAAGATAATGGGCAAACCACATTCCGTCATCGATGTTAAGTTGAGTTTTTCTTGGCTTTGGAAGTTCATGCCAAGGCTTTAAACCTTGCCTATGACGGTACAGTCGAATGATCTCACCACTAACGATCTTTCCTCTCAACACTTCGATCTCTCTAGAAAGTTTAGCACAGCTGTTTTTCCGCTTACGCGTACCGCTTTCAATGATGTCCTTTGTTTCCTGAGAGAGTGGCAAATTTGGGTGCCCAGATTTGGTTGTATCCATTTCACATTCATCCAAAGTTTTACTCCAATTTCTTTTGACGAAGTCCTCACTTCTTCGCAACTTTTTGGCCCTTGAACGTGTTATAAAGGTGGCTCCAGCATCACGAGCTTCCCGAAATGTTATTGCTCGTATGCGATCTATCACACGTTGCCTCTCCGAATCACCAATTAATTGAGAAGCCATTATATTATCACTTTATCAGCTAGAGTAATTTTAATACCTGCAATAAATAAAGAATTTTATATATTTTTATAATCACTAAAAACTATTTCGATATAAGTAAACATGTAAGCTGCAAATGGGGGGGCTAAGGTTTTTTGGAACCCCTTATAAAGTAGTTAAATATATGGGCAGTTTTTCTCTATGTATTTATTATATATTCATGAAATAAGAGATTCTAGAAAGTGGGGATTTCATTCGCCCCCATGTCTCCTACTCCCCCTCCCAAAAAGGAAATGGAGAGATAATTAACCCCAGTAATTGAGAAAAAAGTTTGTGGATACCTTCATTTTAAACATGATTATTAACAATATTAATTAATAAAGATTTATAAAGAGGTTTCTTCACCGTAAATGATCATGGGTGAAGCACCATTTCTTCGACAAGATATTCTAGCCACAATTTTCTTTTTTTTTTTTTGAACGCGGGTTAGATTAAGTTGGGTTAGGTGTCTTTAGAGTAGGTTAGGTTAATTTCAGGTAATAAGAGTGTCAATACAATGTCTCGTAAACGGAATATATATAGGTCTAAAATTTGGACCGATTACATATTTCATGGACGAGAAATTTTATAGGCACGAATTACTTCATTCATCCTAACCTAACCTAACTTAACTTAATCCTCCAAATTTGTCGACAAAATTACTTTTCGACGAAACGTTAGGCCGCTAAATGAGATATCTCTAAACCCATTATCGTAAAACGTTGATCACCCCATCCGTGAATTAGCCATGGAATGTATATACTTTTCACTTGTTCGAGGAAACTCGCTAATTTGGGCTCAAAAAGAGACGACCAGACACGTGGCTCGAGTAGTTAGAGTGGGAGTAATCTTCTAATCTTAATTGGAATCATTTGTATGTATGGAGGTTGGAGGACTTATCTTCCAGGACAGTGAGAAGAATGCGAGACACTAAGACCTCAGATAAGGTTGCGTTAATGAAAAAGAGAGAGAGAGAGAGAGAGAGAGAGAGAGAGAGAGGAGTATATATAGAAACAATTTCGAGGGAAGAGAAGGGCGGGTCTCTTTCTGCCACTTGCGGAAAGGAAAGTTTACAACGCCCAGAAGACAAACTTTCAAAACTCAACTTTCCCCATTCTCTCTCTCTCTCTCTCTCTCTTCTCTCTCTCTCTCTCCCCGTGACGTAATGTGAGTATAAAACGAGAACTTCCAATTCACTGAACTTAGAATACTCAATTCACTTTAGAGCCGATAATCAAATCTACCTAAAATACCTAGCTAAAAAAAGCCTCCTCCTGTGCATCTTATAAGGAGTTACAAGGAGTTACAAGGCCAAGACGAAGTCTCAAAGATCTTTCGGTCCACTCGAGGAGGTTCCTGTTATCAAACTAGTGCATTTTTAAAATTATTTTAGCAGTAATAGAAAACTAGATAA
The DNA here is from genome assembly GCA_023014485.1 of Bathynomus jamesi. NCBI lineage: Eukaryota > Metazoa > Arthropoda > Malacostraca > Isopoda > Cirolanidae > Bathynomus > Bathynomus jamesi. The sequence goes on from JAJOZX010004291.1 coordinate 311,142, forward strand.
AAAAGCAAGCATAAGGCTCTCTCCCCACCTTCTGCTCCCTCCCGGCCATAGGCGGGTACGGAAACAGGTTGAAGAAAATACTTTGACACTGGAAAAGTAGCCAAGGCAATATTACAGGAAAGAGGAAAATATATAGACTACCTCGATAATTACGTTATGCACACATAGAAATCGTACACTAGAGAGCATCGTTGTATAAACTAACATAATATTTGTTTTAATCGAATATCAACTGCTTGGTATCGTCGCAAAAACCTCGAACATATGGTTTGATTTTATATAAAATATTTACAGCTCTTTTTACCAAGATATCGGGCTAATGCAGACCCCATGGCACTCTCCACGTTAGCCCCAAAAGGATTAAGCAACTTTCCATCTCTACACCCATGTACGCGCAAAGCCATCACGCTGGCAAGGTGATGAAATGTTTCTACAGGAAAGGGGTTGGAACAGGAATTGAGAAAGGAAATCAGATTTTTCACACCATGCCCTCACCCTTCATATGGACCAAGCCACCCAAGAGAAGGAAGAGAAAAAAAGGAATAGGGACAGCAGGAACTCAACTTTACCTCACCTAATCCATGCCATCCAATTTTGTTTTGTTTTTAGTTTTGGTTCATTAGGAAATTATGTATTTCTACAAAGTACTTATTTAGTCTATTAACAAGGCAGGCAAGTGTGTGAGCGTGTTTTTACTGTAATTGGATGTCTGTCATGTGTATGTATCTGCCAACTCCTTGAATGTCGGCAAGTTTCAACTTGGGTCTCCCGCTGTGAAAGGTGTTTATGCGGCAAGTGATATACTGAGTCGTTCATACTTCGTGGAGTTGTGCCACCACAAAGGATATCAGTGGGAAGTCTCTGTATCTATCCCCGTGAACCTGTCCCTTATGGAGAATGAAAGTGTTTCGTGAGTACCCATTCTTGGTACGGTGAATTCAAGAGTCTCCCAGTTATAGGTGTTTATGAGGCAAGTGATCAAAAAATGAGTCGCTCGATGGCTGCTCATACTATGTAGGGCACAAAATAACCAGAAACATCCCTCTAAAGTGGGCAGAGGACTAAGTGTAGGAGTAAATGTTTAAACAAACTCCCGCGAGGTTACGTTACAGTATTATTTTCAAAATACTTATTTAATAAATTCTTAAATTATATGTAGGAACAGTCTTAAACCCTGAGTGTATTCAAAACTTTGTCCAGACTGTTTTTAAACATATTTACACTTTGGCTTGAAACAACCTCCGAGGTAAATTGGTTCCAGATATTGACTATTTTATAGAAGAAATTACCATAGATGGAAGTACTAAATGTTTTAAGTTCCAATTTAAAACCATTATTTCTTGTCGGATTGGTATTGAATGAGAATAATTTCCTGTAGCTTACCCTGTCTATTCCATTGAGCATATTGAAAACTTGAATAAGCCGACCACGCAACTATATATATATATATATATATATATATATATATATATATAGAGAGAGAGAGAGAGAGAGAGAGAGAGAGAGAGAGAGAGAGAGAGAGAGAGACTTAACAAATTAAGTGTGAGTCACAGCTCTCCCCATACACCTATCCAGGGTACGAGTAGCTCGCAGCATCATTGCCAAATATACACTCTAAATCTTGTTCATTGTGTTTACTTTCAAAATGAGAGTATCAGTGAGCCTAAATGTACTCTAAATGCAAAGAAGTTAAAGAGTAGTTTTCGTAGATTGAAAGTATATGGAAAGTAACGCGAAAGGGTTTCTTTACTCTTTAAAAGTGTATTTTCATTTATATATAGAGTGTTTCTAAAGTCGCGCAACCTAGTGTATATAATTATGTTGGGTTGCGCGACTTTAGAAACGTCCCGTAGCTATATATAAATTTCAGATGACCTTTCTTCTTCAGAAACGAACTGCTTGATATACTTTCGATATACTAACAGTGTACTTTGTAAATACTTTATAATTTGCAGCGTACACTTAAACTCATTTACAAGGGCGTAGCCAGAAATTTCTCATAAAATATTACTCAACAGATTTTCACTTATATATCTACACTACGTGACTGCGGTGATGCATACACCCACTTTAAATCAGCATATGGATTAAAAAAATACATATATGTATATTCGACAAATAATACTTTGTTGTATATTGATCGTGTTTTAATTCCTGTAATGTACTATGTATTTATTAAAATCATGCGAAACCAATGATGATATGTACATATACTCGTACGTTACATCTCGGATGCAGTACACTAATCTAGATTTGTAAATATCTAAACATTTAAACGGCGAACAATTTGTAAACATCCAAACAACATATCTTATAGAGCACAATTACTCCAAGCGGAAACTGAGCCGACGTGGTTTTTTTTTTTTTTTTTGCCGAGATATTCATTAGGGCGAATCAAAACAAGTTTTTTTGGCTTTTTTAAAAAACGACACTATGTGAGGGTTTTCATTTGGGTTAACAAATAACATCTCAAAAGTTGAGCTATGTGCGACCCCGTGTACCTCTCGCACATAGTCCCCCCCCTTTTTCCTCATTCTAGCTGAGATTTCACAATAAGCTTTGAACTTATTCTGAACATCAATTTAAGGTATGTTGAAAATAAGTTAGAAGAGCTTATTTGCCCTTATTTAAATCAAATGGGTATCTTCTTTATTTATGGATACTTTTTTTGTTTTATGCAGGGTTGCCAGATTGGCCACTTTGTGGCCAAATTTCACAAATGTGCAAAAAAGTCTGGCAACCCTAATTTTTTGAGTACTTTTTTGCAAAAAATTATATTATATTATTTTTGTTTCTGATTATTGGTTATTGATTCAAACTTTTGGTTTTTAAGTTAAATTATTGATTATTAAGTCAAATTAATCATGACAACGAGAAAAAAATCGTCAAATGCAGCCTTTGGACATCCTTCCGAGTTTCCAGCAGCTATGACACCAACAAAAGCAGATGTTGTGAGGCGCTACAACTTTGTGCGACGACGAGAAGAGGCTGAATCAAATAAATCGATTACTTTTAATGAATGTTGTAACATAGTCGCAATAGACGTTGAAACCATATGGAGAAGGTTCTCTTTCCCTACAATAAGTACTCGTGGAATCTTTCAGGAAGTTGTTAGAGTGATAGAAGCAGCCTCAAAGTTGAACAAGGTTCCTATAAACCGAAGAAATGAGAGATTTGAACAAAAAGTTTCCGAGTATGATGCTATGTTTGATGTATGTACCTGTGATTGCTACGATAAAGGGATTGATAGAAATGCCTGCCGGTGCAAGGATAAAATAACAATTGCTGAGTGGGATTCTTTTGTAGGGCAAAAACAAAGATTAAAGCAACGGGTCAATTGATAGAAAAGCTGCTTTGATGAGGAAAAGGTCTATTGCTAGAGCTCAAAAAGAACACGAACGGCGAATGAGATCACAAGCAGAATTGACTGAAGCTATCAGAGTTGTCCCTTCAACATCACAGGATGCAGCCGGTGCTGAGAGCATGGTGGTAGAGACCGACCAAGAGGATGAAGACTTCGTGCCTGCTATAGAGTTAATACTTAATAGAGAATGAGCAGAACAGATATACCTATGAAGAGTTGGCAGTGACCGCAGATCGTTACAGAGTGAGTTGCAGGGCAGCAGCAGCAATTGTTAATGCTGCTTTAAAAGATATGGGAATCCTGGATCAGGGCAACATGATTGATAGAAAGAAGCTGGAGAGGGAAAGAGCACGAGTAGGTAAAAAATTGAGTACCACAGTTAAATCGGAGAATATAGGAATAGAATGCATTGGCTTTGATGGGAGAAGAGATGACACGTTAACCAGGGCAGGCAAGATCAAAGAAGAGCACCACGTCATTGTTAAAGAGCCTGGAAATATATATAATGTAACACCTGGTCATGGAAATGCTCGTTGTGTAGTAGAAGAGCTGATTACTGTAATAGTGGACTCGGAAAGTTCAGACACTCTAAAAGCTTTACTATGTGATGGCACTGCTGTAAACACCGGAAGAATCGGTGGAGTAATAAAGCTTGTTGAAATCTATCTAAATAGGTCTGTTCAGAGGCTGGTATGCCTTCTTCATATGAACGAACTACCATTCAGGCACGTCTACGAGGCAATAGATGGAAAAACAACAGGCCCAAGTACTTTCAAGGGTTCAATTGGAAATAAATTGAAAACTGATCTAACAAAACTGGAAATGCTTGCTTTTTCTCCTGTTAAAGGAAACATTCATGAAATTCCATCTGATGTTGTTAATGCTTTAAGCAGTGACCATAAGTATCTCTACAATATGTGCCTAGCTGTTCAATCTGGAAATGTCTCCAAAGATCTCGCAGAAAGATCTCCTAGTGCAATTCATCATGCTCGTTGGCTAACTAGAGCAAATAGAATTCTTAGACTCTGTGTCAACACCAAATCCAACCCAAGATCTCAAAGATCTAGTAGAAATTATTATGCTATCTTATGCTCCAAGATGGTTTTGGGTTAAGTCACATCCACTGGCATCTGACGGATCATCTAACTTTTGGTACTTAGGGTATCTGCTGCACGACTTGAAGGAGAAATACAGATTGATCATGGAATCGGTGTTTCAGAATAACTCATACTTTGCGAACCCCGAAAATATTCTACTATCGATGATAACAGACTCAAGAAGAGAAGTTAGCGAGGTTGCAATCCAGAGAATCATTCTCTCAAGAACTACATTTTCTGGATCAAGAAACTTTGACCTACCTCGAACTCTTAATTTTGATTCTTCAGCCTACACTGAAATGATTGAGTGGCAGAAAGAGGTAATTTATCCGCCTCCACTTCTGAGAAACTTTAGCAATAAGGAACCTTTGCTAGCAAGACAAGAACCACTCAAAATACCAGCCTTTCCTTGTCACAGCCAAGGAGTAGAAAGCGCTGTGAATCTAGTCACGAATTGGCTACGAAAATCTCCAAAACTATATTCTTAACCTACTGGAATCACGGCAAAGATTGCCTAAATTTGAATGGAAAGGACAGTGGAATAAATAAACATGCAGTGTTACTTTCAAAATAGCTTAAGTTTATGCATCGTGCAAAAGAGCACTTCATTAGGTAATGTTTTTTTTCTTTTTCTTGTAGAAGACAAGTTCTGTTGTTTAATTTCTCAAAAATCTTTTGTAATTCATTAATTTGTTCCTTATTTTTTATCTTAATAAATAATATATACTCAAAAACACGTAAAAATGTCATTTTCTTTAAGTTTGAATAAAAAAATAAGAAACAAGAGTTTAACACAGTTGAAATAATTTTTATCCCAGTTGTTACTGAAAAATGTACATTTTGGCAAATTGAAACTAAAAACCGAAAATTTGTGCTGGGGGTAGGAGACTTAGGATACGCGAAATATTTTACTGGGTGACTACTGTGACCCATACGAAACCCCCACAATGTGTCACTTTTGAATACAAAATATCAACCTGCCCTAATATTCATGTCAACATAGAAAATATACTATTTCGGTGGATGTTGAGTATTGCTTAGCCCTTAAAAGGACGAACACAATGTTTCCAACGGTAACTAAGTAGTTTCTGCTATACTCTGTACTTATGTGCAGTATGCAAACTAGCGTCTTCAAAGTTCACCCTGTAAATATCGCTTCGTCTAGTTTCTAATTAAGTAATTGAAACTTAATTTTAAAAGTAATTGATCGTCATCGTAAGGGACCGTGAATAAATGTTTGCTATTATTTTGTTATACTCCTAGTGTCCTTGGGGGGGTTCTAACCCCCCTCTCCGTGGCTGCGCCAATGCTCATTTATGCTCTCAAATTTGAAAGTACACACAGCGGACAGAATTTAGGGTGTAAAGAGAGCCGACGTACTAACAAGGCTCCCATACTTGGCTCATCGTTACTAGGAACAACAACGCTCCGTTATCATAATCAAGTGAACAGTTTGATTCCTATCCATTTTCGTGTCTATGTCGTTAGTTGGCATTACAGACACTCCTTTATAGGTCCGGGTGCGTGAGTCTTCAAGAGCAAGACGCGCCACGACTTTGCGTTTTCCCCAAAAGAAAACGCAAATGTACTCGTTCTAACCGCGAGGACAGTCATATCACCCGAGGCTTGCGCTACACAAACCTGACCAAGCACTCAGAATCTCTACAATTTCAAACCTACTTTGTTCACGTCTTAGTTTATTTCTGCGCAACATTAACATAATTACCAGTAACTATTACAAGTTTTTAAAAAAGGCTTTCAATCTAATCTAATTAGAAGTAGAATTAGAATTTAACCAACCCTAATTCAACTCCACTCACCGTAACCTAACTGGGTACTATTCCAAGCAACTGTATTGCGATTGCAAAGGTAATCCTTTCGTTTGTTCAGACAAACATTTAAACATTTACAAAACTTAACCTAATTTTATTTACTAAAACCTAACCTATCCCAATATAAATAAAGTGTGATAATGATTTTTCTATCCTTTTTTTACATTTAGGGGTGGTGATCTTCGTCTATTACACCCGCATACCCACACCCAGGGGTATATACACACACACACCTTATTCATTGATATATTCATAGTTTAAGTGGTAGTACGAAGAGTTAAGCACCTTTTCACGGAGGGTATTTTTATTTATTTATTTTTAAAATATTTTTGACAGGCGACGTTTTTGCATTAAATAAACGGAACGTTTTGGAAACGTAAACGAGAAATTTGATTAAAGAATGGAACGTAAATAAAACAAAATAAAAATATTAAAATTTACTCCTGCGCTGAATGCATAATACAACTCACAGCTCTCTCTCTCTCTCTCTCTCTCTCTCTCTCTCTCTCTCTCTCTCTCTCTCTCTATATATATATATATATATATATATATATATATATATGAATTTCTATGATGAAGTTGATGCATATTCTGTGAGTGAGGTTAAACGTCGTTAGGTCTGTTCATTATTTGGATGGGTGACCAGTCTCTGCGTTCGGATGATGTCGCGACCCGTGGTTCGGATCCCACGTGAACTTGTAGGCGCCCCTCTGTCACATGACCTTTGCCGTTATGAAGGAGATTAAACAACCCCCTCTAAATTATTTTTATTACCCCCGCCACAAGGAGGATGACAAGAAAAAGTAACCCCCAAGTGCATTTTTGTCGAAAATTGTGTTCCACGGGATTTGGAGACTTATGAATTATGAGCATAAGAATTAAAATTGCTCGTCAACGAAAGTAAAATTTTCCTAAACTTTCAACCGAGAAAACTTGTCTTCATCGAATTACAAAATTAATTCTTATGCCCACAATTAATAAGCATCAAAATCCAGCGGAACGGAATTTTCGAAATATGCAGATTATTTTCCCTTTATAAATCACATCCCAATTTTAGGTGACTGAGGTTAGTTGCTGCTATACTCAAGGCTCGGGGGGGACCTTCCATTACGACTAAGTGGCGAAAATGGGATAGAAATAAACCTTTTAATGTCTTACCTTTATACGACTGCACTGATGATGGTAAGCAGTATAATACTGAAAACATGTATGAAGGTTCTCCATATCACGGATATTAAAACAATCGTGAATGGAATGTACCCGACTAACATAACCAAGAAAGAGGTAAAGAGCAAAATAATGCATTAATGGTAAAAATAAGTGAATTTCTTATGGCCATTTACGTTTGTGAGAAAATTTGGTAAGCGTCCATTTAGAAATTAGGAAAGCTTTCAGACAACCTTGTAAAAGGATCGCTGATGCAATCATTGATAATGGAACGCAGCTTATGACACGTATTCACACACAAACAATACAGATAGATACAAAATAAGTCTGTGTGTGTGTGTGTGTGTTTTAAGTTAATATAATGTATGGATTTAAATCCCTGGTATTAAAAGCTCCGTACAAGAACATAAAACGAACATTAGAAAATGAAACTAGTTCAATATTCGTTTAGTAGGTGGCGCTATGGGTTGTTGTTGTTGTTGTTTTTGCACTGAGTGAAAAAGTAAAAATAACTCTTCATAAAAGTACGTCCCTCAACGAAGAATTTTCTAAATCTCGAGGTTGAAATTATGATAGAAAACTCTACTGTAATAACCGTAGATGGAGAGAGATGATTACGAAAACTGAAGCGAAACGTTAATTTCTGAGGAGGTTTCGTTTCCGCGTCTCTGGGACACGTCCCGAACGCGTTTCTTACCACTACACCATCCAGAAAACCAAAAACGTTCTTCAAAGTGTAGTTTTTTTTTTTTTTTTGTAGCTCGCTTTATCATATGATTTTCGGAAAATGCAGAAGTTACCCTCCAGCAATAGTAATAATCTATATTATAATAAGAGAGCTGTCCGTCTGTCCGTCCGTCTGTCCGTCCGTCCGTCCGTCCGTCACACTTTCAAAAATTGTGAGAAAAAAATTCAGAAATTGTATTACGGGCAGCAATGTGAAGCTCAAGATTTTCATGACTGTGTTCTTTTCTGTAGTTTAGCAATGGGGGAAGGGTGGGGTGGGGGTAATGGGGGATGGTGGGGTAATGGGGAGGGGTGGGGGTAATGTGGGAGGAGGTTAGCCCCCAAGTTGCATGAATGGGGGTGAGGAGGTTTTGGGAGATACCAGATTCAGAAATGTTGACACAATGTGAAGCTCAAAATTTTCACGGCTGCGTTCTTTTTTTGTAGTTTAGCCTGTCTAACCGTCAGCGAAGCGACGGGAACTGTACTAGTAATAATAATAATCTATACTATAATAAGAGAGCTGTCCGTCTGTCCGTCCGTCACACTTTCAGAAATTGTGAGAAAAAATTGAGAAAAAAATTCAGAAATTGTATTACGGGCGGCAATGTGAAGCTCAAGATTTTCATGACTGTGTTCTTTTCTGTAGTTTAGCAATGGGGGAAGGGTGAGGATGGGGGGAAGGGTGGGGGTGGGGGTAATGGGGGATGGGTGTGGTAATGGGAGGGGTGGGGGTAATGGGGAGGGGGTTAGCCCCAAGTTGTATGAATGGGGGTGAGGAGGTTTTGGGAGATACCAGATTCAGAAATGTTGACACAATGTGAAGCTCAAAATTTTCACGGCTGGGTTCTTTTTTTTGTAGTTTAGCCTGTCTAACCGTCAGCGAAGTGACGGGAACTGTACTAGTTAATTATAATAATAAATAATTAATTATAATTAGTGAGGGGTAACGATTGCATTTCCTGAAAAGCACATGATAAAACGAGGTTCTCTCAAAAGTTGCACCTGAATGAAAAGTTTTGGTTTCCTTAGTAAATGGTGGAGTGGTGAAAGACGAGCTCGGGACGAAACAAACATCTTGGTCGAAAGATATTTTTATTACTAATTATATTATAAATCATATAATTTATGGGATTTATTTTTCGTCGTAAGAGCTGTAAACGAAATTCTGTTTTCGGTCCTTATTCAAAAATATTAGTAATAATAATGGCTTTAATTATTGGAAATTAATATAATCCCTCCCAGATTCCATATTTGTTTAGTATAAACAGTATAATACGATATCGATAAAGGAGTCAATTTCCATACCCATATTCGTACCAAAGTGCTCAGTCCTTCATTATACCATTTCCCCTCTATCGTTCATTATCTTTATTATCATAGCTCTCACTACGCACTTTCGATGCTATCAATTCTACGATATAGCTTTAGCGGTTTTCGCCCTTTCCTCGCTTCTCCACTCTCTTCCCTCGCTTCTTCCCTCTGTTCCTCGCGAGGGGAATCTTAACCGTCCAACATTCGTCATTTCCCCTCATTCCTCTTTCATTGCCTCCTTATCACGATTAGAATCACCTTCCGCCCTCATTATTCCTCTGTCTCTTTAGCCTTTCTCGTTAGTTTTCCCCTTGTTTCATTCCCCTCATTCTCGTTTTCTCATTTCTGTATTCTCATTTATTTTCTTAACTTATTTATCAATTCTTAATTTTTCTTTTTTCTTTTCTTTATTTTTTGTTTTCTTGATTTTTCTCCTTTTGTCTTTCTCGTGTTTTATGGGGCACCCTCAATAAAGTTCTCATTTCTCATAATCTTCGTTTACACTCTTAAGTATCCCTTCAATTTTAGCATTCTCTTCTCTCTCTCTCTCTCTCTCTCTCTCTCTCTCTCTTCCTCTCTCTCTCTCCCCCCCCTTCATTATCGTAATCATTATTGGTCGAAACTTTGTCGACGTTGCCTTTCTTAAGATTCCACATTTCTTTTCTTTTATGTCTTTAAAGCACATTTTCAACGTACTTTGGCACTCGGTACGTTTTATGTCACTGCGGCACTGGTAGAGTGTCTTACCTTTATGTCTCTTTTAGAGTTATTTAACTTTATATCCTTTTTATATGGAGTTTGGCTAATAAAAGTATGTGGGAGTTATCGACTATAAATGAGTATCTGTTATCTTTTACACCTCAACATTTATCTTTTATTTATTATTTTTTTTTTAACCTTTATTAATAATAATAAAATAAATAATTTTTTTCAATTTACAATGACATGAATAATTGTGAAGCTCGACTATTTATTTTATTTAATTTGGCCCTTAAGCTTTAGGCTTTACTGGGCTCTTATTAAAAATAAGCATTATTAATAGTTAAAACATGTATTACAATATTAAATAATATTAATGGACAATATTAAACAATATTAGTGGACATTAATCCTAGATTTTTGTTAGTATGCCATTATTAATCGGGATTTCAACTTGGTTTTAAACAAATTTACATTCACAATATTTTTTATATCGGCATGCGAGTCATTCTATAGTTTCAATCCAATGAAAATGGGTAGTTTTTGAGATGAAGACAATCTAAATTGAGGTATAACAAGCTTTCATCTATTTCTGGTCTGATACGAGTGGATTTCTTGATGAGTTACAAAATATCTATTTACCCATTGTAAATTAATGATTTTGTTCTTACCCTCGTAAATAAAAATAAAATGTGCCAGTTTGGTTATATCGTTGAGCTTTAGTAGGTTTAGCTCTTTAAATAATGCACTAGCGTGATCAAGGAAATCAGCATCAGATAATAACCTTTTTGCTCGTTTTTGGATGACAAAGATACCATTTAATGCGTTGTTAGCGGAGTTCCCCAAACGAGGATGCAGTATGTTATATAAGGAAGAACAAAAGTATGATAGAGTCAATAAAACTTGTTTAGGGACTACATTTCTAAGTTTAAACATTATAGCAACGCTCCTTGAAATCTTTTTCGCGATATAATTTACATGATCACTCCATTGCAAATTCATATCTAGCATTACACCAAGAAATTTTGTTACAGTACACTCCTCTATGGCGATTTCATTAACATTAAGTTCATCAAGATATACATTTCTTTTATTAGTAAAAATCATGAAATTTGTTTTACTGGTATTTAGGAAGAGTTTATTGGTGGTCAACCATTTCATTACACTGATGAATTCTGAATGAAATATATTCTTAGCTGTATTAACATCTTTGCAAGAAAAGAGACAGTTGTATCATCTGCAAACATTACGAAGTTCAGTATATGAGATGAACGTGGAAGGTCATTTATATATAATAAAAATAACAGTGGACCCAGAACTGAGCCCTGTGGCACACCATGTTTGACAAGCGCTTTAGTTGAGCAAACCTTATTTACAGATACAAAATGATATCTATTGGACAAATAACTTTTAAACCAATCATTGATTGCTCCTCTAATGCCGTAACAATATAATTTATTAAGTAGAATATTATGGTCTATTACATCTCTCAAATCCATAAATATTGATATCATTATTTCTTTGTTCTCCTTAGCTATATTTACACTTTCCAGAAGATTTAAAATAGCCATTTCCGTTGTTTTATTATTACGGAAGCCATATTGATTTAGAGATAATAAATTGTCGGATTCTAAATATCGCTGCATTCTACTTTTTACAATTTTTTCAAAAACTTTGCTGAACACAGATAATGAACACACCGGCCTGTAATTTGTTGCTAGTGTAGAATCACCCCCTTTAAAAAGGGGTGTTATACAACCAGTTTTTAGCATTGATGGGAATATTCCTTTGGAAATACTTTGATTGATAATTTTAGCCAAAGTTACAGATATCTTATCTTTAACAAGTTTCAATATAGGTACAGGAATGTTATGGATGTTATTTTTTGTATTTTTTAATTTACCAATTATATTCTGGACCTCAGTAGAGGTAGCAGGAACAAAAGAAAATTAATTTAGCGGGCAGGGTGGCATATATTCTAGAGGTGAGTGATCATTATTTATTAATTGTGAGCGAAGCTTATCCGCTATTGAAGTAAAATGTGCATTTAAAGAGTCTGCAATAACAGTATCATCAGTAATTTCTTTATTATCAACATTTAATTTCTCTATTGAATTTTTCTTAATTTGTTTTCCGAGAAGATTGTTTATGGTTGTCCAAGTGTTTTTCATGTCTCCTTTATGTTTGGATGAGTGTTCAAGGTATTGGCAAGCCTATCATCCTGAACGATGTATAAAAACAGAGCCGTTGGTAGGCATTATTGTGCCCTGAGCAAATTCCAAATTGATTCATTTATTTATTTACATTTAATATTTAACATAGATTCAGATATTATTTTGTGTTATAAATACATATACAGACGGTTTATGAATGAAAAAAACAATGTTTTGATGCATATTAAATTTTAATAACACTATAACATTACCAGATTGATGGGTATCTGTAGTTTTCATACGTCACTGCTTAGAATATCTTCCAATTGGCAAATGGACGACAGGTGAATGGATACTACTGGTATGGCATTGTTACATCCGGAGCAAATGCTATTTGTAGATCAGCAACACTGATATAGTAATAAACAGTCACCGAGATAAATATTATTTAAAAACAAAGAATGTTTTGCATTGAGGCAGCATCATAAATGGATATAATTGTTTTGTATTAATAAGTTCCATGTTACAACTTAGTGTTGAACCACTGCAGCTGTGACTCTTGGCGGTCTCTCACCTCAAAGGAGAGAATTACAGAAAATAAAACTATTACAATCATTCATATCAATAAATATAGAAACATTTAAACGATGATATTTGACATGTTCAACACTCTATAGTTTGAACGCTCTGCTAACACTCCCCTCCTCTTGTTTTTTAAAAATAATAATTATTATTATTAATGACACCTTCCTAATTACAGCTTCTTCGTATTTAGTGTCCTGTGCCTCATTCTTTCCCTTTAAGATTGAATCCTTTCAGTGTGGGTACCACCCGCGCATTTGCTATCAGTTTGCTTTTTAGTTTGTATATGAATAGGGCTAATTAATCTGGGTTGTTTTTTTTGTCGGTTGTTTACCAACATTACATGATTAACCTGCCCTTTATGTCCAACCCAACGTCCCGACCAGATTTTTATTTTCATACTCCTGTACAGTTTAATAAATTTAATACCACAATTTTTATTTCTTGAATTTATATTTAATAATTCATTTGTTTCCTCAGTAATACGTAAACCAGAGTGATGAATGGAAATAATTATGTTCTAAAGACATTTGCAATGAGTCAACCAACCAATCACCGCTCACTCACTCCAAGTTCATTCATAAAATGTTACAACCGTTTGTAGTACACACAACAAATATATGTCAGGTGTCGCTATCTCTTTCCAAGAGTGTCCTACGAATAATGAGTGCAACTGTACATAATACATTACAATAGGACTGCTCTGGCTACAGACACATCCAGCCTCACAAATATCCTTGTAGCTAGGTTTACGACGGCTTACGAACGCATCAAGCTTTGCGGGCTAATGCAACCCCTGGGTTGATGGGTCTCGTACGCACAGTGTAATGTTTATGGCGAAGGAGGGACGAGTATGGGGACAATGCTTATACTGACTCATTTGTTTCATCCGGGCCAAAAACTTACGGAGTACATGTAAGGATAGGGGAAGATTTCAAATACATCGTGAAGGCGGAGGGTATCACTTTAAATCTAGCAAACCGTCAAATCATAAACTTCACTTCACTTAAACATCTGGTGAGTTTAGAGGAACCTGAAGATGGTAACGATGCCGTACCTCTTCACCTGGTATGGGAATGCATAACTTTCACGCTCAGAAACTAAGCGGTGTAAAAGAGCTTAGAGGGACAAAATGTGTCGTAATACCTATAGAAGCGATATCAGTTACGTGGGACCTACGACACTGTTCCTTTTGGTTTTCGTAGGGTGATTAATCGGCATACATATTTTGACTTCATTTATGGATATCCTTTTTAAAGGTTTTTACTGTTTATTTACTTCATAAATAAACAATTTTAAAGTTTTGACTCGTTTATTTACTTGTATTTATTTTAGAATTTAACTCGTGTACTTTAAATAAGTTATTTTGCGTTTTAGACTGTGCGCATCATTTTATTTTAACCTGTGTGTGTGTGTGTGTAACATTCCTGTCTAGAAATTATGTATAGGCTCCACCCTGTGTATGGATAAGTGCACTTTTAGCTGTGTTTGATTTGGATTTCCTGTCTGATCATGCTGTATAGGCTCCGCCCACAAACCGGTGTCATCATTATTCTGTGTGTTTAGCCTCGTTAGTCGTTCGCAAACATTGCTGTCGTAAACATGTACTCATCTGCTGAAGTATTGATTCTAAGTTTAATCATAATTACGTGCATGTGATTGATTATACACCACTACCGAATTTAACTTTTTAACAACGATGGCTGCCTCTCATATTGCTTGCAACACCTTTGGAAAGTGGTATGCTGTAAAATCTGAAGATATATCTCCACTTTAAGTATCTTATTGTAGAGATCATGAAAACCTAAGTTTGTTGTATGCAAATACAACTATACTGTACCGTAGTGAATACTCAACGTCCATCCTTTCATGCATCTTTTGTAGTCTAAATCAACATTAGTTCACGCAAGGATGACGATTCAGGATAGTCAAGTGTTTTATGGCATTCTAACGAGAGTATCACAGGGGTTCTTGATGCTAAAGACATCCTGGGGTATGTATCGAATTTAAGTTGTGTTAAAGAATACAGCCATAGTGAAGTGAAAGAACCAACGTTCAGTGAAGAAAACGGAGACTTTGAATTACGAACTTGTTGACGAATGGTACGACAATCTTATTACGTTATGTTACACCTCACCGATTACACCCCCACAACAAAAACGTGAACCTAGTGATTATGGATAATTTAAAATATTTTTACCACTACATCAACGTTTGCTACAAAGAGGTGTCTAGTAAGGTCATAGATAATGTTTGTGTACCTTTTTAATAGAACTTGGTGACGAATATCTCTTGTACCCCGGAGTGGAACGGTAGAAACATGCCTCTTTCTCGACTGGAACCCCTCAGTGTTAATTGAATTACGCTCGAATTATTTAACGTGACAAGTAATTTTGTGTACATACTTTTTCCCTGACCAAAACTATGTTTTCATGGCGCATATCCTTACTCGTTTTGTCTAGCGCATCCGAGCCACCAACAGGTGGCGCCTCGATCCTAAGACGTATGACTCACCACCGGTCTGTGTCACGAACTGAAGGAAGCAATCCGCCTCACACCAGCATCTGAACTTGGAGCGTTGTGATATGCTGTCCAGAAGCCTCATCGCTGCAGTACCAACCAAGAAACACCTACATCTACAGTAACGAAAAATGATGGAGCTACCGCTAAGCAATATCCTTAACGCTCAATACGCCGTGACTTTTCCAGTTAATTAATTACACTGTGTAACACTGATTCTGTTTATATAGAATTTTTTATGTTTTTATATGCATTTGTGGGCGCTGAGTCCAAATCTGGCCTTGGTTTGTGTATATCATCAATGGTTTCAGAGATAATCCATTTTCAATGTTTTACCAGTATAATGTTATTATGGGCGCAGCAATATCAAAATAATCAGGAATCCCACTTGATACTATGGTATGATAACATCTATACATATGGTTAAACAATGCATTAGAATTATTTGCTGTTTTACACGCATATTTATGCTGTTTTACCCTAATATCTAACTTTTTTCCCGTTTGGCCTATGTCTACTGAATTACATTGTGTACATCCGATGGAATACACAGCCAACCGCATTATCCGAGCTATTCTTTATTAGGCGTGATTTAACAGTATTATTATACTTAAAGACTACATTGATGCTAATTGCTTTAAGTAAAGTCAGAAGATATTTAAAATTAACATGGTAAAGTAGACTAAGGATACTTTTACGCTCAAATTCCTTTAGCTAAGATTAGGTATTATAATAATGTCACAGTAAAGGAATTTCAGCGTAAAAATATCCTTAGCCTACCTTACCATATTAATTTTAAATATCTTCCGACTTTACTAAAAGCAATTGGTAACAACGTAGTCTTTAAGTATAATAATACTGTTAAATCACGCCTAATAAAGAATAGCCCAGATAATGCGGTTGGCTTGTGTGTATTCGATTGGATGTACACAATGTAACTCAGTATATACAGGTCAAACGGGAAAAACGTTAGATATCAGGGTAAAACAGCATAAATATGCGTGTAGAACAGCAAATAATTCTAGTGCATTGTTTAACCATATGTACAGATGTAACCATAGTATCAAGTGGGATAGTTCTAAAGCGCTCTTTAAAATCACACATATATTTGAAAGGAATATTCTAGAATGTGCATTTATCCATTTTAAAAATAATTTCAATAACAGTGCGGGAATGTATAAAATTGACAATATCCTGTTAAAATGCCTTTTCCCTTCAATCACCTCTTGTTAATCATGTGCTAATCTTTTTATTTTCTGTCCCGTTGTACATATGTATATATTTTCGTCATTTCGCCCTCTCCCTTCATTCCCTGACGAGGTGTACTTCTGTATACACGAAAGACCCTGGAATCATTTTTATTTTTCCCTGTGGGTTTGCATCATATATATATATATATATATATATAATGTTATAATGTTATAATGTTTCAGACCAACAAAGACCCTAGGATCCACTCATGGCTGGTCTACCTAACTGTGTTCGTAATCGTGTATTGTGTATGTCCTCCGTGGTGGCGGAGGGGACCTACAATTTTACGTGGGTTCCGAACCACAAGAACATAAGAAATTTATGTAAAAACTGCCGGTAATTTGGCAACGACCAATTTTTACGAAACTAAATAATTATCAATTTAAAACTAATTAATTATCGATTTAAAACTAAAGATAGAATCTCTGGATCCAGAGGATCAAGTCATAATAGACTACTATCCACAAATGTTAGACTCTATATCTATTTATAACGGACATGCAAATATATCAGATCCAAAGAATCCAGTCAATTTCATTACGGTATCCATCAAGTCACGGTCCATATCGATTGCGGACCAAGTCAAAATTTACAACCATATACATTACAATATATATACTTACGAGGAAAAGTGTAGGTGTGGCTGTAAAGACTGTACAGTAATGTAGAAATGTGTGTGCACCCATTATGGGTCTCCCATTTAAAGGTGTTTGTGAGGCAAGTGAAGATCATGAGTTTTTCAATACCTCACAGTACTATGGGGGGCACCGCTCGGCAGAGGAATCTCTTTAAATGAGGTGTGTAAGGACAGAGAGTATCCCCTAACCCAAGACGCTGCCTCCCTTTATCCCACAACACTTGTGTTGAGCTGTGGGATCTATCCCCACAAAGCCTTAATTTTACTACCTTAAACTATACCCTTTCTATCAACATGCGCGTCTAATCGATTTTTAAACATGTTTATAGACGTGCTACTAATTACTTCTACCGGCAAACTATTCCAGCTATTTACTATTCTATGCGTAAAAAAGTTTTTCGCAACTGCTGTCTCGAACCTTCTACTTGTCAACTTACACCCGTTATTTCTAGTCCTATTATATTGAGATATTTCGAAAAAGCTATCTCTATCTACGTTATCAAACCCATTCATAATTTTGAAAACCTGGATTAGATCACCCCTTAACCTCCTAGTCTCGAGAGTAGTCAATTTTAACTCCTTAAGCCTATCCTCGTACGACTTTGACCTAAGAGACGGAATCATCTTAGTTGCTCGTCTTTGAACTCTTTCGATTTTGTCTATATCTTTGCGCATATGCGGATTCCAAAATTGGACCGCGTACTCCAAATGGGGTCTAACTAATGATTTATAAAGAGGAACTATAATATCGCGCGATTTGTACTCAAAATTTCGAGCTATAAACCCTAACACTTTGTTCGCCTTATTGACCGCTGCTGTACTTTGTTTCGCTACTTTTAAATCACCAGTGACTATAACTCCTAAATCTTTTTCCTGCTCTACGCTTGTTAAATCTTTCCCTGACATACTATACGCAAAATTACCGTTACGCGAACCTATATGCAAAATTTTGCACTTATCCACGTTAAATCTCATTTGCCATGAGACTGACTAATCAACGATTTTATTCAGATCTTCCTGAATTTTACCTCTATCTTCGTCATTAATCGCCCTACCACCCAGCTTCGTGTCATCCGCAAACTTTGAAACTGTACTGACTAGGCCGACATCTAAATCGTTAATATATATAAGAAAAAGCAAGGGGCCCAATACAGAACCCTGAGGAACGCCACTCGCTACATTAGCCCAACACGACTCCGCTCCATCAACGACCACCCTCTGTTTCCTGCCTCGCAACCACTCTTCTAGCCAATTTATTACTACACCCCTGATTCCATGAGCCTTAGTTTTTTCAATGAGTCTTTTGTGCGGCACGGTGTCAAACGCTTTTTGAAAATCTAAATACACTACATCAACCGCCCGATGTCTATCGTAAACGTCAACCACGCTTTGGAAAAATTCTAAAAGATTAGTTAAGCAAGATTTGTTTCGCCTGAAACCGTGTTGCGTATTTCTAACCAGATTATGCACTTCTAAGCGCTTGGACTTTTTTATTACACTTTTCGCTTCACGCCTCAGAGATATGTAGTTGTTTCGTAACAACAAATTGTCTTTATCGCACTTATGTTGCCTATAAGCCCTATCTCTACTCTTTATAATGTCTCGTACTCTAGAAGTAAACCACAAGGGCTTGTTGTTTACTTTCGCACGCTTAATTTTGTACGGTACACATTCCTCATTTATAGTCCTAAATACCGTTACGAACGATTCCCACATTAGTTTTGCGTTGGAGTTCCCCATTACGTTTTCCCAATTGACGTGTGAAAATTTATTTCGAAATTTACTAAAGTCTGCGTGCTGGAAGTTAGGAATTTTAGTCGAGTTAGTTGGTTTCGAGTGACTTACTGAGAGGACAAACTCTATCATATTGTGATCGCTATTGCTCAACGGTTCTATTACTTGAAGATCAGTAATTAGCCTATCATCCGTAGTTATTACTAAATCTAAAATACTGTCCAACCTCGTAGGTTCCCCAACCTTTTGAATAAGAAAGCTATCCTCGAGAAAATTAACTAAACGATTACCTTCCGCGTCTCCCTGCATTGTATCGTAATTCACGTTGGCGCAATTAAAGTCACCCATAACTAAAGCCTGCTCACTACCGATTATTCTCTTTAGTTCACGATATAACGCTTCGTCCGTAAATATATATATTTTATAGATGGTGCAGAGATCCTAATCCTAATCTTATATTCTCATGATCCAATTAAAATTTACAAGTCCTGATCCTCATTCGAAAAAAATATAGGATCTTGATTAATTATGTTCTTAATTGTTTGTATGCAACAAAAGGCCTATTTGTTACAAATATGTGAAATAACTCACTGAATTTTATCGAGTTATGAACTTATGACTAACCTACCAACTGAGTCACCATCAGCAAACGCTACTTCTCCCGCCCCCCTTCCCAATGATAAAGCTTATGCAAAATTTGACTCTGACGATTGGAGCATTCAATCAAAACCAGTCAAAGAGTCTGAGTCATTTGAGGAAGTTACAAAAAAAAAAATTGATGCCCCATTTGCCCCATGCCTCTATTAGGAATCTTAAACCTTTGATAAGGGCATTGATTAGGATTTTACAAAAGATGGATAAAAATGAAAGTACCGAAGGTGTAACCAAAAACGTGCATAGTAAACGCTATCTGAACTGCATACTAAAATTTAGCACCTTGAAAAATCCAAATTTGCTGTTATTACCACTCTTCTTGACCCTCGTTACAAAAACAAATTGTTTTCTGTAGATTTCATTACTTACAGAGGTAAAGAGTGTCTTGCCCAAGAAATATTATTTATATCCCACAGAAGGTCAAAAACAAAGCTTTCTATGGCTCAATAAAGCAAATCAGACTGACTAAACCTATAGAATCTACTGATAAAAATGTGCCAACACCGTCACTGCAATCCAGTCATTTAGAATTTTGATGATTCTACTAGTAGCTCCGAGTCAGCAAAGAATAATGGTTAAAAATCAACGATGAAATCCAGTGAAGAATACTTAAAAGAAAAACGTCTTTGAGGCAATAAAGATCCACTGATATGGTGGAAAAAACATGAATCTCACTATAAGGAATTAGCCAATGTGGCGAGGAAATTTTTGGGAGCTCCAGCTCCAAGTGTTACGAGTGAGCATCTGTTTAGTGAACTAAAAATTATTTAGAAACTGCTTAACAGGCAATAAAGCCGAAAATGCGTTTCTAAAGTACAATTTACCAGTGATTTACGGTGATTTTTCTTTTGTTAAATTTTACAGGGCTTGGAAAAAAGTTATTTTTTTTTTTACCTTGTTAAATTTTATAGAGCTTTTTATTTTCCAAGGAATCGTTTTAAATAAACCTTAATTAATCTCTTATGGGTTCTTTTATTATTGAATAATGCCTCTTCATAGGCACCAATTATTGCTTTATTATGGAATGAAACCCATGAACTGTAAACTCATTCATTTGAGACTCATTTGAAAAAGAAAATAGGTAGTCATATTAAAAATAAATGATGCATTTAAAATTAAGAAACTGTTCGTTATTCCCCAAGAATAGTATCGTACTTTGAATAATAGAAATACTCTTAATAATCTTTGTATTATTCTCATAATGTTATTCTTTAATCTTATTCTCATTGCTTGTTATTCTACCCGCAACAAAAAAAAAAGGTCTCAAAAACAAAGACATCATTTTGAACATTTGTTTTGAAAATAAATTTTCCTATGAGACCGGACTTATGGGACACCCTGTATATATATACACAGAGCTGCATTGGTGATGGTAAGCAGTATATTACTGAAAACGTGTACAGCATAAAGGTTCTCCATATCACGGATGTTAAAACAATCGTTGAACGGAATGTACTCGACTAACATAACCCAGAAGGAGGTAAAGAGCAAAATAATGCATTAATGGTAAAAATAAGTGAATTTCTTATGGCCATTTACGTTTGTGAGAAAATTTGGTAAGCGTCCATTTAGAAATTAGGAAAGCTTTCAGACAACCTTGTAAAAGGATCGCTGATGCAATCATTGATAATGGAACGCAATTTACGACACGTATTCACACACAAACAATACAAATAGATACAAAATAAGTGTGTGTGTTTGTGTATAGGCAATTGGGTATAAGTGAGATCGAGTGTGGGATTATTCATCGATGAAGTGGAGTCATTTTTTGTGAGGTAACATTTTTTTATGTCTTTGAATATTAAGAATTTATATAAAAAATTCTGCAAACGCTTTTATTGTCGGAGGAAGATAAGTTGCTCCTGATTAGGTTAGAGTAGGTTAGGTCAGCTTATGATAAAGCATGATTAAGTTAGATTAGTCTACATTAGTGACTATCTCACTATTTAATGACTTAACAAAAACCACCCTTCAAGCCCTCAGTTGCGTTCGAAACACTTATCATGCCCTTCTCTGTTCGATGGGTTAAATTAGGTTTGGTTAATTAGATTTTTTAGATGTATTGATTTAATAATAATAATAATAACGTCGCTGTCTCGCTTCGGCAGAGATGCGCACGTGTGTGTGTGTGTGTGTGAGATAGTCTTTACTGGCAGGAAATGCATTCCATGAATAATAAATAGTACACCGTGCATGAAGGTGGTGAACTTTGCGATTAATTGTATAATAATAAAATGAAATTACTAAAAAGCATTAATCTATAATATAATTGAGGCCGAGTCTGTCAAAAAAAATTTGAAAAGAAATTATTAAGGCAGTGAAAGCTTAATATTTACTTTAAATTACGAGGAACTTTTGTGAAGCTTAACAATTGACACCCCCCAATTACTGTGGCTGAAAGCCCCAGCACCGCAGGTCTAGTTAAATGGGCCCGTAGAGCCCACTTTAGCTAGAAAGGAACGCGGCAATGAAAATCTTAAGCTTCACATCCGAACTCATTGTATCAAGATTTGTGAAGCTTAAGATTTTCATGGCTGCGTTCTTTTCTATAGTTTTATTGACTGAATAATTGACTCCCCATTAATTGGGGGGCTGCAGGTACGGTTGCCAGGTCTCCGGTTTTGGGCCGGAGTCTCCGGAAATTGAGCTTTGTAAAAATGTCATTAAAAGTAGAATTTGGCTCTTTTCTTACATATTTTTGGCAAGATGATTATTATTCTAAAAAATGAGGAAGTTTATATATCGGTTTAACTGTACATAAACAAATAATGATGAGCTTCGTAAGTAAAATCTCCGGATTTGGAAACCATCTGATCTGGCAACCCTAGCTACAGGCCCCCTAATTACTGAGGCAGAAGGCCCCAGCGCTGCAGGTCTAGCTAGATGGGCCCGTAGGGTCCACTTTAGCTAGTAATAATGATTAACTTTTAACGCAAAAAATATATATTAAATGACACAGCTGATATGGAGAACCAATCACAAATAGAGGAGTCTAATAACACAAACAAACAATGCTTTTAACTGAACGTGGCATTCCGCTTAAATAAAAATTACCTCTCGCCATTTAGCCTAAATCTGGAAAGATATACGACAAGACCAGTGGTGGGATTCAAAAATTTTAAGAACCGGTTCGCCCTCCCTCCCCTCCCCTTCCCCCCCTTCTCCTCTCCCTTCCGTGTCAGAAATGAAAACAAAAATGTTTTTATGAAATTCTTTATTTAATTTCCTTTTAAATATTTCCAAATCGCCACTTCATTATCATTGTAGTCTTTATTTCTTCCTTTTAGGAACCGGTTCGCACGAACCGGTGCGAACCGGCTGAATCCCACCACTGGACAAGACTGTACTAAGGTTTGAACTGCAGTTCTATACTGATCTCGCCTACCATTTTCGGCAAACTTAGGTACAGTTTGAGTAGCAAACATAATGTAAAACTTGACATCTACTGTTGGTGCCAATTTGTGAGACACCATTGTTTTCAGTAGGTTCAGCGTTTTCTCCTTGTTTTTATTACGGGTCACCCAAAGTTGTTTTTAATTTTTGGTTGTACATTGTACAATACTTGAATTTCCTGTTTGATCTGGCTCATAAAGCTTACGATATATTTCCTCAGTATCAGAATCGTCGATATGATGGAACCGAATGTAATCTGACCAAGATAGTTAATTTCGTATACCTAGCTAATAACACCACCATTTCATTTAAATACATGTGTACTTTGCTCTCGAAACTGTTTAAAATAAATAAGCCTTTGCTTTACCTAGCTTGAGTACAGTCATGCTATTTTGCATAATTTTCACACGCATATAATAGGCACTCTGGTAAAATGTAGCGTGGTGTGTGAATGTTCACACTAAAAAAAAAAAATTTTCAGTTACATTTTCCACTTTCGTTTCCATTCCAGTTTCAGTGTTTCAGTTTTCATTTAAAGAAGGCAAATGTGAATTGGGTATTAGTAAATTGAATTTACTCTGAAGATAGAGAGGAGTAGGTATGATGGAGTGAGATCGAATTGAATTTTCTCCAATATGTATCCGTTATGGGGGAATTTGAAATATTGAAGATCTTTTTGTACGGTTTATATTTTGCGATTTTGGTTAGAAATTTTATTCAGTAACTTTAATTTTCTTTTCCAAGATGGTATTTTGGGAATTTATTTTCTCGCGAACAACTTTTTAATAAAAATATCTGGTCGATACTTTTTCACTCTTTGATAACGAAACTTATCCTTACCCCTTCCTTTAGTACCTTAACAATCAACATATCCTTGTCTTTTCTCTCCTATACTACTACTACTATACTCATACTATTCCTGTATGAAAGCTTTACGCGTTTATTTCAACATTCTTTGGTTTGGTTTCATTTGCTTGTCGTTTTTCTTTTCCTTCTCTCTCTCTCTCTCTCTCTCTTCGACTTCTTTCCTGGGCTAACCTAGAGTGAACTTTATGGTCTTTGATAGCCCGTAATTTCTATCAGTTTCAGAAGACGAATTGGACAATGTTTTACTCTTCTCTTTTCTATAAATATAGACATTACTATATCAAAAATTCATAAATTCCATTCCTCAACTAACCGAAAATTAACTTACACAGGATAAGGAATAAACAGCCTTAGTGAAACACCTGAAATTTACAAAATAAACTGCATAAAATTCTTAATATACAGACCTTATCGAACTGGCTCATCTTTCTGTAATTATCTGTCATTTGATCAAGAGATGCTGACATGTTATTTTTAGTTTCTTTGCATAAGATTTTAAGATATTATATATTAGGGTGGTCCTTATTTGTGATCAAACAAAAAATTTGCAAAATTTTCCGGGACAAACTCCCATTTTGTTCCACTGTATTAAAAACCAATGCATAAAAACAGTTTTCAAAATCTAATGTTATTTAGAAGTCGCTACCGAAGGATGAACATTTCAGATATTAATGTTTTTTACATTAATGTTCAATGTTCATTAATTACACTTTCTCAATGACTGTACGAAGGAATTTGAAAATAAAATGTCATGTCAGACAAAGTAAGTACTGTATTTTAAAAAGGAAACACTTAAACAACTGAAAAAATATTTTGTTTGCCAAAAAAAAACATTATGGTTATATGACTAATTGTATTAAATCTCACGATTTGTATAGTGTTGATTTTTTGACATTAGGATACTTCTTTCGGTATTCCGTTACCACCTGTAGGATGAACTGCTTCTGTTCCTCATTTCTTGTAAAGATACAGAGCAACCCCTCGTTCTGCGGTGTCGTTTACAACTTTCAATGCTTAAACAATTGCTTCTGATGTAAGGTAGTCTTTGTTGGTGGGTCACGTCTCCCGATCCTCTGTCAAGAACGAGCCAGGAATTTCCAAGATGTTGAAGAAGCTTATAGTTTGTGCAGAGACTAAATCTTTTAAATTCATTCCTTGAATATCTTCAACAGCTATTGCTGCTTTTTTCAGACTTTGTTGTTGACTTTCTTCGTTTAGCTTTTGAACCACTTTTGTCTTTGTTTCTGATGGTAAATTCCTATCAAAAAATGCCAGTGCTACTAATTTTCTAGATAAGTACCACAGTTGACCACAAAGTTTTTTCAGTGCCGCATCAGCCAAATTGGGGTTTTCTGTTCTGTACTCATCTAGTCTCTTCAACAAATTTAAATCATTTGCCAGGAAAGATGTAGCACTAGGAGCTGTGAACCACGCTTGTAAGTACAGCCGAATGACAAAGAGCGAGATGTCTCTTGATCCCTTTTCTTCTCTTGCCACTAGCTTGAATTCGGCTCGAAAGATCCACATCTTTATGACATAAATAGCCTTCATCATCCAATGTGCACGATGTAGAGCACCAGGTGCCTCGAAGTGTATACCGCGAGGGGGAATATTTCCGAGAAATGTAATTGAAATGTCCAGCACCTCCCTGTAATTATCACGAGGTTGGTGCTTCCCAAGTTGATCTTCGGCGAATTTAACAACTTCAAGTTTG
Organism: Bathynomus jamesi; assembly: GCA_023014485.1. NCBI lineage: Eukaryota > Metazoa > Arthropoda > Malacostraca > Isopoda > Cirolanidae > Bathynomus > Bathynomus jamesi. Next base: position 336,846 of record JAJOZX010004291.1, read on the forward strand.
GACTATCAGAAACGGCTTTTGTCATGACTTTTGTCATGAATTCATAGAAATAACAAGTATCACAATAAAATTGGAAACCTTTATTTAACTAACTAAATCTGCTAAAACATACATACATCTACAGGTCTGTTCAAATAAGTGAGAAACACTCTTCAAATACACATATGAACACATTTGAACATTTGAACACATTTGAATTTTCAATATAGAGGTTTTCAAATACTAACCGGGCCTTCAATGTTATTCCGATGTCCGCCATTGAAGGCCCGGTTAGGTCAACTGTATACCCTTGACAATTGGTTAGGTTAAATCGTGTTATTTTCGTTAAAACTAACGAAAATAACACATCTTAACCTAACCACTTGTCAAGGGCATACAGTTGACTTAACTGGGTATACAGTTGACCTAATCGGGCAAATGATCTTCTACGAAATGACCAAGGTGGAATTTCAGCCATTTCGCGTAATGACTAAAGATTTGTCATTTAGCGAAATGACCAAGTGAAAGCCATTTCGCGAACGGACTAAAAGTTTCAGCCATTACGCGAAATGGCTGGTTACACACTTTGACTAACACACACACACACACACACACACACACACACACACACATATATATATATATATATATATATATATATATATATATATATATATATATATATGTTTCAATGTTTGCCGGGGGTCCTTGCTGTACACAGTTGTCCATTTTCCGGCTCTTAAGCATGAGTTTCCTTTTCACGAATTGTTTCCAACAAACGTGACACACTACGTACAGACCAATTTCGATTTGGATGCTGTTTTACTATTCTTTTAGCACCGAAACCTTTTTCCTTGTGAAAAAGTTTGATACCAATTTTGTCTTCCTCCGTTAAACGTGTCCCAACAACTCGCATAAAATAACAGAATTAACAAACTTCTTTCGCTCGCTGCCAAATCAAAAGTGATTGCGGGTGACGGCAATACCGTCTAGGCCTAGGGGTACTTCACTTATTAGCCTGCCTAACCTAGCTCTTTAGAACCCATAACAATGCACCAACTAGCCTAAACTAGGTCTACCCTGAATCAACGAGTGATCTCAAAGTTGATCGTAAAATTACGATTTGACTATTCAGTGACATAAATTTAGTCATTTTTGCTACTTTTGTATTGTTAACTTTATTTTTTAACAACTATTGTTCAAGATTAATTCGTAAAAAGACTACTCATTCGATTTAAATAAACTACCTCTCATTTTAAGGACAATATAAAGGGTTCATACGATTTCTGTTTCATTTAGTAATTCTTGGAACTGTAGTTCTGTTGACCCGGTGAAAAAGGTGGCTAGTCCTTGAAGATGTGAATATATCACGAAAGCGCTTGGATTTCGTGTTTCCTTTTCCTTGTGGTTCTCTGCTTATTAAAATGATCACGTGTTGTTCTGTGATTTTATTGCATATATAATATATATATATATATATACAGGGTGGGCGGAAAGTAGCTCCCTATTTTGGATTGGTAAAAAAATACGTATATTATTCATTTATTTCAGAAAAAATAATATGAAAAGGTAGGCATACATGGTAGGTTTTCTCTAAAATTCAATGTGGGCTCCAACTCTTTCCACCAGCTTCTGGAGCCGCCAGGAATGGCGTCCACTGACTTTAGCAGGAACTCCGGCGGGATGGAGGACATGACTTCCCGAATTCGGTCCTCCAGTTCTTCCAATGTCCTCGGTTTGGTGCGGTAGACTTCTTCCTTTACCCACCCCCAAAGAAAGAAGTCGCACGGTTACCGCTGAAAAACGGCAGAATCGGTTCAGTGTAACGGTGTGGTGTGGTATGACCTCAGATCAGGTTGTGGGCCCGTTCCTTCTGCGCAACACCATGAATGCTGAGCGGTACCTTGCTATGTTGCGAAACGAGGTCTGGCCGGTTGTCAGCACATGGGAGAACATCGACGATCTGATATTTATGCAAGATGGCGCCCCTCCGCACTTCGCTCTTGTCCGTGAGTGGCTGGATGCCCACTTCCCTGGGCGTTGGATGGGTCGTCGTGGTCCACATCAATGGCCAGCCAGGAGCCCCGACTTGACACCGTGCGACTTCTTTCTTTGGGGGTGGGTAAAGGAAGAAGTCTACCGCACCAAACCGAGGACATTGGAAGAACTGGAGGACCGAATTCGGGAAGTCATGTCCTCCATCCCGCCGGAGTTCCTGCTAAAGTCAGTGGACGCCATTCCTGGGCGGCTCCAGAAGCTGGTGGAAAGAGTTGGAGCCCACATTGAATTTTAGAGAAAACCTACCATGTATGCCTACCTTTTCATATTATTTCTTCTGAAATAAATGGATAATATACGTATTTTTTTACCAATCCAAAATAGGGAGCTACTTTCCGCCCACCCTGTATATATATATATATATATATATATATAAAACTTATTTTATGTTTTTTTTTACTCGTTACCTGCCTTAATGGGGAGGGTGGGGGGTCATTTTACAGGATTTTTGCTAGTTTCTCAAATGCCAATTTGGGGTCGTATTTCCATCCCCTTATTTCGAGTCCTCTTACGCTCAACTACAGTTTCCAATATATATATATACAGGGCGTCCCAAAAAAATTTATACACACTTTAAATACTTATAAAGGCAGTGTTTATTAAAATACATTTCATTTTCAAAATGTAATAGAATCTACAGACATTATTTAATTGTTTTGTCAACGCCTGTTTTCAAACTGACGTCCGTTCTGGTCCAGGCACTGCTGATAACGCGAAGCAATGGAATCGCAAACATCACGAAACATTTCGTTTGGTATTTGTGTGCATTCTCGTTCAATGGCTGCTCTCAATTCAGCGACTGTTGCAGGTTTTATAGCGTAGACTTTTTTTTTAAGTATCCCCATAAAAAAAGTCTAGTGGTGTGAGGTCTGGTGAACGCGGAGGGTATTCTACGAAACCCTTCGTCCAATCCACATCCACATCGTGCCAAGTACCACTCGCAATACTCCACTCTTCGGTCCGGATCATCTTCATTAATAGCATGGACTAATCTTGGAATGTAACTTTTCCATTGACAGCGCTTCAAATGCGTTGGACAGACGATTCTGAAATTCCTACCTCACGACTCGCTTGCCGCAAGATTTTCTTGGACTTTGGTGATACGTTTCCAGTAGTCTTTCTTGCTTTGTGGGGCTTGTCGATGTCCGTGGTCTTCCGGAACGCTTCTTGTGGACATTCTGAACAGTTCCATCGGCTTCAAACTTATCTCTAATTCGAGTGATGGTAAGTCGCGTTGGTGGATCTGTTTGAAACTCCCTCCTAAACTGTCTTTGCACTTCAACTGCGTTTTCACACTTCCAGTAGCATTTTAGAATGAATTTCCTTTGTTCAAAGCTTAGTCTGACTGCCATTATTAATTCTAATGGGTTTAACTTGGAAAGAAAGAAACATCAATTGAACTATCAGCTGTTAAAGTGTGTATACATTTTTTGGGACGCCCTGTATATATATATATATATATAGGAAATCTAAAATGGGAGCGCGAAATATGTATTAAAATACATTGTAAGAAAAAAAGATACCGAAAGAATTGGATAAAATCTATCCAAATTGGATTATTTGCTTGACTAAGGGAAATGTATCTTTGGAAATGCTGGAGAAAATTCAATAAAAATGGACGAATGAAGTCGGAAAATGTCGAGTCAATCCGAAAGAATCCGAATGATGAAGTGAGAAGGAAACTTACACACACACACACACACACACACACACACATATATATATATTAGTTAAATTTCTAACTATAAAAATATTATTAGTCCAATTTGGAATATCATAATGAAATAATTTGGCTTATAACATTTCTTTTATGGCTAAGTAACGACTTTTACAAACCATAAAACAAATTATTATAAAGAAAAATGACCTTTCCAATAAAATAAAATAAAATATATGTCAAAATTTCTACTTTACTTCTTGGTTTGTGTTCGTGGAAGTAGAGTCGGGAATTTGAACAACTAAAGGTCTCAAATCTCATGAAAATTTCATATGAAAAACTGCCATTAAAACTTTTGGTGGGAACTTCAACCAATCAGAATTAGGGATTTCGGTTTAAACGAGCGAAAGTTGCCACATCTCGCCAGAAGCTTTCGACTCATTGCCAACATTTTTTTTTCCTATTCTTTTTTTGGTCAGTTTCATTTTTTTTTTTTTATCAGTTATTATTTCTGATATTACTGACTCATTCATGTGTTGAAGACAAAGATTTATTAATTTTCTTAAAGTACGGAACTTATAATACTCGTACAGTTATACAAATTATACTTGCTATTTTTTCGATGATATTATCAGTCGAAAGTATCCTGGAGGACGTATTATTTTTTTAAATATAAAATTATTATTAATCTAATATATTTAATAGTGTTCTCATAATGACATAATGAAATACAATCTGTTTCACAGTGTCGCAATAATTGTAACAATATAATGGTGTCTCGCATAAGAAAACTATTGTAATCTTGCAGAATTATTATTATCATTATTATTATTATGAATGACATTTTACAAAAGGTAACTTTTTGTGCAATAAGTTTCAGTGCAAAATATCTTTGATTCTTGGGAAACATATATATACTGTATATATTCTATTGCAAAAGTCTTGTTCTCTTTTCATGAATGTGAGACAGAGACTCATCACTTTCATAGATTTAAGTTCTCCAACATCGCCTTGTTAACAGAGAAACCAGTGTATGCTATTTAATAGAAACTATTTATTTGGAAGCTTACTTTACGAAGAATTCCATTATATTATTATAACGAGCGAATACTTTTGAACTTAAAAACAATAAAGGTTTTTTACGCAGGAAGGAGAGGCCAAGAGCGAATGTCGGCAAAAACTTCTCCCCAACAGAGGAAGAACAGAGCCAAAATCAAGGTCCAGGGTTTTTGAGATGTTTGGACACTCTGCGTTTGAAAGATTGGAGGTCATAAACAGGGGAAAAGATGAATTGAAGAAGGTTGTTCCAGAGTTGATCGGTTGAGTGGGTGAAAGATTGAAAATACCAATTAACCCTTGCGTTAGAGAGTTTGACAGAAAAGGAATGAGATGTGTCGAAAGTCGGGAGAGGTTAAAGGAAGCACCATGTTTCGTAACCTGTGATAATTTTCTGTAAACATGGGGCTCATTATCAGCAGCTGTTATGAATTCTCCACAACGCCATTCGCTCCTCACACTGTTCACTGTTGAGATTTGAGGGGACGATGTGCTGTGTGACGCGTTTCATGTTCAGGTCTTCAGCGAGGATTGCGTGACAGCTTCCTTGCGAAATGTTGTCTGTCTCCGCTATTTTATCCAGGGTTTGACGACGACTGGCACGCAAAATCCGCTGTAACTCGCGTATGTTGCACTCTGTACGGGCTGTTACTGGATGCCCACTGCGCTCATTATCCTCCGACGTTTCCTTGCTTTCTTTAAAGCGACAATGCTACTCAAACACAGCAAAACGGGAAAGCGCTTCCTCCCCATACATCTGACTTAACAACTCGACGGTTTATTTTCCGATTTGTCTAGACGTTGGCAAAACTTAATGTTTACACGTTGCTCAAACAGCGACACTCTGCCACTTTGAAACTCTGAACACACACTAGTGCAATCAACTGCGTATCACAATTAGCCCGGTGATGTCAGCCATGCCGGCTCCTCCCACCATAAAGAAGGGTGTATGGCTTCTCGACAATGTGTAGCAAGCCTGCCAACACACGATTACAGTGCCGCACAACGATCAGTCCTGGAGCTTTCTAACTGTACACCGTTTATATACAGGGTGTTTCATAACATGTGGGACGCACTTTCAGGATGGATTCAGGACCTGAAAACAATGAAAAAAGCTTATATAAACATATGCCCGAAATCGCTTTGTTTCCGAGTTACAGCCCGTTTTGTGTTCCATCAATTCTTTCCGCAAACTGTTTACAAACACTGCTTGCCGACAATGTTTATGAGTGTGTACGAGACATTTCATGTATGGCCTTGCTGATTGTAGTGTTTCGTACACTCTATGACATGTTTCAATATCGTTGAGTGTAGAGCCATCAGTCACTCAGCGGTGCATCGCGGTGTTTCACTGTTCGTATTCGTAACTTCTTACCGTGAATAAGTGCAGTCCAGTGAAAAAAAACATTAAAAGTTTTTGTGCTATTCAGTGATAGTGTGCATTTGAAGTGAGAATGGAGGCTTATTCAAACAGAGAAATGGCAGACATGCATCTCATGTATGGACTTGCCGAGTGTAATGCGGCCGCAGCAAGACGTCTGTATACGGAAAGGTTTCCGAATCGCCGTCTGCCAGATAAGACCTTTCAGAGAATAGAGGAGCGTCTTGGTGATACAGGATCATTGAACAAGAGAGTTTCAGATGATGATAGACCAATCAGCGCCAGAACTGTTGAGTTGGAGGAGCGGGTCCTGAATCGCGTGGAGGAACATCCTGGTGCCAGCACCCGAAGGATGGCAGCAGCAGAGGGTGTAAGATACACAACTGTCGTCCGTGTTGTTTTCTGATGAAGCTGCCTTCACAAGAAATGGCGTGATCAATTTTCATAACACTCATCACTAGGTCGAAGAGAATCCGCATACCATCATCCAGTCAAGGCACCAACAACAATTTAGAATCAAATTTCAATGTATGGGCAGGACTTATTGCAGACAACTTAATCGGTCCTTTTGTTTTGCCTGGAAGATTAACAGGAGAATTCTATTCCAATTTTTTAAGGAATGATTTAAGCGATTTACTGGATGAAGTTCCTCTTGGTGTCCGGCGTCGTATGTGGTTTATGCATGACAGCGGTCCGCCTCATTTTAGTCGAGTAGCCACAGACTATTTTGATGACCATTTCCCTGATAAATGGATAGGCCGTGGAGAACCCATTGCGTGGCCTGCTCGCTCCCTGCACCTGATTCCACTCGATTTTTACCTGTGGGGTCATCTGAAATCCATCGTTTACGTGACACCCATTGACAACGTTGAAATGCTTCGCCAACGTGTAGAACAAGGATGCCAGAAAATCCGAGCAATACCTGGAATGTTTGAACGCGTCAGGCAGTCTATGACGAGACGTGTATTCAAGCGCAAGGCGGTCATTTTGAGTACTTCCTTTAAAGGTAAGGCGGATACTTGCTGGAACACATAACGGGCTGTAACTCGGAAACAAAGCGATTTCGGGCATATGTTTATATAATTTTTTTTCATTGTTTTCAAGTTCTGAATCCATCCTGAAAGTGCGTCCCAGATGTTATGAAACACCCTGTACATATATATATATATATATATATATATATATATATAATATATATATATAAAGGGTGTCCACAAAACCCCCAAAATTATAATTATAATTTTATTGCTATGGCATATAGGAAGCTAATTAAATGCTCATTTTGAAGCTATGACATGGAAGTTTTATATGGCATAAGAATCTCGACAGTTCACACCGGGCATGCTCAATGTAAGCAACGTGATGGCTGATTGCTGATTGGAATCACACGGTTACATTTCTTACAACCTTCGGGAATGTTTCTAAGGGTATTGCAACAATCACCTCTTCAATCCTCTGCTTGAGCTCAGATGGTCTTTGGGCCAGGTGGCTGGAAGATCAGGTCCTTGAGATACCCGCAGAGGAAGAAGTCTGCAGGTGTCATGTCTGGGGAATATGGTGGCCACTCAACTTCTTCATACAGCGATATGAGGCGCTTTTCGAAGATGCGTCTAAGCAAATTCCGGCTTCCTCTTGCAGTGTGGGGTGGTGCCCCATCCTGCTGAAACCACACATCTTTCATGGCCATTCTCGCTCTTCTGTTCTGGCGTCTCAGCTCAGGTAAGACTTCACTCATCATATTTTGGTAACGTTCCTGGTTCATTGTCAACTGAATTCCCTTATCATCGTCAAAGTAAAACGGTCCTCGGATGTCGTGCCAACTGATGTCACACCAAATGATAACTTTTGTCTTGGATCGTGTTGTCACATCAACAATATTTTCATTGGCAGGGCGCTGTAGCCCCCAGAAACGCATGTTACGGCGATTGATGACAGGCCTGTGCCAGCGTCACATGGCATTTATCAGTAAAGACGATCTTCAAGAAATCTCCGTCGTCTTCCAGCTTATTGGACATCCACTGAGCAAAAGCCACACGCTTGCTTTGCTGCTGGTCAGTGAGAGGGGCCTGCAGAGTGATTTGGTACGGAAATGCATAAAGGTGAAGGCGCAGGATCTTCTGGATCGATGAACGTTTCGATGAACGTTTGCAATGTACCTGATTGACTTTCTTGGACTTCGAACCACAGTTTCACGGATTTTCCTGGAATTCTCCGGCGTTCTCACATTTTCAGGCGTCCACTATGTCCTTTATGGAGTGGTTGAAGTGTCCTATGAGCATTGAACTTCTTTATGAGAGCTCTGATTGATTTGCGATCAGGAGCTTTGCGAACTCCAAAGAAACTATAAAACTTCCTCTGTACTGCAATGATACTTTCGGTCTTGTGCCACCACTCAAGCACCTTTTTCTGATCCATTGGAACACGTTTCGACGCCATTACATAAAACTTCCAGATCTACTTGAAACAGGGAAAAGAGAATTAGAGCTCTAGTAGCTATCATAGCACCCTCACAATCGGCGTTCAGTTTTGGGGTGTATTTTTGTGGACACCCTATATATATGTGTTTGGTTGAATAATCGACCGTAGTTTTTATTTATTAGTTTATTATTAGTTTTCTCAATTTTCCGTATAACATTTTTCAATAATGCTGGTAAATCATAAATAATATTTCCAAAATTTTCCAAAATGAGCTATAAAAGAGAGCGCCCTGACAAGAAATTTTCATTCTACGCAGAACACCTACGAAGATGGCTCCAAACGAATTCCCTGAAGATGCTTGAGGACAGAGCGAAACATCGGAAAATTTTTGAAATATTATTTATAATTTACCAACGTTATTGAAAAATGTCATACGGAAAATTGAGAAAACTAATAATAAATTAATAAATAAAAACTACGGTCGATTATTCAACCAAACATGCTTAAAGGAAAAGCTGTTCCCCAAATATACGGATATATATATATATATACAGTATACAGGTCCGGCGCCAGCCTATTTGGCGCCCTTAGCAGGACTGCAGCTGGCGCCCCCACCCGCCTCCCACTTCACGATTGGGTTTGCCCACAAAGTAATCAAGGTACCATATTGAAGAAACTATTTGCCTTACACTGATCTATTTTAATTTGTTAATACATACATTTATTATAAAATTATAAAATCATTTCACAGTTCAAGAAAGTGTCATGACTAGTGATGTAGGTCACATCCGCATCCGCATCCGCATCCGCGGAACATCCGCACATATTCTCGCATCCGCATCTGCATCCGCACTTTGGACTGCGGATGTCGTGCGGATGTGGACCGTTGAGATAAAACGTCATTAATAAGCGGAAATTATCAAATTCTACTATAAATAATAGAACTAGTTCATTGTGCGCAAAAGTGATGCAAGCGACAAGACGAGAGGCTGTTCTTGTATGAAGTTACTCTCTTGCAACCTACTTAGATCCACGTTACAAAGCTAAGTTATTTTCACCTAGTACATTAGAACGAGTTAAATCATCACTTGGCAAAGCAGTTGAAGAGCTTCAATCTCTTGAATCTGTCGCTTCGCCACCCACCAAAAGAATAAAAGTTTCAGTGACAGAACCAACACCTTCAACAAGCAAATCTATCACAGAATCTCTCTCTCAGTTTCTTGAGTCAAGCAGCGATGACGAGACCTACGCGATGTCAAAAGATGTAGTAAAAATGATCGAGAGCTATCACCAAGAAAAACGTCTGGCTGCATGTGACAATCCTATTAGTTGGTGGAAAAATGCGCAGAATATCTATCCATACTTGAGTAAACTTGCAAGGAAACATTTAGCACGTCCTCCAACAAGCGTACCAAGCGAGAGATTATTTAGCAGTGAGTGCTGGATTAATATATGATGAAAAGAGAAACAGACTGGCAGCAGAAAAGGCAGAAAAATTAATGTTCCTTAAGCATAACCTTCCTATAATTAGTTTAATATTAAACGATAAACATCTTAGTTTACTTTATTTTAATTACTCATTTATAAATATGCCTAATAAAACTTTAAACTTAATATAAATAGTTATCAAGCTAATTAAAGATCTCTTTCTATAAGGGTGGAGGTTGGGGAAAGAGGTCGGGTAACACAATTATGGTTTCTAATTGTGGCTGAAACTCAACAAAATATAACGAATTTATTTGCAGACGAATTCACTAATTGATTTCTATATTAGTTAGATGCTTGCTATTATTTTATATGTTCAGGGAAAAGTACAGCAATTATTGTACAATTAATCAATTATACTACATTATAGCTACAGCTCTCTCTATATAATAACTTATTATATACGTTAAACACAACAAATCTGGAATATATCCTAAAAAATAACGAAAATGTAGACATCCGCATCCGCATCCGCGGATGTTGAAATCAAACATCCGCATCCGCATCCGCGGATGTGAAAAAAATGACATCCGCTACATCACTAGTCATGACCAATCAAAACAGCGAGTAAAGCGAGGCATATTTAGTAACAAATCAGAACGCTCAAAAGTGCTAAAATATGCGTGCAAAAAGGACATATCTACTGTTTTTTCCAAGCAAGAAGGGCATATGTCACATAAAAACAGTTATTCGCTTATTGACGACTCCCGGAACTCATATTAAGCCGTAAATAAGCCGAGTCGCTTATTGACGACTCCCGTCTGTGCGCGCAACATTTTTAAATCGCTTATTTACGACTCCCGTCCCTAAAGGGTTAAAGGTCGTGATAAGTTAATTATGTAAATATCAGTCAAGCTAAACTGGTGTACATACGTCGTACAACCTTTCATCATTTGTCAATGCTTCTCATTCCTTCATTATTTTTTTCATGTTGTTCTTACATAATACTATCAGACGTGCACAGGGCGGGAGGCGCTGGTGCCCCCCAGATCTTTGGCGCCCTTAGCATTTACTAACCTCGCCTAATGGAAGCGGCGGCCCTGACAGTATATATATATGTTTGGTTGAACAATCGACCGTGAGATACGTGGGCTCAACCATAACAACACTGTCAAGAAGGTTAACAATGCACTTACAAGAAGGAAGTCCGAAAGATCACATGTGGAACATACACAAAATAAACCTAACCAGACAACAGATAGTGGAAGCGACAAACGTGGTAACGCGAATAAAGGATGAGAAAAGACTTCATATCATCGAAGCATTAATAATAAGAGAGACTTCCCCGAAAATAAACAATCAGCGAACCGGGCAAGAACGAATCCTCAAGTTACACGTACGAAACTGACCAATCCCGTGAGTACACGTACACGAAACTACGGGAAAACCTCCGAAAATGAGCTATAAAAGAGAGCGCCTGACAAGAAATTGCGTGACTGCTCGCTACGCTGAATTCTACCTCAACATCTCGTCGATTGAATCTCGCTCTGGCAAAGGTGGCAAAGTTGGAGGAAAATTTCTTTACCACTCGTCGATTGAATCTCGCTCTGGCAAAGGTGGCAAAGTTGGAGGAAAATTTTCTTTTCCCGGAGAATCATTTCTCGCCCGCTTTTGCCTGCCCAGAATCACTACCCGCAAGGGAATAAGAGTTCATCTCGCCCAGGCAGACTAATTCGAGCAGCATTGAATTCGCTTGGACCCCGCAGACAAGACAACGCTTCGTTTTTCTTCGCCGAAGTGCACGCGACAGTAGTATTGGCGCTAAAAGTATAAACCCAGGACATCGCAGAAATAAGACTACTTCTATTTGAGCGCGTTCTACGATAGTATGTGTCTTCACTAGAGACCCAGGGCTTGCTGGGGCCAAGCCGGAGGGCAGGTTGGGGGGTTTCACTAGAACCCGTCTATCGATGCGTGCATCAATAGGATCTGACGAAGGAGGTCTGAGGCTTAGCCCGCTGCGGACCAGATCAGGGTTCGCTCGAACTGCATCCAGAATTGCACTCGAACTTTGGCATGACATCACCTCTCGGGGGAAATGCATGTCAGGGCTAGAGGTTTCCCAAGACCACGGTGCGACTCTAATCACCCCGTCTCCGTGTATGGAAACTGCAATCCTGATAACCAAGCCTGAGGGGAGGCGGCGCTCATAAGTCCGCCATGAGTCATCCCCCTCAGGAGATGCGGCCAGAGCCCATATCATACACCACCATTCTCACCCCCCCCCTCCTGCCCGATGGCCGACCCCTGGCGACCCTATCTCGCGACACATTTTACAAGATGGCGACCGCAACGCCCCAAAAACAAATGCGAATAAAAATCAAAGCAACATCTAAGAAAGCTACGAGAAGCTACGTCATCTCGGAAGTTTTCACGAGGGCACGTGCCCTTCATCCGAATTTACGGTGAGCACCCTACGTTCACCGCAGTATGCAGGGAGGAAGACGCGTCGAAGCTTCTGGCGCCTGAAACTAAAGAGTCGCTTCGTACCGCGGGCATACAAATCCAGGTGCCCCCTAATATCAGAGCCAAGAGCTCTGTCTTTATGAGAAAACTCGACCGCCACATCGGATGCCGGTCTAAGGAAGAAATAAAAGAGGAATAGAAAAGGAGAACACGTGGGCCAAAGTTGAAGAAGTCACAAAAATCAAAGACTTCACCCACGTCGTTAAAGTTGAATTCAAGACCCCCGAGATTGCGCGCAAAAGCAGCGGAATCAGGACTGTTACTATTCCACATGTTCGTGACCCCTTCTCAGATCACCGTGGACGAATTTATTACTGTCCTGACTTGTTTCAATGCTATAAATTCGAGGAGCACCCTTCGAAGGACTGTCCCACCAAACACATCACGGTCTGCTCCGTGCGCAGCAGTGGGACATAAGTGGACCGAATGTAAGGCCACACAAAAGAAATGCATCAACTGCCACGGCCCGCACCGTACACTGGCAATGGCATGCCCGAAGAAGAAGGAGGCCATCCGACTGAGGAAGGAAAAAACTCAGGAGGACTCGGCCGTAAAAGAGCTGCAACCGTACAGAGCTGCAGTCAAACAGTCCATCGAGGAGGCTCGCTCCCACCTCAGTCCCACAGAAATCGTACTTGAAAACTCAAACAGCCTGACCCTATTGACTGCGTCATACACGCTCATCTCCTCAATATGGGCACCCCAGGCACATACTCGAAGCACCTAAATGACATGCTCAGGAGAAACGGCATGCCGGAAGTCAACGCCCCCGACGATGTCCCCTCGGCATCTATCTTCGCGGCACGACTTCCAGAAAGGACAACTGCCGCCTCCGACGAATCAGACAGTGAATCAGAACCTGAGCCCGAACCCGTACCCAAACCCGTCTCTGCCCCAGTATCAGACAACGAAGCGGAATCTTACACGGATGCCCCACGACCCCGCCGCACTCGTGCGGGAATACGGGAGGCACCGAAAGTGAAGCCCCTAACCGGGCAAACCTCTTGCCCCAAATCTCCTGAGAAGCCGAACACTGAATCCTCTAAGCCGTTACCGAAGAAGATTGCTCGTACCCAACACAAGGCCTCAGATCTGGGGCTAAGGATCGTCGCGAAGGCCTCCAACCCCTTCCCTAACCCATGGTGCTATCCCAACTGGTGAAAGGGCTGAGAGAGGGATCTTATAAGTACACCTTCGAAGAGAACTTGGACACCACTTATGACATCCCACTCTTGATCGAACAACGAGAAATCGCTGTCACGGTGAGGACCTCGACGTTCTCCCGGACCAGGCATTCAAAAAAATTCGTTCAGGAAATGCGACGCGCTCCCCCACAGGCACTGAACCAAAAAGCAAAACACAATCAACATGCACGCGCAACAATCTAACCTAACGATTCTTCAGCAAAATGTACTGCATTGGCAAACGCACAAGACGTCTCTGGCCAATACCTACAGACTAATCGACCCAGACATCATCCTCATTAACTCACACAGCCTAAAGGCACCCCAGCAAATAAAACTGTTCAATTACAACATCATACAATCGAACAGATCGCAAGAACTGCATGACGGTGTTGCAATTGCCGTCAAACGTGGTCTTCGCTTCGAAGAGATCACAAGCTTCGAAGACGAAACACTGGCAGTGAGGTTAAACTGGGCCACGAAGACCTCATCATTGGGACGACATACTGCCCCCCGAGGAGGGGCACCATCTCATCAGCAGATATTATCAAACTTCTGAACTACAACTGCCCAGTTTACATCATCGGAGACCTGAATGCCAGACATGTGGACTTCGACGATAACTACAGTAACCATTACGGGAAACAACTGGCGGAAATAAACAGAAGGGGGAAAATGAAGTGGCTAGGGCCACATTTTCCAACTTTTTACGGCAGGAACGCCGGAACGATGCCCGACAAAATTATTGCCAATAATCTGGCATACCTCAACACTCATCACTATCCGGGCCCCGCCACACCCAGCGACCACGTCCCTATCATCATGAAGATTGCCTGCGCTCCTTTACAAGTCCCAATCCGTCCCCGCCCCTCCATCCGCAAGACGAACTGGGAGGAGTACCAGGCTGACCTCGCCCAACACGAGCCCTCAGAACTGAATGGTGGGGGGATAGCAGCAATTGAAGCTGCCACGGCAGACCTTCTGAAGGCGCTGAAGACTGCCAAGGAAAAACACGTACCCACCATCACCCACCGCATTCTGCCACACCCCTCCCCCTCCGAAGAAATCGACGCCGCCACGCCAATTAAACGTCGTCAGGAACCAGATGGACAGCGGCATAAATTACCTGCATAACAAACTGCAATACAACATCCTCAGAGCCCGACTACGAGGCTTGTGGATTGAAAAAGAACACGACATGTGGAACGCGCTCGTCGACAGGATAGACGTAGAAAGAGACCCAAAACCTTCTGGTCACAGATAAGGAAACTAAAAGGAACACCCAAAGCTGAAAAATTCAAGACACTCCGGAATGAAAACGGAAGACCTCTCATCTCGGACCAAGAAATAGCGGAAAGCTTTCGAAATCGTCTCAGAAGAACGTTCAACATAAGTGATGAAGAAAATGACCTGTTCGACGAAGACAATGAAGCAAGGGTCACACAGTGGCTGGAAGACAACCACGAAAGGATCCTACCAACGGATAGGGCAGAACCCCTAAATGCCAACTTCAGAATTACGGTGAAAGAGGTCACTGACACGATCAGCCTCTTTAAAGAAAAGGCACCAGGCCCCTCCGGAATCACGAAAACCCTGATCCAAAAGTCGCCCCCGAACATACACGAAGAGATAGCAAACATATTTAGCGCCAGTCTCTCCATCGGATACTTCCCAAAAGCATTAAAAACCGCAAAAATCATCATGATCCCTAAAGGAGGGAAATCCGCAGAGTTCATCGAGAACTATAGACCCATCAGCCTGTTAGAAGTACTCGGCAAAACCCTGGAAAAAATACTCCTTCGGAAACTGAATTTCCACCTCACGGTCAATGGTGCACTTTCAGACGCCCAGCATGGATTCAGGAAAAAGAGAGGCACAGCCACAGCCCTCGCCATTCTGCACGAAACGGTGGCAAACAAACTAGCGTTCAGCAGAAGAGTCTCGATAGTACTGAGAGATGTGAAGGCCGCCTTCGACAAAGTGTGGCACCAAGGATTACAATACCGCATCCTCGAACAGAACATGGAAGCAAACTTAGGAAAATCCTTTGTAGCTTCCTCAAAGATCGAAAAGCTTACGTCCAACACAAGACCCACACTGGCAAGCTCTTCGACATCCAGGCGGGAGTGCCCCAGGGAGCGATACTTTCGCCCACTCTGTACAACCTGTACATCGCCCAATTGCCTCCGCCCCCACCACACACCCGAGAAGTCATCTACGCGGACGACATCACGCAAATAGTAACATCAAACCTCGCAAAGAGCAACACGCCAACAGGCTGAAGAGACAAATTGAAAGAATCAATGAATTCGAGGAACGTTGGAAAATTCAGACAACCAACAGAAATTCACAGTTATTAACATTGGCCGCAGGAACGTTCACGCACTAGAAATAAACAACCGAATCCAACCTTACAAGCAACAAGGCACAGCTCTCGGCCTGACCATCAACAGCTTTGGCTATAAAAACCACACCACAGCAAGGTCAAACAAAGCGAGGAGAGCTCAGTAAACTCTACCGTTTCAGGGGACTCTCGGTAAAAAATAAGAAGATGCTGTACACGGCGCTCGTACGGTCTATCCTCGAATACCCGGCAATTCCACTGCACACAACGAGCGACACAAATCTGATGTTGCTACAAAAAATACAGAACGCTGGAACAAGATTCATCCTGGGGAAACGACTCAGCGACAGGATATCATCCCAGGCACTGCACCAACAAGCAAACTTACCAGCCCTCAATGTCTCTGCACAGAGGGCGGAGAAAACTTGGAGGAAGGTACAAACACCTCTCCACAGACCTATGAAGAACTCGATATTGGACCTCAGCGCGGGAGAGAGTACTTCTACTTCAAGAGAAGTCTACCCCGCAGCAGAAACCCCCCACCAACGGCACTTTTTGTACCGTATAGAAGATAAAAAAAAAAAAAAAAAAAAAATATAAAAAAAATATAAAAATAAAAATAAAAATAAAATAAAATAAAAATAAATAAATAAAAATATAAATAAATAAATAAAAATAAAAATAAAATAAAAATAAAAATAAAAGAGGTAGAAAACCCAAACTAAGCTAACAAGTCAAGCACCCTACAAAAGCTTGAACGCGCAAGGAAGGTGATTCACTATCACCAGACCTTAAATCCCCCAAAAAAAAAAAAAAAAAACCTGCGCATCCTTGGTGAGCCCGAGGACCTATCAACTCTTCATCTATATTTCCCATTTCCCCACTTTCTGTATCACTCCTACAACTCTAATTTCACCTCTTATAACGTCAACAACAACAACAACAAGAAATTGCGTAGAATGAAAATTTCTTGTCAGTGCGTTTTCTTTCAATAGCTCATTTTCGGAGGTTTTCCCGCAGTTTCGCGTACGTGTACTGACGGGATTGGTCAGTTTCGATGATTGTTCATCCAAACATGTTTAAAGGAAAAGCTGTTCCCCAAATATATGGATATATATACCTTACCTTACAAAGGTTTCGCGCGATGATTCCTCATTTCGCGAAGGTCAAGCTTGTCGCCCCTCCTCTCGAGTTGGCCTGGTGAAGTAATGAGTTGGTTTCTTGCGCTCTCCACCTCACATAGCCAGGTACGCCCGGCTCATCGGGAATTGTTCTGAGCCAGGCGTCTAGTCTTCTTTTGAAGATGTCCACTGCAACTCCCTTCGTGTTTCTTAGGTCTTTGGGCAACTGATTAAACAGTTTTGGTCCTCTCACTACAAAACTACTTTCTTTCAGGGTTAAGGATGTTCTCTGTCTCGCCTTCAATTTGGGAATACGACACAGTCTACCGTTTCTACCTTCCACCGTTGTTTGGTGAATTATAGGGTTCAGAGTAAGATTAGGAACTAGTTTCTCCATTATTTTCCAAGTGTAAATAATGGTGTATCTCTCTCTTCTCATATATATATATATATACAGGGTGGGCCGAAAGTCTGGATCCATAGGAAAATATTTATTTTAATACATAAATTACAACAAATGGTAAATACTTAAAATGAATATCAACTTTAACTCGTAAATGCGTATCCGTGATACTGTACAGTAGTTCGTACTCCAGTATAAATACTCAAATACTTTTTTATTTCAGCCCAGAAATGGCTTCGAATCTAACAACAGAAGACCGGGTAGAACTTGTGCTCATGTCAAGACAGGGCGCTACACACAGAGAAGTTGCTACCGAATTCAATAGAAATCATCCTGATAAGCATCCAGTAAAACATGCGACTGTTGGCAAGTTGTTTAAACGTTTCAAAGAAACAGGAAGTGTACATGATCGACGGCGTTCTGGTCGTCCAAAAACTGCAACTGATGAAAATACCTCTGCAATGGTATGTGAAACTTTAACGAATAGTCCAGTAAAGTCAACAAGAAGATTATCAAATGAAACACGCATCTCGAGAACGTCAATTCGAAGAATTATTAAAAATCATAAATTCCATCCCTAAGTGTCTCGATGTCAGAGGCCGCCAATTTGAGCATTTGTTATAATTTGTTGTTTATACTGGAGTACGAACCACTGTACAGTATCACGGATACGCATTTACGAGTTAAAGTTGGTATTCATTTTAAGTATTACCATTTGTTGTAATTTATGTATTAAAATAAATATTTTCCTATGGATCCAGACTTTCGGCCCACCCTGTATATATATATATATATATATATATATATATATATATATATAATATATATATTCCAGTGGTTCCCAACCTTTTCACCACAAAGGACCCCTTTTATTTTTATTTTTTTCCACGGACCCATGTTTTTGAAAGATTCCGTCTACCAAACAAACTGTTTTTATTAACTAATAATTAACTTGTTTTCTCATTTTTCACTATCAAATAAAGGACATATAAGAGAGTATGCAATTAAAATACAGAGTATTAAAAAAGTATTAATAATTACAGCCAAGAGCAAGGAAATTTGAAATTTTAGCCTAAGCGCCCTTATCGTGGGTAAACCGTAAATGTACGATTTCTATTGGAACCTCTCGAAATATTGAAAGCTCACGGACCCCCAGTACTACTTTCGCGGACCCCCAGGGGTCCGGGGACCCCAGGTTGGGAACCACTGATATATTCCATCCTTAACATTTCCAATAATTTTCAAATTTATTATAAAACCAAATTGTTTCCCAATAATTTCGCCAAAAATTTAAAAATACAAAAAATAAAATGTTTTTTTCAGAAATTAAATTTTAAAAATAAATAAATTTATTTAATTTTAATTATAAACTAAAATTTAGTTTTTAGTTTAATGGCAAAGACGTATGCAAAATATTTTACAGTCATAGGATTTTCAATATATATATATATAAACCTATATATATATATATAAACCTTTGGTTAGCTTCCGCCCGAATTGTTCATTCTGACGAAGTTCAAGCTTTTCACTCCACCTTAGACCTACAGTTTAACGTGGAATCCGAACCACGCCCCATCAGCAGCCCAGCGTCTTAACCACTAGGCCACCTAGGGTACCCATTTATCTACCAACCACTTTCTTTACCACTAGGCCACCTAGGGTACCCATTTATCTACCAACCACTTTCTTTATTTTGTGAAAGGATGAACAGCTGGGTTTTGCTGCGCGCCGGCTGCCGTCGGGTTTCGAACCCGGTGCCGATGAATTCGTAGTCAGCGACGCTAACCACTACACCACCGAGGCGCATATATATATATATATATATATATATATATATATATATACAGGGTGTCTATAAAGTCACGCATCATAGGAAAATACATTTATTTTGTTTATTTATTTATTCTGCTTTATTTATTTGTTTGAATGATTACCACCAATCTCAAAACATGTTTGTAAACGAAAAAGCAGGTTTCTTTGAATGTTCCTCAACAAATTTAGCCTGATGGAGACATAAATAAATAGATATTGCTTATGTTCCTATGATGCGTGACTCTGTGGATACCCTGTATATATTTTGCAGTCTCTTTTTTTCTTTACCTGAGGAAACACATACACCAAAAATAAACCACAATAAAACTATCCTAATCTAACCTAACTTAATCAGGATTAATGTAGGAAAAATGTTTCCAACTTCTTTACACAAAATTCTGAAGGTTTCGAGATAATTAAATTATTTCCTCACTAAAAAAAATACCTCACTACATCTGAATTATAACGCATCTAACCTCACTGATACCCATTTGACGTCTGCGCGCACACACACACACACACACACACACACACACATTTAGTCCTTTTCACGACACGTACACATGTTGCATTTTATGTACGTGAAAGGATGTACATGTGAATAAATGATACGTAGACTATATATATATATTCTAATTGCAACTCCTTAAAAGACGAGGCATGCAGTTAGAGAGTCCATAAGAGAAGAGAGAGTGAAGAGAGAGTGAGGCAAAACTGCGGGGAAGAGAGAGGGATTGAAGACAGTCAGTAAGAGGCGGGGAATTGATGAGACGAAAAGCCTTTGATTCCACGCTGTCAAGTAGAGTTGTGTGGGTTGAGCCACCGCACACATGAGAAGCGTACTTTATACAGAGTCCGACAAGACCCCCGTGCAGAGACAACAATTGAGTGATAGTGGAAAAATTGCGGAGTCAGTACAGCAAACCTAACCTCTTAAAAGCTGTTTTAGGAAAACAGTGTATGTAATCTTTCCAGGAAAGATCAGGAAAAAAGGAAACGCCAAAAATGTTAAGGGAAGAGGAACGAATGAGTTGTGTATTGTTGAAGATAAGAGGATAGTCGTGTAGAAGATTGTGACGAGTAGACTGATGAAGAAACTGGTTTTATGAGGCATTGAAAACCGGAAGATTTTCTCTACCCAAATCAGAGATAATAGAAAGATCAGAGGTCATGTGCGCCAAAACTGTCGCACGCGAAGCATTGAGTGACCGTTGAGAAGGAGGCTTTGTGAAGCGAGTGGAGAAGTGAAGGGTGTAATCATCGGCATCGGAGTGGCTAGACCAGGAAGGGGGACTTAAAAGATAATTTTAAATAAAAGGATGAGAATGGGTGACAGGAGAGAGCCCTGAGGGACATCACTATTAATAGCTTTAGGGGAAGAACAGTGGCCATTTACAACCGCAACTATAGATCGGGCAGAAGGAAATCAGAGATGAAGGCACAGACAGAAGGACAGAAACTGAAGGAGGGCAGTTTCGAAATTAAAGATTTGTGTCAAACTCTGTCAAAAATTTTTGGTATGTCTAGCGCCGTACCAAAGGTTTCACAGAGATCCCAAAAAGAGGACCAATAGTCAGAGATATATGCAAGAAGATCACCAGTAGAGCGTCCCTTGCGGAACCCACACTGACAATCTGAAAGAAGATTGTTAGTAGAGAGGTGTTTAAGACTCTTCCATTAAGGATAGATTCAAAAACTTTTGAAAGGCAAGAAATCAAGGCAGTCGGACGATAGTTGGAGGGCTGAGACAGGTCAACCTTCTTTGAGACAGCCTGAATGAGAGCAAACTTCCAGCAGGAAGGAAAAGTACCAGATGAAAGACAGTGAGGAAAGAATTCGCCTAGCCAGATTGTCAGCATAGAAGCAGAGTTCTTGAAAATAAGAGGAGAGACCCTGTCAAGACAGTGCGCCTTCCAAGAGTTGAGCCCAGATAGGGCAGAAAAAAAAACATTTTTGGAAGAGATTCTGAGGTGAGGCTGAATATTGAAATCACGTAAAATGGAGATTTCAGCAAAAAGAGAGTGGAATAGAATGTATTTCACTTTGGAAGTGAGGTAGTCAAAGAGTTTTGGATAGTCAGTAGAATTAAAAAGAAGGTAGACAGCACAGATGTATTTAGTTTGAGATTGGCATGTAAGCCGTAGCTAAAGGGTGTAGAATTCGGAAGATTTAAGTTCGGGAATACGAGAGTAAGTTCAGTCGTTACATACATACATACATACATACATATCCGCGACATCCCCCTTTGGAATGAAATTGAGTATAGAAAAAGTAGGAGGGTACAGAAAAGGGGTTCCTGTTGCTGTCAGTCGTCCCAAATACCTGAGTTTCAGTTCGGGAGAAGGTGAGGTTTAGTGGAGTGGAGATGGTGTTCAACAAATCGAAATTTTGAGGAAAAGCCACGAATGTTGCAAAAGTTTATGAAAAGTGGATAAGACAGAGATCCAAACATCTCGAGTGGGTGGTAGTAGAACCAGCCTCACTGCTCGAGTTTGCGTTCCCGATTCCGGCAGCGAGGAAGCCAGAAGTGGGAACATTTATGGTCGTTTCCCCAGGGGATTCCAAGGCTCTTGAAAACGACCCCTTTTTTAATTTTGAAAAGATTGTATCGTGTGTAAGATGCGTGTATGTGTAGTGAGGAATATAGGGAGAAGTGTGTGTGTGTGTTTGAGAACATGCTTTATTACTGCTTACAAGATAGATGAGACACGGAAGTTCCAGCACTCGCTATCTCGTACTTAACGTCCTCTCCGGAGTAGTACTTCCCCGGTCGATTGGTATCTATATACTGTAAATCTCCTAAAAATATTTTTAAATTTCCGTTTCGCCTTTTAATTTGAGACCGTTCTTTAAACCCTTTAATGTCCTAACCGGGTACTAATGAAAAAACGTTCTAATTACTAGAAATGTTTTAATTTTTGAGCTCTCATATTTTCGATTCGAATTCGAGCCTGAACATTTTCTCCTTTATTTGCATAATCTCAGTTTTAAAGTTTAGATTCGCTTTTGTCCAAATGTCTTCATATTTTATTACGAGCATTCCTTCTAATTGCTTTCATCATTACCTTACAGCATCCGTAGCTGAGTGGGTAATACCGCTTCACTATAAGCGAGGTGAAGTCATTGAGGTCGGGAGTTCGAATGCGATGATGTTGGTAATAATGATATAGGAATTAGGGCAATGGTCTGGCCACTTTCTGGCCCTCCTTACTCATTAATATTATTAGTATATATTATATTATCACTGTATATACTGTATATATCACTATATGTCACTATATACAGTATGTGTATATATATATATATATATATGAAACCTCCAGTCCCTCCACCAAGCCAGGCCCGGAGGTGGGGCCACCATCTTGACCTTCGTATGAAGAGAGTCCAACGCACGGAACTGCTACGAGGTTACGAGGTATATGATAGAAGTGATTATCTTCATAATATTAATATTAAAAAATTTTATTTTATTTTACGTACCAAATTCATTAATTATTTAATTCGTAAATTAATTATGTTAAACAGTTTGGAATTAACATTCCTCTTTTACGTAATTAACTTTTTAAAATTTAATTTAAAATCCATTTACTCTTTGTTAAATTTATTGGCAAACCCGAATATGGATGAAAATGGATACAACTGACCACGTACAAATGGATAGAAATGGACAAAATTCCGGCTGAAATACATATAAAAAAGACGAAATAACCAGAAATGGACAAACAGACAAATACAGAGAGAAATGGATGGAAATGCTCAGAAATGGGCAGAAGTAGACATGAACGATCAGAATCAGACAATATGGACATAAATGGTCCGAAAATTGGAAAGAAATTAACAAATAATTAGAGAAAAATGAACACAAAAACAAAACACAGATTTTACCGTATACCCGCATTGGAGAATTACAGTATACTCAGGTGTATATAATTATTGGCTAATATTAAGTTTCACGAATCCCATATTACAGTAGGTTAGGTGGTCGTTTTAGATTCGTTACTTATTTCCCACGTGAACAATTTCGACCAATTAAGATCTTTGTAACAAATTTTGACTTTGCCCAAAACACTGGTCCGGGCGAAACTTAATATTTATCTAATTATTACATAAATACGAGTAAACTTTGATATTATATAAATATTACTAACTTAGATCGAACTTGGGACTTTTTCGAAGATAAAATTTGGTCGACGTAGCAAATTCTCGAGACTTGAAGAAATTTTACAGAAACGCAAAAATGTCTAAACATGACCTTAATTTAGCCTAAGAGTAACCTAACCTAACCTAACTATACTTAACCTACTACATTTACAAAGACTGCTATTAGACATTTTCTTGACAGTAAAAATTGAATAACCTTTTTCTCGACACCATTTCGAGAAAAAGGTTATTCTAATTAACTTTTGTAAAGATGTAATATTTTTAAAATGTAATATTTAAAATGTAATATTTTCAATTAGATGGAATAGAAGTTACATACAAACTTAAATACGTAATAAAATGAATTGAACGTACAAATTATATATATTATATTATATATATATATATATATACTGTATATATATATATAATATATATATATATATATATATATATAATATATATATATATATATATATATTATATATATATATATATATATATAGATATATATTATATATTATTATATATATATTATATATATATATTATATAATATATATATATATATATATATATAATATATATATATATATATATATATATATATATATATTATATATATATATATATATATTATATATATATATATATATATATATATATATATATATATAGATATATATATATATATATATATATATATATATATATATATATAATATTCCTTCAGGTTATTGTCTATTTAAACATCATCCTATGTCAACAACATCGTATTTGTAATGAATTTTAGAACATGTCTCCTCTCTTTTAACTTCTGTAAATATGGAAACTTATGTTCTGTATTTCTAAAGGATTCGTCAAATAATGTCATTCGGACAATTACACATAAAATTTGTTTGCAAATGGCAGTTCTATGCTATGTATACACGTATACAAAATAACTTAAACGAAATTCTTATACAGGGTGTTCATAAATTATCTTTACAAAGTGAACTTAATTTTAATTTAATTTGTAAAGATAACACCGGTCTGCATGAAAATCGATTTTTTATTTTGAGTTGTGATTCTGAAGCAGTTCGCTGCGCTGAATTAAAAAATGCTACCAGTTTTTTAAAGTTATTAGCAAAACAATTTTGGGGCGTTTTGTAATTTTTTACCTTTTTTATCTTTAATTAATTTCGTTTTTTCATATTTTTCAGATAGATAATTCTAACATTACGTCTTTAAAATTTAATAATGGCTTCTAGAGGATGTACCCATAGTCCAGACATATTTTGTTATATTTGTGGTCGGTATGTTGTTGTAAAACAAGGGACAAATGTAACGACCTTCATTAAGAGAGCTTATCATGCTTATTTTGGAGTTAAATTAGGAGATCAAGACAAAAGTTGAGCTCCACACAAGGTTTGTCTTACGTGTGTTGCGGCACTAAGGAATTGGAGCAAAGATAAAAAGAAAAGTTTGCCATTTGGGATCCCTATGGTATGGCGCGAGCCTAGAAACCATACCGACGACTGCTACTTCTGTTCTTGCAATGTTAAAGTCTTTCATCTGCAATAAGGCCGGTACCCCATGGTCCAGAAGTTCCTATTCCCCGCCCACCCGAGAGTCTGGATCAATACAATTCAGATTCTGATTCAGCTCCAAATCCAGACAATGATGATGTTTATGAACAGCCAACAGCTGACCGAGATCCTCCTAAACCATTAACCCAAGCCGAACTAAATGACTTAGTCAGGGATTTGAATCTGCCTAAGGACTCTGCAGAACTTTTGGGGTCTAGATTGCAGGAGAACAATTTATTGGCATCCGACACATACTTCGCTTGGTACAGAAATCGTGAGAAAGACTTGCAAGACTTTGCAAGTAAAGAAGGTAAATATATTTTGTTTCTTTCAGTTATTTTTTTATTCTTTCATAAACAAGCAATATGCTTGTCCAAGAGCTAGGAGCTATTTAATTCTGCTTTAATTAGGTTTTACTCTATCACCTAAAGATTTCGTGCTACAAGGGGTGTTGTAATACCTCATCTGTCCCCAAACGTTAACCACCCATTGATGGGAGGGGAGAGAGTATTTTGTTGGGAACGGGACTGGTTGTTATATATATTTACCCTACATTATTATGTAAGCGTTACTGTAGTCTATAACAACAAAATTTATGGTTTAGCATGTGCAATCCAATGTTGGTCTCGATAAGATGGTTCACATTTGGGGATAAATGGGGGATTTATGACACACCCTGTAGTAAGAAAACCATACGTGATAGGGAAAAACTAACTATATTTTTGAGATCAGCGCACTCAAATTATATAGAATCACCAACTAGTTTGTAAAAATCGATCGACAAGTTTTCAAATGTGTACTGGTGTAATTTATGGACACCCTGTATATTTTTTGTTACATCAGTTGTTTATATACGAGTAGAACAATAAATAGATTAATAAATAAGTGAACTTATTTATACAGGATTATATGTCGCAATAGCCACACGTTGCATAACGTTACATTACCCAGCCCTTATTTCCCGATACTCGGGGTGGGCTCGTTTTTAGTGTCCTGGTTTGGATTGCCGCACGACTCAGGCTGCGGCAGCACACTCCTATGTTCTGTTTTCACCTTCATACAAGGAGGCAACATCTTCCCCCGCCGGTCATTAATCATTCATACACCACCATGCTCCCACCCACTCCACACATCCCTCTCCCTCTCTCTCCATCCTCATCGTCTTCTCCCACTCCATACCTCGTTCAGAAAGAACTTCTTTCACACCATCAATCCACTTTTCACGCGATCTTCTTCCCTTGTATGCCTACCTTCCTAGTTATATACTTCTTTTTGTGCATAAGCTCCTCACCCATCCTCCCCACATGACCAAACCGCCTCACACTCTCTCGTCTATTCTTTCTTCCAAGGACTTGATCATACCATACCTTCGCTTCATCTCTTCATTTCATACTATCAGTCTTTTTTACTCTCACTATACTCGTACATATCAGAGTATCCATTTCAGTTGCTCTCATCCTGGTCCTCGCACGTACATCCCAGACAAAAGCCGGCACGAGCATCCCTTCATGTATTCCTCTTACAGAATTTACAGACAACCGTTTCTTCCTTACCAGTGCTCTCGTATCCCCCACAGACTTTTCTTCCTGCTTCAATTCTTTCATTCGCTTTATTTTTACATTTACCATTCTTGAATACCAGACTTTTCAGATACCTAAAATCCACCACCTCTAACCTTACTCACTTTACAACTATTTCACACCTTTTATAAGGGGTTCCAAAAAACCTTAGCGCCCCCCATTTGCAGCTTACATGTTTACTTATATCGAAATAGTTTTTAGTGATTATAAAAATATATAAAATTCTTTATTTATTGCAGGTATTAAAATTACTCTAGCTGATAAAGTGATAATATAATGGCTTCTCAATTAATTGGTGATTCGGAGAGGCAACGTGTGATAGATCGCATACGAGCAATAACATTTCGGGAAGCTCGTGATGCTGGAGCCACCTTTATAACACGTTCATGGGTTGCCAAAAAGTTGCGAAGAAGTGAGGACTTCGTCAAAAGAAATTGGAATAAAACTTTGGATGAATGTGAAATGCATACAACCAAATCTGGGCGCCCAAATTTGCCACTCTCTCAGGAAACAAAGGACATCATTGAAAGCGGTACGCGTAAGCGGAAAAACAGCTGTGCTAAACTTTCGAGAGAGATCGAAGTGTTGAGAGGAAAGATCGTTAGTGGTGAGATCATTCGACTGTACCGTCATAGGCAAGGTTTAAAGCATTGGCATGAACTTCCAAAGCCAAGAAAAACTCAACTTAACATCGATGACAGAATGTGGTTTGGCCATTATCTTGAAGATTGGGATGTGGATGATTTCATGCATTTAGCTGTCTCCGATGAATTTTTTGTTTACGTAACACGTCGGCCTAACTACCAAAATGATCGAGTGTGGGCCACAACACCAGATGAAATCGATGACAATGAACATTATTGCGAATTATTAAAAAGTCCAGACTGTGTTGGTGTGTTTGTTTTGTTCACTGCAAAGAAGCTCATGTGGGTACTGAAGCCAAATGGTCAGAGTTGGGATGGACAGTATTTTCGTGATATTATTCTATCCCAGCATGTCATTCCTTTTCTAAGAAACCCAAACAATGTTGTGGATGTCGATCAGGTCACACTTCTGCACGATAAGGCCCCCTGTTTTAAGGCATTAGCCACTCAACAGTTGTTGCGGAACCATGAGATCGATTTCTTTGGAAATGAAGAATGGCCAGGAAATTCTCCTGACCTGAACGTCTGTGAACACATTGGATCAGTTATAAAGGACAAGGTTGAATGTCTCTCGTTTCAAGAACCTGCAGCAAATCGATTTTCGAAGGATACAATGACGCAACACACTGAAACTGTTTTAGCAAATTTGCGTAACGATCAAGATCTA
The DNA here is from genome assembly GCA_023014485.1 of Bathynomus jamesi. Taxonomy (NCBI): domain Eukaryota; kingdom Metazoa; phylum Arthropoda; class Malacostraca; order Isopoda; family Cirolanidae; genus Bathynomus; species Bathynomus jamesi. Next base: position 364,808 of record JAJOZX010004291.1, read on the forward strand.
TTCACGTCACTTTTGGCAAGCTACCCAAAGCGAATTCAGGCTGTCTTAGAAGCCAATGGCGGGAACACCAAGTTTTAATTGTTTCTCATTAAATGCAGGATTAAATTCTCTTTTGTAAGGTATGTTAGTTTTACTGTACCTCTAATGGTTTAGGCCATGGGCGGGGGGGGGGGGGAGCTAAGGTTTATGGAGCCCCGTATTATCCTTTTCATACACCATCACCTTACTCTTATCTGCATTCACAAATCTACATATGCTTCAGTTACTTTTACCAAACTTCTTCGCTTTTATCAATCAACATTGCATCATCCACATATAGCAAAGTCATTACCATTTACTCCCCGCACCCCTTTGAGGCATTTTCATTTTTACCTCACGCATCACCCCCATCCATACAAATATTAAATAACCACAGAAACATCACAAACATCCTTTCTAACATCTGCACTTATTTCACACTTTCACACTAAGCACTAACGGATTTACGGGGGGGGGCCTTTTGGTCAATCTTGGCGCCCCTTCCAAATGCTTTATTTTTTATAATATTTTTTTTAATTTCTAAAAACAAAAAGGCACATACTTTTTTAAATTATAAAAATATCAACACCACCCTCGTAAATACCTGGCAATTTACCTTTCAATTTTATTTTTAGAAACTGTGTACGAAAATAATATTTCCCTTCGTATACTCAATTAAATTATGCTTTCTAGCCTTATATATTCATTTATTAATGGTTGTAAGCATTTGTAAACCCTTTGCGTAGTATTCACATTCACGATCTTCCTCTCTCTAAATGACTGATTCAGGTAATACTTTGAACGGATGGATTAGAAAACGTCAATCAAATTAGTTCCAATATTTAATACCACAAACCTGGTCTGTAACTACATTTTAGTAAATGCTAAAACTTTGCCTGCTGGTGCTTAAAGGGTTAACATATGTATTTTTAATTCCAGTGTATGTAATTATATTTATATATAATTAACCATTATTTTGGCCCAATTTTTACATATATAAAGGTCCGCCCCCACCATTTCGAAAATCCCAGATCCGCTACTGACACTAAAACCTCAAGAGGCTCTTCGCTTTTACGTATACCAGACTCTTCTTTATAAAAGACTTCCATCAATTAGCAATTTACCAGTTACACCACACATTTGCAACACCTGCCACAGTGCCTCTCTCTTCACTCTGTCATACGCTTTCTCCAAATCTATCATTATCATTATACTCACATGTTTTCTCTGTTAACTGTCGCACTGCAAACAATTGAATCATACACCTGTCTTTCGTAAAACTTCCCTGTTCATCCCCATCATACCCTCCCTTACTCTGTCACTCAGTATCCGTCCTTACACTTTACTCGGTACGCTCAGTAAATTTATACCTCTGCAACTCTTACACTCACTCTTGTCACCATTACTTTCATGTAAAGGAAACACAACCGCTTTCATCCAGTCTTCCTAAACTTTTTCTTCTTTCAATACACCCACCCTTCCTATCTCCGCAATTCACTTCACAACCACTTCTTCACCATATTTTAACAATTTTCCGTAAACATCATCCACACCTACTACCTTAGCAATTTTTAACATCTTATCGTTCACATTTCCTCCTGTGAAGTACTCTCCTATCCCAGATCATCACTTCTCACCCCTACCCCAATAATATCTCAGCCACTCACTCCTCATAAGCCCCTAACATCCCACGGAAATATTCAAGCCACCTCTCAAACATTAACATCATCCGTGAACACCCTCCTTTGATTAATTACACTGGTCAACACTCATTTTATTGCCAATCATATTAGAGTGATTTTGGGGTAACTTTGTGGTGCTGATTCCGAATATGACATCGGTTTTGCTAGATTGGCTCTAATTTATGAGATAATTGGTACCCCATTGAAACACGTAAAAATGCCAAAAATTTAATGTTCAGGCGGAGCCTACTTACTGGTTGGGTGGCCGATGACTTATATACGGAGGGGGAATATTCTAGAATGATCGCGGAGTAAACACTAAGAATATTCGCGTGTCTCACCATCTAGAATGTTCCGGTAGTTTCCCATATGCACGCGTTATGGTTACGTTTCCTATTAATTGAGGGTATTCATTATCTCAAGAACTAGAGCCAAATCGGAAAAAACTACTTTCATTTTGGAATTCAGCAACCCCAAAATACCCTAAATTCGTACGAATTTCCTTGGCAACGAAACAAAAATTTTTTTTGTTGAGCTGTGTTATCTTTCACCCTCAGATCGAAACACTTAATTTCCTGCATTTCCTAAAAACATTCCTAAAAACTTCCTAAAAACATTCCTAAAAACATTCCAAACCACAACCATCTACATTTCACCAGAAAAAAATAAATAAATAAAACTTAAAAGGAAATTACACTAAATATTTATTTGAAAAAAATCTTGACAATAATTAGTATAAAAATATATTTTAGATTATCGACTGTAAAAATGTAATTGATAATTTGTTGCAATTTATTTACCGGTCTTTAATTAATTAAATTTTTAATTAAAATTATTAATTAAAACTTCTGATGTTATCTTTTTATGCACGTATCCCCCTAATTATAATTATCTAAAACTATAGGATATTATATATATATATATATATATATATATAAACGCATAGACAAGCACAAAATATTTTGGTATGCAAAACACTCAGCACCAGAATGCGAATGTGTGACCACTGACTCGGGATCGCGGATCATGAGGCTACAACAAGCTGAAAGCTAATACAACCTGGCGCATATTTCATTACCCGAGGGAAAACACAAGAGCTTTCACGTCAGAAGTTCAGGGTTCGAATCATGGTGGGGGATATTCTGCATAACGAAATGTTTATTTCCTCTTACGCTTATATTTCTATCTATATGGTTCCCTCGTGTTAGCCAGATAGATTTGGATTAAATGCTGTCCATTAGCTCGAGTGCGAGGAGTTAATACGTAAAAACACTTTCTGGTTTGAACGCTTTAGTGTTTCCCTCGGGTGATTAATTATGCGCCAGGTTATATTAATTTTTATTCCGCTATAGCCGAATGGTTAGTGTCCGAGACTCTGAGCCTGAATTCCTGGTTTGAAACCTGGTGGGACTTATATATATATATATATATTGGCTTTCCGAAAATGTTCTCCATGATTTTAACAAAGTACATTTCATGGTGTAGAAGAGATAAAAGAATGCGGTGTTTTAAAATAAAACACAAAACCTTAACTTGTAATGACTCAAGCACATGCGCCAAAGTAAGATTCACGAATAAAAATAAATATTTATATAATGAATTTATAATAATTTATAATAAGTCGAGAATAATTTCTTAGCGAAAGCACCATTTTATACCCATAACCACTGTGCTTCCCCCTTTCGACAGAGGAAATTTATATGAACTACAAATCAAACTATTTCCATACTGAAAATTCTCAGGGTTTATGTTCATTTAATAGTACAAACACGTACTTAGTAAAAGTAGTACATGTAACAAAGTGATGCAAAAGTACTTTTAAATTGATTTTTTGAAATTCAAAATTAGATATTTCACTCAGATTTCTGTTTTCTAAAAAAGGGATTGATTTTTCTTTTTAGGGGGGATTATTTTAAATAATAGTTCATCGCTAATCTTTTCGCTTGAAATCGCCGTTCGATATCATAAATTGAGAGAGAGAGAGAGAGAGAGAGAGAGAGAGAGAGAGAGAGAGAGAGAGAGAGAGAGAGAGAGAGATCCTTTAAGGTTAACCACGAAAGAAGTTGATCAAAAAGAAAAAACAGCAAATGAAAATAAGAATACTGAAAACTGGTACCATATTTACACTTATAGAAGGGTATTTCACCTCTTGACTATCTTATAAGTTAAAAAAAAACCTCTTACAACGTTCGTGTCAAATCATTTGCCCCTTATTTTAAAACCATTGTTTCTCGTAATGGTCGTATCGTCTAGAAACTCACGATTAAAAATATTATGTTCCTAATTTACGTTGTTGAAATTATTTAAAATTTTAAACACCCGAATTCGCCTCTCAAAAGCCGAGTTTCATGCGTATACAAATTCAACTCTTTGAGTCTGTCTTCGTATGGTTTACCACGTAATGCTGGAATAAGCTTTGTTGTGGGACCATGAACCCTTTCTAGCATTTCTTTATCTCATATTCATATATGGCGACCAAAATTGTACAGCATATTCTAAATAAGACCTAACAAGCGACTTGTGGCTAATCAAAATCTTTGGATTTATATTCAAAATTACAAAATTACGAAAAATAAAACCCGATATTCTATCAGATTTTTTTGCTCGCGACTGAACACCGTTTTGAGAATTTTAAATCCTTCGTAAAAATAATATCTAAGTCTTTTTCCTCAGAGTCTTCTTTTAACACTACTTCGCATAGTATAATCAAATTTACTGTTGTGATAACCTATTTGCGTTAAATTTCATTTGCCATTTATTAGACGACTCTAATAAATTATTAAGATCGCGCTTCAAATTCTCTCTATCCAGTAAACCAATTACCTCAACCCGCAATTATGGTATCGTCGGAAAATTTAGAAATTTTGCTGAATAAATTAAGGTCAAGATCATGAACATATAAAAAATGCTGGTCCCAAAACTGACCCTTGTAGAATACCGCCAGTTACATTAGCCCACCCTGACTCTTCCCGTTTAATATTACCCTTTGTTTTCTACCAGTTAACCAATAATTATCAGTCCAATTAAGAACTTATTCCTTAAGCTTTAAGTTTTTCCAACAACCATTTGTGCGAAACTTTGTCAAATGCCTTTTCATAAATACCGATGACGTCATGAAAAATTTCTCATAAATTTGTTGAACAAAGATTTATTTCTACGAAACCTGAGGTAACTTTGTTTAACCCTTTATCGCGCAGTGTGACTTTACTGATTTTGTTCTGGCTAAGACCAGACGATTTTATTCAGTCTCGGAAAGATCTCTGTGTAGTAAAGGGTTAAGAGACGTTGGTTAATCCTTTACTGCACAGAGGTCTTTTCGAGACTGAATAAAATCGTCTGGCGTTAGCCAGAATAAAATCAGTAAAGTCACACTGCCCGACAAAGGATCAATAAGATGTTCAAGATGTTCGACTATACGACCTCGAATAATTGTTTTTATAAGACCTTTCCTATAATACCGGGTGTGTATAAAGTAACGCGAGTGAAGAGACAAATCCGATTTGAATTATACAGGGTGTCCATAAATGTTTACCCTGAAAATAGTATGCTCTCACGTTTTAATGACGAATCTTACATCCGTTTTCTTTTTACAGGTGATCTCGTACACGCATAGAGTTTCTGTGCTGGTGTGTTTCGTCTACCGCATTCGCCGCTAGGAGCGCTGTAGTAGCTGTTCAGTTAAGATGGCGTCTGTGACAGAGAAGGCACAAATGTGTTTGTTGTGTGGCTTGCAGAAACAAAATCTCCTGTCAGTGTTCAGCGAAGGTTCAGAACAAAGTATAGAAAGAATCCACCTGATGTGAAGTTAATTAAGTCGTGGATGAAAAAATTCTTGGAAACGTGGAAAAGGGAAAGAGCAGTGGTAGACCATCAGTTTCCGATGGGACGGTGGAAAACATTCAAACTGTCATCTTCCAACAAGATGGGGCACCCCCCTCATTGGGCGCATGTTGTTCGTGAAACTCTCGACGCAACATTTCCAAATCGATGGATTGGCAGGGACGGGCCAATCCCATGGCCCCCAAGATCACCAGACATTGCCCCGCTGGATTTCTTTCTCTGGGGTCATGTTAAAGATTTGGTTTATGCAACAGTTGTTCCAGATATCAGGACATTGCGAGAACGCATTACGGATGCAATTGCAACAGTTAACCCACAAATGTTGGAAAATGTGTGGCGTGAGTGTGAATACCGTTTAGACATTTTACGTGCCACTAGGGGTGCACATGTGGAAGCTTATTAAGTTCATTAACTATGTATCAAAACTTTGTATGTTTATCTACTTAGGATTAAAACTGTGTTTGAATACGAGTGTTTATTTAAAAGTTATAGCGTTCTTTAATCAGGATAATCATTTATGGACACCCTATATTAACGCGAGTGAACATGGACGTGTAATATTTATTACATGTAGGGTCGTAGGCCTACTTTATAACAACTGTATATTCGCTAGTAAGGTTTATAAGAGGTGTTGAAAATGTTTTTACGAGTTAAAAAAACAAGTTGCAACTAGTTTAAACCAGTTCAAATCAGCTTTGTCTCTTTATTTGCGTTACTTTATACTAGTGATGTATGTCACATCCGCATAAAATTCAACATCCGCACCTGCGGGATGCGGATGTGTACTATTCACTAAATTGCTATTTTTGAAGCACAATTTGCCCCTCATTCAGTACAAATACTGAAACTTGTGCAGCCTTCATTTGATCTTCAATGTAACTGGCAATGTCTGTTGTGTATTTGTATAATTAATTGTTCATGCTACAATACATAACAATGTCATAAGCACACTACTTTCCAAAGGGTGGTGGTTGGGGAAAGTGGTTGGTGGGATGCAAGACGAGCTGGGTTCCCGTCCCCCATCCTGTGTGGCGAAAACTCGTCCAAAAAGAGAAGTGTGTATGTAAAAAAATTACTACAAAATAATATTATCTAATATCTAATATTATCGAATATCTAATATTTATAACTAACTAAAAATCGAAAGTCAATTAATAAATTAAGTATGACTTTATCATATTATCAAGCGGACAAATTTATGCATGAACATCCGCATCCGCACGGATGTCAAAGTTTGGCATCCGCGGATGTGAAATCTGACATCCGATATATCACTACTTTATACACACCTACAGAAGTTAGACAAATAGGCCTATAATTTTGTGCTCGTTACTTATCCTCTTTTGAAATAATTGGAATTACATTAGCTGATTTAAAATCCAAAAGAACAAATCCTGCGATAAAGAATTATTTTTAAAAATTTTAACTAAAGGACCTTCCTTGTATTTCATTTCTCAACTTAACACTTTATCGCAGCACGGATGTCACATATTGCGTCATCCAGAAAACTTACACATACAAATCTATTAAATTAAATGTTCATTTAAAAACAATGTATAAAGTGAGAATGTATAGTATGTCGGCGGCGGCAGCAACTAAGGCTCACACGTCTCGTGCACATGGGGTGTAGGGACTGGGTAAGGGGTCTCGTGCTCTAAAGTATTAAATACTTTGGGTAAAAATGGTCTAAACCTGGCTATTTATTAATTTTTAACTTATCTTTATGGTACGCAATCTCTTCAGTGTAACCAGTTATGTCAGTATGCAATGGAACCCATTTACGTTACTGAACATGTTACTAGCCTCTGGAATAAAAGATGTACGGGAATACCCCGCGATACGCCGATTCGCGATCTGACGATCCGCTTCTTTGTCTCTTATAAAGTTAGATTCAGATCTGCGATACGCCGCCTAAAAATCCATATTTACGACGAAAATTGTCTGTACCGCTGGTTCTAGCCTCAGTTTAAACTAAGCCTAGTTGAGGTTTAACAAAATTGTGGGCGGAGCTTATACTGCCTGCCGTTCGTCTTTGTTGTTCAGTTCACCGATCAAGTCGCTTGGATTTAATGTGATATTTAAGTGAATTTTTAAGGATCTTTTACTATTATCAGTTTGTAATAGTATTTGAAGTTAACAATAAGGCAAGTTATATATTTGTGCAAAAATTTAATAGGATTGCAGCATAATTAAATGAAAAACAATTTTAACTTATCGTCACGGATCGCGGTATCTGCCATTATGTTGGAAACGTGTTGCTTACGAGTGATTTTTTTTCTTTCAGTATTTACTGGGACCTTTTCCAGTTTGTGTACCTTGTTTCATATAATTTATTTTTGCTTCTTTTCAGATAAAAAATGAGTGATAATATCAATCTCTTAGTTAGGCTTATAAGGCTAACTAACGAAAATATCACGACCTAACCTAACCAATCGTTAGGTTAACTGTACGCCCTTGACGATTGGTTAGGTTAGGTCATGATATTTCGTAGTTAGCCTTATAAAGCAAAATAAATTATATGAAAAACGGTACACAAACTGGAAAAGGTCCATTTACTGTGCTAATTTTAGTGGGTAAATCGGCACTGATTTTTTCACCCGCAATTTCATTTTCCCGGTTAGGTCAACTGTACGCCCTTGACAATTGGTAAAGTTAAGCCATGATATTTACGTTAAAATATCATGGCTTAACCTTACCAATTGTCAAGGGTGTACAGTTGACCTAACCGGGAAAAAAGAAATTGCGGGGTGAAAGGAATAAGTGCCGGTAAATCTTAAGATGTCATCACCTGAATTTTTAAAAAAATACTATATGGCCAGCCGTAATCTACATAACAAAATAACACTTTTTTTCAAGAGTACTGCTTTGTGCAAATACGTTATAAGCAAGTTATTATGAAATATAATATCTCGTTGCTATTCATTAATTGCATTTTGGTATGATTTTGCAGGTGATCACATTTCCTTAAGATTACTTGAGGCAGTTATTCGTGATATTTTTTAGTTTTAACGAAATATCACGACTTAACCTAACCAATCGTCAAGGACGTACAGTTGACCTAACCGGGCATTCAATTAATCCCAAATGAGATGTGAATGTAAAAATTAATCAACTAGTTAGGTTAATTGAATGCCCGGTTAGGTCAACTGTACGCCTTGACGATTGGTTAGGTTTAGGGGTGATATTTTCGTTAGTTTTAGTGAAAATATCACGACTTAACCTGTGTCAAAACTGTACTAACTGAAAAGAAGAAATTGGAGGTGCTATAAATGAAAAGATACAAAAGTGTTATAAGGTGATGTCATCTCCTTAAGATTTACCTGGATGTTTTAAAGTGATTTGAAAACGGCGCTAAGCCATTATGCATTTCACGTGCGCTAGGTTTGGCTGAATCCACAGTTAAAACAATTCGCTTCAATGCTGATAAAATTAAAATAAAGTGCAGGAAGTGTTACTCCTCTCAGTGCTACTAAACTGTGGCATAGCAAAAGTTCCGTTATGGAAAACATGGAAAGCCTTTTAAGTGTGTGGATTGAGGACAACAACCAGTAAAACATTCCTCTTTCGACTTCAGTGATTCAGGCCAAAGCAGAGCCTGTACGATGACATTAAGTAAATTCAACAAAACATCGTTGAACTTACAAAGCAGCTTGAAAGCTTCGAAGAAGTTGATGACTTGGTGGTGGTGTGGGAAAGTCATGCAGATGACCAGTTCAATGAGGAGCTTCAGCAGCTTGAACAAGAGCGAGCTATTGAAGAAGCTGAAGCTGAAACACCGACTGAAAGGACTCCAACTCGCCAAGTGATTCTAAAGGGTTTGGAAACTGCTTTTGCCCACCTTCAGGAAACAATGGCAATTTTGGTAAAGATTCGTTAGTGCGCATGGACAGAACTCTATATTGATTTTTATACAGGGAGATAAAATAAAAAAATAAGAATACTTTACTGTATAGCGTTTTCCTCACAAGTTTATATTTTTCGAGTTATTTGCCTTTTCAAATTTACTTAAGAAATTACAATTTGGAAGGATTTAAGTTCACGCCAACAAGTTCGCGGGATATATTGTTGACGTCTTACTCAAGTAATTAATTATCGAATTACTAAATGCCCGGTTAGGTCAACTGTACGCCCTTCACGATTGGTTAGGTAGTTGTGATAGTTTCATTAAAACTAACAAAAATATCACGACAACCTAACCAATCGTCAAGGGCGTACAGTTGACCTAACCGGGCATTCAATTAACCTAACTGGGTATTCAATAATTCAATAATTACGCGAGTAAGACATCAGCAACATATCCCGCAAACTTCTTGGCGTGAACTTAAATCCTTCCAAATTGTAACGTCTTAAGTAAATTTGCAAAAATATAAATATAAATTTGTGAGAAAAACGCTAATATGGTAAAGATTCCTTTTTTCTCTCTCTAGCTCCCTGTGTAAAAATCAATATAGAGTACTGTCCATGTGCACTAACGAATCTTTACCGCAATTTTTATTGAAATGGATCCAGCCCTAGACAGAAGCATTAAAGTCAATAAGGAGACCTCCAACGCTCTCAGCTGTTACAGGGAGATATATGACCAGAAGAAAAGAGCCTCTGTTCAGCTTTCAATACACGATTTCTTCAAGCCAACTGCAAAGAAGCAGCGTCTATCTCCCTCAGTAAATGTTGCTGCATCAGCATCCCCCACAGACGAAGAGCCAGACGATCCTGGCACTCCGTCAGCATAACTCCACCACTAGCTTCGGGCCTCCATATGTAGTCTTCATCTCTGGTGAGTGTTAGTAATTTTCTATGTTAATAATATTTAATCTATTTATTGTATTTATTTACTGTTAAAAGTTGTCGTTTTGGGGCCGAAATTGGGTTGAAATTTTTTTCGAGGAACACATCCCCCATTTATATAATTAGCCCTGTAGGAAACCGAGGTCCGCGATTAGACGGTTCGCCCTACGACACATTTTTCAAGAACGCATATCCGCCATATCTTGGGGTATTCCTGTATCATTAACTGTAAAAACTAACGTAAAAATGTTATTTAAAATGGTAGCTATCTACCCATAGTTATCTATTAATTTACCGCTTCATTCTACCAGTGGCTCAGTTTTGTCCCTCAAAGGATTTATAACGCAATCATAAAAATTCTTGGTGTTTTTTTTACATTCAATAGTTATTTGAATTTCAAATTTGCGTCGTTTAACGGGCGCTTCCAGGGGGTCGCTAAGCTTTTTAAAAGCTATCTAAAGCTTTCTGAAAGCTATCTATGTTTATGAAATATACTATAGTTTGTAACTGAATTCATAATTTTTTTTGTGGGGGGTCTATTTCCGTACGGAATTAATATTTAGGGTCCTTGGTGGTAAAAGTTCGGGAACCCCTGGGTCACTTTAACCCTTCAAATTAAGGGTTAAACTTTCTACGTAAATCTATATATTAAAGTATTGCTGGGCACAGTCCCTTTTGTACCTCTTGTAGGCTACATTTCTATCTACGATTACTTTTCTTGGTCTTATTCCACCATTTAGGCTGCGCATTGAATTTACCTCTCTTAACTCTCCTTGGTGCACAGAGCTCGTTTAAATTTGAATATATTCTTGAAATTATCCAACATACTAAGAACACTATTTACCACTAATAGTTCATCCCAATTTATTAAACTTAAAGAAACCCTAAAATCATCGAAATTTGCTCTCCTAAAGCCAGGCACCTTCAAGTTATTTAAATCTATACAAGTCTTATAACATTAACCAAAAAATGTATATCGTGCTATGATCGCTATTCTATAAACTTTCTCCGACGTGTACATCTAAACTAAATTTTCATTAGTGGTTATAACTGAGCAGTGGCGGCTCGTCGGTAGGCACTGCGGAACTGCAGTACCCCTAAATTTTTTATTTACAATTGCAATAATCAAGAACAATATAAGGATGAGCTCACTGAATAACTTTTTCAATAACTTTTGAAACTTTTATTCATTGCTCAATGCTCATCCTTTTATTTCAGTAATTATTTCAACCCATTCTTAGAGACAGCACCCCTAGAATTTTTAGTCACGAGCCGCCCCTGTAACTGAGTCTAAAATATCCTTCCCCTTTGTCGGCTTTTATACTTTTTGATAAAAGAATTATTTTGTGAAAAATGTATTGAAGGTGTACCTTTAGTATCGCTATTTAAGGTATTAAAATTTACACTCGGTCAGTTAAAATCCCTGACTATAATTGATTTCTTATCATACTTGCCAACATTTTGGAAAGCAGAAGCGGTAGGAATTGTAATCAATGCCAGGGGATCTGGGAGCATGATCCCACCCCCCCTCGGGAAATTTTTTTAAATCTAGCCTTAAATGATGCACTCTAGTGCATTCTGAGCATAAAATGTTTGATATTATTTGCACGTTGTTCGTGTTGATAATGCGGGAAAAAAATTTGCTTGGTCCTGGATAGATTTAATACTTCAAAAATGATGGTGTTTCTCACATTTATTTAATAATTTCTGTAATAATATTTATTTAACCCTTTATGGTACCATGTTTCTTCTATTTAACATTTCAAATACACGCATTTAGACTTAACCCTACAAAAAAGTTGTGCGATAGAGGGTTAATTATGCATGTTGCGACGTTACTTTCCGAAATATACTGAAATGCAGTATGATTGATGTGTAAAATCGGTAGGCAGAAGAATAACCTTCAAATCAGTAGGGTTGGCAAGTATGCCTTATACGCGACTGTTCTACTTAAAATGTTAGACATTTCACCGCCTAGTTCTACTTAAAATGTTAGACATTTCACCGCCTAGTTCTACTTAAAATGTTAGACATTTCACCGCCTAGTTCTACTCCTTATGAAAGAGACCTTTATACGACCTTATAATTAATGAAAAGTTATTGGCGCTAGTTTCTGAAATAATTATAAAATTATGTAACTGATCACTAGCATTACCCGTCTTTTGAATTGGACGAAGATTTTCTCTACCGATGAGCTCTGGAACAATCTTCTTCAATCCACCTTTCCCCCTGTCTATGACCTCCAATCTTTCAAACGCAGCGTGTCCAGGCATCTTGACCCGTCTTTTGAATTGGACGAAGATTTTCTCTACCGATGAACTCTGGAACAATCTTCCTCAATCCACCTCTCCCCCTGTTTATGACCTCCAATCTTTCAAACGCAGCGTGTCCAGGCATCTTGAAAACCCTGTCCAGACCTTCATTTTGGCTCTCTTCTTCTTCTATGGGCGGGGAGGGGACGTTTTTGTGGGTATTCGCTCTTGGCCCCTCCTTCCTGCATTAAAAAACCCACAAGAGTACACTACCACCCAATTTACATATTCTGTCCTTATTAAAAAGTTGGTAACCTTTAATATTATATTCACCTACAAAACAAAATCGAATTTCCTAATGTCGACGTTCGACTTCATGCAAGTATATTATGGATTTCAGATTTCAAGCAACATTTCAGCTTTTAAATGAAAACGACTAACCTAACCGGGTATAATGTAGCCTAACGTAACTCAACTTAACCTAACCTGACTTAAATTAAATCAACTTTTTAGTATCGACTTTATGCATGTTGATATTGTGCAGATCGACTTTGTCCCACCATTTGTATAAAATCCCTCTCTGTACTCTCAATCCATGATTCAGTTATTGCCATAATGTCATAATTTCAACTTGAACTAAAGCTTTCAATTTTTAAATTTATTCCGTACGCGCGTCTCCTTAAAAAACACTAATTTTAAACTATTCTCGACGTTACTGTTTGGTCCACAATTCCCGTTAAGTTTCCTTGAGGCTGACAAGTTACATTTCCCAAACGTGAAAGAACTATTTCGTCTTGCCTACGTTTTACGTACATATATTCTGGATCACCTGAAGATCAGAGCCCCCAACCTTCTCTAGTTAGCTTTTATAAGGCTAACTAACGAAAATATCACGACCTAACCTAATCAATCGTTAGGTCAACTGTACGGCCTTGACGATTGGTTAGGTTAGGTCGTTATATTTTCGTTAGTTAGCCTTATAAAGCTAACTAAAGAAGGCTGGGGGCCCTGATCGATCCTATATTATTTCTAACAGACTAAATGGATTTTCACACTTCAAGTGAAAACTCGACGACGCCTTAGGCTAAGCACCGTTTTTAACCAAAGTAAAATTATTATTGGTTGAGTTATTTTCACTCTGTTGAAGTTCACCGTTAATTTTAGCTATTTTCGTCAACGTTTTGTACGTTATCTTGCGTTAATTTAATACGTTCGTTTAATTTACCCAGTGAATTCGAAGAACTATTTAGCTCAATTCCCTTCAAATTATCCTCGCTACTCGAAACTTTCTTGCTAATTCGAGTAAACAATATTTGCACGTCAAAATTATTTTTTTACTTTTGTCATCTTCAAATTTAAAATTGAATTCCTTCATCAGATTTTTTAAAATTTCCTCCTTTAACTGCTGAAACTTTTTGTCAATATATACCTTTAAGTTACAAAATTTACAAACACTTCTTTCGTTAATATGCTCATCAAGATATATATATATCACGAATAAACTCAAACCCACAAATTGTAAAAGTATATTTTAAAACGGCATTTTTCTGTCAGTTGTAAAATAAAAAGTTATCGCGCAATATATAACTGCTTAAAATATTAAAACACCACCGTGCATGGAAAAGATTTTATATGTACTTGAACGAAGGAGAGAGAGAGAGAGAGAGAGAGAGAGAGAGAGAGAGAGAGAGAGAGAGAGAGAGAGAGAGAGAGAGAGAGAGAGAGTTACAAGGAAAAGAAGTACCTCAAAAGGCCTTGCGGCCCATACCGAGGAGGTACCAATGGCAACGGGTGCCAGGGAAAAACTATTTTATAGGAAAAGAAATTTCCGCAGACTGAGGTCCTAAATGTCTTTACACACTCAAATAGTGTGCAAGATTTCGTCTAACCTTTTCTTGAACTGATCCACAGAGGAACTGTTCACAACTTCCGAAGGTAACCTGTTCCATGTGTCACAGATCTTATAGGTAAAGTAATTCCCACACACACTAGTCCTAAACCGTTTCAAATCCAACTTCCAACCATTGTTGCGAGTTGGGTTATCATTTAAACTAAACATACTTCTAAAATCGACATCGTTGAAACCTCGTAAGAGCTTGAAAACCTCGATCAGTTGACCGCGCAGCCTCTGAGTTTCAAGCGAAAACAAGTTCAGGGCGCGTAACCGTCGATTGTAGCCCATATGCCTAACGGAAGGGATTAACTTTGTGGCCCTCGCCTGCACTCGCTCCAGCCTCTCAATATCTTTCCTGAGGTGTCGACCAGAACTGCACAGCATACTCCAGGTACGGCCGAACAAGGGAATTGTACAGTGAGAGCACAATCTCCTTGTTCCGAAACTGAAATGCCTCCTGATATAACCCAATAGTTTCTGGGCTTTCTTTTCCACCTCTACACACTGTTTCGTAAACTTAAGGTCGCTGCTAATTAGCACACCCAAGTCCTTTTCTAAATCAGTCACCTCGATATTACTGCCCAACATCGAGTAGTCCGACTTGGGATTGGCGTAGCCAATGTGCATCACTTTGCATTTACCCAAGTTAAACGGCATTTGCCATTTTTCGGACCACTCTCCTATCCTACCTAGGTCCGCACGCAGTTCCTCGATCGCTTCGGGCGTCCCAACATTGGCCCCAAGCTTGGTGTCATCAGCGAATTTGGCGATCCGACTGACGATGCCACCGTCGATATCATTTATGTAAATGGTAAACAACAGTGGCCCCAAAACGGAACCCTGAGGAACCCCACTAGTGACCGAGGCCCAACCCGAACTAGCCCCTTTAATTACCACCCTCTGCCGCCTATTCCTCAGCCAGTTTTCAATCCACCTACCTATTTCCCCACCGATACCCAGCGCGCGCACTTTCGCCATTAGCCGGCGGTGAGGTACCTTATCAAAGGCTTTCTGAAAGTCGAGATAAAGTATATCAATCGCCCTACTCTTATCGTACTCACTCAACATGATGTGGAAAAACTCGAGCAAGTTGGTGAGACACGACCTATGCTGTCTAAACCCATGTTGGGAGTCCCCAAGCAGCTTGTGGGAATCCAAATGGTCAACGATTCTATCAGCTATTATCCTTTCTAATAATTTACCTACAACTGAAGTGAGACTAATAGGACGATAGTTCCTTGGACTTTCCTGATCCCCTTTCTTAAAGATAGGGGTCACGTTGGCCTCCCTCCAGTCACCAGGCACCTGGCCCATCACCAACGATTTGTTGAAGACTGTAGCCAGGTGGGGAGCCACCTGGTCGCGCACTTCTCGCAAAACACTGGGAGAAACTGGTCTGGCCCAGGAGCCTTAAACGCGCTCAGTTTGTCTATTCTATGAGCAACGACTGTCGCGGTACATCTAACACTATCCAGGCCAGCACCTTCGTGCCTCACAGCTGGCTCGGGGATGACGCGGGTATCCTCCCTGGTGAACACTCCCGCAAAGTACTCATTAAGCACATTAGCGATGTCCGCGTCGGAGGTCCGCAGAACGCCGCTTCCGTCCTTTAAAGGACCTATCATGCTTCTAATGGGCTTTCTACTATTAACATAACTGAAGAACTCCTTAGGGTTCCCCTTGCAGAGGCTTGCCACCCGTAGTTCTTTGTTACGTTTCGCTAGCCTAACCTTCGCCTTCACTTCCCTACACAGGCGGACATACGCTTCAGTGTTCTCGTGGGAACGATTGGCCTTCGCCCTCCTATACGCTACTTTCCTATTTCGGATAGCCGAAGCGATGCCACGATTGAACCACTTAGGCTGCGTTGAAGCAGGGGTGACCGGTTTTGAGGGTATGGCAGCAGACTGCAGCACCATAAACTCATCCCGGAATGCACTCCACACTCCCTCAACATCGCCGCCAACCTCTAACCCCATCTCTCCTACGCTATCCCTGAGGCTAATAAAGTTCGCCCGCCGGAGATCGAGCTTACTGCCTCTCGAGTTACTACGCTTCACCCGAGGGACGCACACACGGAACCTAATAAGACCGTGATCACTCCCGCCCAACGATTCGTCAACGGTGAGGCCAGTGACGAGGTTGTCTTCGGTCGTGAATACTAAGTCTAGAACGCTTTCGCCTCGTGTAGGCTCGTTGACCCACTGAGTGAGGAAGTTCTCATCAGCAAAGTCAACTAGCCTCCTCCCTTCAGCATCGGCAGAGAGAGAGAGAGAGAGAGAGAGAGAGAGAGAGAGAGAGAGAGAGAGAGAGAGAGAGAGAGAGATATGAAAGCGTCTGGTCGCTATCGAGTTCCATTTTCCTTTTTTTTTTATTGTATGGACTCCATGGTGTATCAATTTAATAAATATATAAGTCCTAAAAGAGAAAAAACACTGTTTGACTCGAAGCGAGACCAAAATATATATGTATATTTTTATTGGGGTTGTTTAACCTCCTTCGCATCATCTAAGGTCATATGACGGAGGGGACCTACAGCTTTATGTGGGATCCGAACCACGGGTCGCTCCATAATTTGGGCGCGGAGGATGGTCTCCCATCCAATTACTACCCAGACCCATTGTCGCTTAACTTGGCCACGACGTAACCCATATATATATATATATATATATATATATTTGGACCGTAATATTAACATCTTAGACTTTACAAAGATGAAATGAGAGAGAATTATAATTTTCGTCTGAAAATAAGAAAGATGGTATGAATTCCTAATGTCTAATTGCGAGAAACCAACCACCAGCTGCGCATTTCTTGAGATGAGAAAAGGGTTTTCTGAATATCAAAAATCATATCTTTCGTTATTAGTAAAACTTTTTTATATATATATATATATATATATATATATATGTGTGTGTGTGTGTCCTATAATGCGTGTGCGACATCACATATTAGGTGTACACAACTTGAAAGGCCTTCTTTCGAATGATATACACGACATTTTATCAGTCACCAGCTGGCAACTCTGAAACGGTGCCACTTGATGTCGTTAGTGCCTCACCCTTACCCTTACAACCCTTACTCTGGTGTAGGACATTACACACTGAAAATATTCATGACTTCAGGTAATATGTAACTTTCAAATTATTTAAAAGTCGCATTTTTACTGCTGCAGCAATTGTATCTCACGTTCTCTCGCTTCCTACCGCCGTTCCCCAGATTATCGCGATCTTATGATTATTTACTAAAATGAGAAATAAAAAGTGTGGTGAAATGTCTAGTACACCATTCGAAACGAAAAAAGAAAGTCGTTTTAAAGTAAGGTTTTTGCAGATACTAAAGGTCTAATATTTTAAAAAGGTATGAATTTAATATTATGGACACACACACACACACACACACACATATATATATATATATATATAGAGAGAGAGAGAGAGAGAGAGAGAGAGAGAGAGAGAGAGAGAGAGAGAGAGAGAGAGAGGAGAGAGAGAATTATTATATATCATCTCTAAAGCTTTATGAAAATAATTCTATATGAAATATTCGTCTTTGTAAATCTTGGAACCATTTTCCTCTTTTTCAAAGGCATTTCGTGATACGAGTCCTCGACAGTGAAGGACCCGAATCGTTCCTCACTTTTCGTTAATGAGGATTCAGGATGTACAAAGAACATGTCTAGGACATGTCTGTATAAGGATTAAATGAATATATTGAAAAAAGTTTTAATTACGCCATTCTTTTCAATAAAACCCACTATTATATAATATATATATATTATATATATATTATATATATATATATATATTATGGGAGGAAACAGAAACCTACGGTGCATTTTGCTCCTGAAGAATCATACATTAGGACTGATAATAACTGAAGGTGTCTGCAATAAAAACTAACGAAAATTGTGCGAAGGCGGATTTGGATGTTTTTGGACTAGGATGACACGGAGCACTGTTGTTTTCAGTGGTGATGATCCACGTACGGAAGCCTCGTCAGTACATTCACCCCTTATTTCCTTGGTAATGCTGCTTCGAGCTGCGAGCTACCGTGAAATGGGAGTATGTGCGAAATGATGCTCTATGTGAAAAGATGTTTAACTCTTCATACTTCCACTGAAAACTATGCATGCATTGATGAATAATTATATATATATATATATATACATACATACATACAGGGTGTCCCATAAGTCCGGCATCATAGGAGAAATTCATATTTTTCTATTTCCACAAACCATAATTCATATTTTTTCTTATGCTCGGGATGCCAATTTCCCGTCCACCATTCTGTTTAGTGACGAGGCTGTTTTTTATGGAAATGGTGAGGTAAATCGACAGAACACCCGCTACTGGTCTCAAAACAACCCTCACTGGTATACCTCTTCAAAGGAACAAGGTGCATCTCGGGTGATGGTATGGTGTGGCATTTGGAAGGATCGCATCATAGGCCCCCTCTTTTTCGATGAACATGTCACTGGAGGCACCTACCTACGTATGCTCAAGGAAGAAGCATTTCCCAGTGTCTTGAACGAAGAAGGAAATTTTCCAACATGGTTCCAGCAAGACGGCGCTCCTGCACATTACAGCACCCAAGTAAGGGAATACCTGTACCAACAATTCCTGGTCATTGGATAGGACGTCGAGGGCCTGTGGAATGGCCAGCTAGAAGCCAGGATCTCACGCCACTAGATTTTATCTCTGGGGCCACTTGAAAGCGCTGGACGCAGAGAAAATTAGGAGTGTATATATGGTGTTCTATAAGTCCGGTCTGATAGGGAAATTTATTTTAAATTAAATTTACAAAAGTAATATATTAAAACAAACAAATGTTAAAATTGATGTCTTGTTTTTGGGCCTTTTTTTTTTTTTTGTTGCAGGTAGAATAGGACGCAGTGGCTAATATGGAAGCGAATTACACTCCTGAGGAAAAGGCGGAGGCAATGCCAAAAAAGGCCTCAAAACAAGAAATCAATCTGAGTATTTGTTTTAGTTCTAACGTATTACTTTTGTAAATTTAATTTAAAACACATTTTTCTATGAGATCGGACTTATGGGACACACTGTATATGTATATATATAATCCAAAATTTAATACCTGAGTAACAGAATGGGCAAAATTTTTTCAACAACAGTGGAAAGACAAAAAAAATAAAATCGAAACTAATAACAAAATTGAAATAAGAAAAAAAAAAAAAAAACCTTCTTGAATGTTTGCGAAACATCTCTTGAAAAGGGGAACTTTTTCCTTGTTTGGACCTCAATTGACGAAAAGTAATCAAAGTGAAAGACGTTTTACTCTTTGGTCAAATTTTTGTAGTTTTTGACTCGCGTTCAAAACTTGAAGGTTTTGATTGGTTCAGTCATTGACAGTTAGTTGGTTCGTCAGGGTTTTTCTTCAATTTTTTTCCTACTTTATGTTAATCGTGAGTTAGTTACAGAATTTAAGGAGATTAAATTGTTTTTTATTCGTCGTAGTGGTAACAAATGTTCTCGTCCAACGCGGGGGTTAGGTTCCTCGAGAACGACGGGTTAGGTAAATCCGCGTTGGACAAACCTTATGGGATAAATGGGGATACGTGAACGCGGCCGCGTAAAGTCTCCCATTAATACTTAGATATGTAGATTTTTTATTCACACAAATGAATTCCCTACCTATACTGTATATGAAATAAGAACATAATAAAATCATAAACATAATGATATTTATGATAAATAAAAATATATTAAATGAAAATAGCACGTATCTTTTCTTCACTCTTTCGAATGGTTCGTATGGTAGACTCGTTCACGTGATACTCGTGGCCAATGATGTTATGCTCATACCACCACGCAACTTATCTAGAATCTATTGTTTCGGTTAATGTCATAACCTTAGGACTTTCCTTCTCTTCACTGTCACTCGCGGATGCTTTACGTTTTGGTGCCATACTGCTGTCTAGGGGTAATAGCAAAACAACGGCAAAATACGACAAAAACAATCCAACACAACTTCACTGAACTTAACGCGTTAGCGGGACTGAGACAAAGGGTGATGCGAGGGATGACGCGAGAGGGAGGGAGATGCGGGAGTGTTGGAGAGTGTAGGAGAAAACACTAGAGCACGTATTGGCATGCGTACAGTACTACTGCATTAGAACGTGTTTGGCGGACCGCGGATAATCAAATTTTCCGCTTTCGGCAAATAATTGTTCGCATTTATTTTTCCGTGTATAAGCAAATTCGCGCTGAACAAACGCGTTGGACGAGGGTTTACTGTATATAAATATATCGTTGGCGCGGAAAAAACGCGTCTTGTTTGAAGAGCCGCTGTTCCGCTAATATGATATGTAACTGCAAAATTTTCAGATGTTTACTAAAGAACATATCCAAATAAATTCCATGAAATTTTTATTCAAATAATGTAATTACAGAGTTATAACTCTCTAAACTGAGGGTTCAAAACAATGTCTTTCCGCATTAAAACATCAACTTTCACTGGAGACATACTAGTAAGACATGTGCGATATGACCCAGACCCACCGAGAGGGTAGGGATACCGTGGAAAAATTCCCTGGGTCCGGAAAGAGGGGGGAATAAAATAAAAAAATATTAATAAAACAATTGATTAAATAACAGAGAAGATGCGGGAGTGTTGGAGAGTGTAGGAGAAAACACTAGAGCACGTATTGGCATGCGTACAGTACTACTGCATTAGAACGTGTTTGGCGGACCGCGGATAATCAAATTTTCCGCTTTCGGCAAACTGAGGGTTCAAAACAATGTCTTTCCGCATTAAAACATCAACTTTCACTGGAGACATACTAGTAAGACATGTGCGATATGACCCAGACCCACCGAGAGGGTAGGGATACCGTGGAAAAATTCCCTGGGTCCGGAAAGAGGGGGGAATAAAATAAAAAAATATTAATAAAACAATTGATTAAATAACAGAGAAGATGCGGGAGTGTTGGAGAGTGTAGGAGAAAACACTAGAGCACGTATTGGCATACTAGTAAGACATGTGCGATATGACCCAGACCCACCGAGAGGGTAGGGATACCGTGGAAAAATTCCCTGGGTCCGGAAAGAGGGGGGAATAAAATAAAAAAATATTAATAAAACAATTGATTAAATAACAGAGAAGAAATATAATTAATGAACATTCATTTTATAGAGATTATCATAGAAAAACTCAAACACATAAAACATTATCTCCGGTCCACCAATGCCCAAGACCGACTGACAGATCAGGGAACCATTATAATTGAAAGCCAGTTAGCCCGTACTTTAAATTTCATCAGAATCATTTACTACTTTGTTATAGAGAAGGCGAAGAAAGTACACTTCTAAATATGAAAATCTCGCAGTAAACAATTGTCTTGCCTGCATGGACTGGTACTGCATTTGTAAATTGTATAGTGATAGAATTAATATAATTGATTCGAAAAATAAAATGGGTCATTTTGTGAGCTGTTTATTCATACTGTATGTTTTGAATAGTGACTTGGACATATAATCAGTTTGCTTGTTATGTACACAAAAAACATTCATAATAAAATACTGAGTAAAC
The DNA here is from genome assembly GCA_023014485.1 of Bathynomus jamesi. NCBI lineage: Eukaryota > Metazoa > Arthropoda > Malacostraca > Isopoda > Cirolanidae > Bathynomus > Bathynomus jamesi. Next base: position 386,833 of record JAJOZX010004291.1, read on the forward strand.
AGGGGGGCCCATATACCAATCCTTCCCCCGGGGTTCGTGGCAGCTCTCGGCGGCCCCGGATATGACCACCATTTTCATTAATCACTGTTATCACACGTCGTTTCTATTGGCGAATAGCATCGTGAATTTGATGTTGTGGTATTTGTACCCAACATTCTTCAATGCGATCGCGTAGTTCCGCCAAGTTGTCAAATGGTTCGCGGAAAAAAAACGCGTCCTGTTTTAAGTGCCTGTTCTAGAAATATGATGTTTAGGGACCTGAAAATTTTAGTTAAATAAGAATATATGCAAATAATTCCCATAAGACTTATATTCAAATAATATAATTATTAACAGATTTACAATGAAAATTTGCGACTGCGTGCTGCATTCAGTTTGAAGTGTGACGTTCGTCAAAACGCACGAACCAGTTTGAAATGTGACGTTCGTCAATACTCGGGCGCCAGTTTGAAATGCAACATATCAGTACGCACGCGCAAATTTGAATGTGATATTCGTCAGTATGCGCGCGCCTTTCAGTTTAAATGTAACGTTCGTTGGTACGCACGCGCCTTTCAGTTTTAAATGAAACTTTCCCCAGTACGCACGATTAGTCATTCTGTTCGTAGCTACAACAATGCCTCATTTGAGAAGAAGTGATCTTTCAGTTATTGAAACGTGTTTTCAAGGAAAAGGGTGGAGAGGAAAGAGGCTGGTTACAGAATTTCCGGGAAAACATTGGACTCCGTTAATCGTGCAATTTAAACGTCTCGAAACAACTGGGTTCTATTCAACGAAGGGCCGGTAGTGGTCGAAAGCGAAGTCAGAACTGTGGATGTTGAAGTCCAAGTTGAAGAATTAGCGTTATCCCAAGAAAGTCGGCCAGGTACTCACTCGTCGCAGAGAAAAACTGCAGTTAGGAATACAGAGACGTACGGTGCAACGGATTTTTAAGTTTAAAGGAATAAAATCTTACCGACATTCAAAAGCACCGTGTACTCCTACAGTTTCGAGGAACAAACGACTGAGCAGATGCCGTTCTCTTTATCGTAAATACTCTCATGGTGATGTGAAACTAATGTGTTTCCAGGACGAGAAAGATTTCGCGTTACAAATTCCAACCCATTTGCAAAACAAGAGAGTGAATTCCAAACGGAAGAAAAGTGCTACCGAACCAGCACGCTTGTACCATGAAGGGTCGCGTTTCTCGCGAAAACTTATGGTTTCTTGTTGTGTATCGTGGAAAGGGAAAACAAAATTGTTTATCCTTAACAACCAAGGTGTTAAAGTGAACGCTGATCGTTTGTACACCATTTAAATTAGCTTCTTCCCGAGTGTTAAATTTTGTATCCTGACGGCAAATACATTTTCGTGCGAGATGATGCGCTTTCTCAGTGGGCAAAAGTGAGTCAGGAGAATTTGGCGCATTGCGCACCAAATTTCGTTGCAGCTAGCGAATGGCCACCAAATTCTCCGAATCTCAACCCGCTGGATTATTTTGTCTAGGATACATTCCGAGAAAAAGTGTACGAGGGTCGCCGCGAACCATTTGATAACTTGGCGGAACTACGCGATCGCATTGAAGAATGTTGGGAACAAATATCACAACATCAAATTCACACTGCTATTCGACAATGGAAACGACGTGTGATAACAGTGACTAATGAAAATGGTGGTCATATCGCGCGTAAGGCATACTAGTATCTATTTGTTTCCAGTGAAAGTTGATGTTTTAATGCGGAAAGCCATTGCTTTGAACCTTCAATTTAGAGAGTTATAACTCTGTTTGTAATTATATTATTTGAATAAAAATTTTATGGAATCTATTTGGATATGTTCTTATTTAACTGCAAATTTTTCAGTTGTCTACTAATCATATTAACGGAACAACGACTCTTCAAACAGGACGCGGTTTTTCCGCACCACGATATATGTATATATATATATATATATATATATATATATAATATTATATATTATATTATATATATATATATATATTGTGGAACAGATTTTTTGAAAGGAAAGATTAAGAGGAAGTACAGACAACCGGAAGTAAAGAGAAAAGAATTTCAGTCTGAGCCGAAATGGAAACTACTTCCAGTCGGAAACATATTTCGGAAGTGTCTTGTCGCGTATATATTCACCCTCAAAAGAGGCGTGAAAAATATCAAATATATATATATAATATATATATATATATATATATATATATATATATATATATATATATATATATATATATATATATATATAATATATATATTATAGCATGAATTTCACACAAATACGTGAAATGAATGAATGATACAAATCCACAAGGAAAAAGAAAAAATTATTCCAAGACCTTTCGTATATTCAGCAGTCCTCGTTAGGGAAAAAAAAATATATATATATATATATCATAACATTAACTTAACGTTTTATAGAAAATTCCAAATTTTCATCAAGTTCTCATCTGCTTCAATATGTCGACTTCGTTCCTTGCTGTAATTAGTGTCAACTGCTGAGTGGCACATAATAAATTGTATTGTGTACTAGCTCGTAGTTGTTTATTTTTAGATGCGTTACATTTGTTGTGTACGTAAAGTTTATCTACAATTGATTTCAATGCTTACCATATAACAACTATACTTGCCATGAAATAAAATAGGTATCAGTATAATTTTATACTACAGAATATTATAATACAATATCGCTTAAGTTTTAGAAAACTTAAAAATTTAATAAGAAAGATTCTAGATAATCTACGAATTAATGATTCAAAAAAGGTGCCGGTACGCCGTACCGGTGCGTACCGTCACAAAAAAAGCCCTGTGTGTATATATATATATATATCAGGAGGATATTGTAGATACCAATCGACCAGGGAATTACTCCGTGGGGGACGTTAGGCAGGAGACAGAGTGCTGGAACTCCTGTTTCTCTTGACACTGTCCTCTTCAGCAGATCTTTTTCTGTCTCATGTACCTTGTATTATTAATCAGACTCAGAGCTGGGCACTTGCGGTTTTTTTTGCGGTACTGCGGTACTGCGGTACTACCGTGTTGGTCGGTACCGCGGAAAGTACCGCGGGAAATTTGAATGCGGTAGCGGTACTGCTGTACTTTCAGCGATCCTTTGCGGTACTGCGTTATGCGGTACCGGTTTGGTAGTGCGGTAGTAGTACCGCAGTACCGCAAAAAAACACGCAAGTGCCCAGCTCTGCGGCCGGGGCCGGGCTTGTAAGCAGTCCATCATCCTCTCAAACATGCGCTTCTCCCACTATTCTATTATATATATACACATCTTACACACGACACAATTTTTTTCAGTTTTTAAAAGTAAAAAAGTTCATCGTGAGCCTTAGAGACCTTGATTTTGGCTCTTTTTTTTTTGGGGGGGGGTCATTTTTGCGGGCACCCGCCCTTGGCCCCTCCTTTCTGCAAAGGAAAAAATATATACTTACTGTGTAAGGGTTTGAACGACGGTTCAGGATCGACGAGGTCGATCCCTCTGCAGTATCCCGCCTCATTTGCGGGATTTGGCGGAGGAGGGAATTGCTTTCCGATCAACTCCTGCCCTCGTAGTCAGCCACGCATGGCTGATCAGGGACTTTGTACAGGAACCTGTCCAGCTGGTTCTTGAAATTTTTCAAGTTGGTGTGCTCGAGGTTCCTCAGTTCTTTGAGCAAAACATTAAAAAGGCTTGGGCCTCGTATTCTGAGGGCATTTTCCATCTTCGTTTTTATGGCCCCCTCTCCCACTGCAGCTGGGACAGTACAAAATCTGCCTCTTCTCTCATTCCAGTGTTTCTACTTAGCTTCTAAGGTTTGGGACAAACCCTCGAGTATTTTCCATACGTATATTATTGTGTACCGCTCGCGTCTTCTTTCGAGAGAGTAGAGTTTCAGGGATTGTAGTCAAGACCAGTAGTCTTCATCTTTCGTTTCTTCTTTCTCAGACGTAAAAGTCCTTTGTATAGCTTCGATGTTCTCAGTATCTCATTTTCTGTATAGGTTTGCGAGTACTGAGCAATACTTAATTAGGATAATATGAGTATCGTCACGTTCAGAATATCAAAAGCAAATATAATTATAAACGTGTCTGTATACATAATTACCTAATATTCTAGGTTAGGTTAGGTAAGGTTAGGTTAATTAATACCAAAATACATTTTTCTAGTAATATTTGATGTGTTTTGCTTAGATTTTGACCTCCATTTCCCTTGAAAATGAGCCAAACTTCGAAGTACTATAACTTTGTTGGATCTCATTTCCGAGGGAAATGGAGGTTAGATTTGAACAAATCACATCAAATACTACTAGAAAAATGTATTTTGGTGTGTAAAATGACAACGTGTCTATATACATAATTACCGTTTGGTGTTATCTGTTGGGCTTGCAAAGTTTTGTACCCTTTATTCTGTAGCACCTTATTACCATATCTTAGAAGTTGGAATTTTTGTTCGTTGAACTTATATTGTCGTCTTCTGTCCACTTCAATAATGTTTCAATGTCATTTTGTAATTTTTCTGTGTCACCTTCGTTCGATATTTCCTTGCGTATCTTTGTGTCATCTGCGGAACATGATACAATACTGTCATTAATATCTGCATCAGTGAACAGCAAGGAGCTAATACCTGTACTTTGTGGGACAGAGCTCGTGACATCTGAGACTTCAGATTTAAATATCCATCTTCCTAGCTTTCCAGTAATTCCTGTATTATTAAGTTTGTGTACTATAATTCCATGGTCACATTTATCGAAGGCATTAGTAAAGTCAGTATATATTACATCTATGTTTTGTCCTCGACACAATGTTTCCAATATTTTCTCCTGGTGGTCTAACAGCTGTGATAGGCATGATCTTCCATCCCTGAAACGATGTTTGTTTGAATTGTATAAATTCTTTTCTTGTAGGTAGCAAGTAGTTTTACCTCTAATTACATGCTCCATAGCACTTTATAAGATGGGGGTGAGAGCTACTGGCCGATAATTCTTAGGAATTACTCCGTTACTTCCTTTAAATAAGGGATCATTGTTTGCGTTTTTTAATAGAAGTGGAATTTGTCCTGTGATTTTCTCCATAATAAGTACAGAGGCTTGGCAATACTCTCTAAATTTCTTCATGAACGTGGCACTCCATGTACCTGGACCCGGTGCCTGATTTCCTCGTATTTGTGATAGAGCCTTAATTACATCTCCTTCCGAGAACTCTCAAGTCTATTAATAGGCTCGTGCCCGAACTTGTTCTTGGCTGATTTGTATCACTGTCAAAAAATTCATCTGGATTTTCTACTTTCTCTTCGGACTTACGGTGTTAAACACAAAGTTAAATTGTTCCTTAAGCAGTTTGCTAATTTTTTCTGGGTAATTTGTGTATTCGGTTGCCCCATCTATCAGTGGACCAACACACTCTTTATATTGCATTTTTCTTTTCACAAACGTGTTGAAGTACTTTGGATTATTTTTTGTTTTTTGCTACCTTGTTTTCTTCCTCGTTTATCTTATGGGTGAATATTTGTTTTAGGTCCATTTCTATATAGTTTTTTTTCTAGTTTGAGTCTCCTCGCTTAATTTCTGCACTTGTGGAGATTTTTTACCGTTGTTTCCAGTGTCAAAATAGTGTCCTGATTTTTTTTCTCGAGCTTGCTACGTTTTCTTTTTTGTCTCTTCGGAACATCTTTCAGCAATATAGGTTTAGTTTAATTTTTTATTATTATATATATATATATATATATATATATATATATATATATATATATATATATATATATTAGGGTGGCCCTTATTTTTCGAAATTGGAAATTTCACCGTCTTACCCCCTCAATATATTCCATTTGACAAAAAAACAAAATGTGCAAAATCTCAATGTCGGGGTGAGACCCCAAATTTTGGTTGATTGGGTGGTTCTTATACATATAAGAACCACCCAATCAACCAAAATTTTGGGGTCTCACCCCCGCATTTTTTCCTATTAATATAAGACGTGTACCAAAGAAGTTTTATTAAAAATCAATTAATATTTAGGGGGGGCCTCATAAGCAAACATCCCTACTAGGACAAATTTACTATGCTTTCAGTCCTAAAATGTTTAGTTCAATTCAGTTTCTACTTAATCAGTAGTCAATGTCTATTTAGTTTATGCTGTTCTTTAACTGCTGTTATTTGCCCTTATAGTGGAACGCTAATAAAAAATTCGTGTATTTATGTTTCAATAATTAACTAAATTTGAGTCCTTGTGCGGCACTAATAAGAATATTTAGAATTACTTGAGATTTTGAACAGTTTGTTTTTTTGTCAAATGGAATATATTGAGGGGGGTGAGACTGTGAAATTTGCAATTTCGAAAAATAAGGGCCACCCTAATATATATATATATATATATTATATATATATATATATACACAGGGTGTCCTATAAGTCTGGAACCATAAGGTAAAATAAGTAATTCATGTTTTTCCGTTTATGCAAGTGCCCATGATGTCTTTGAGTAAGGAAGAACGCATCCAGGTAATTCTGCTCGTAGGAAATCGGAGTCAGAGGGAGGTCGCTGAGGAATTTAACAGATTGCATCCGGACCGCGCGCCGATAACACACAGCTGTGTCGGCAAACTTGTAGCAAAGTTCAGGGAAACGAGATCTATAGGAGATAAACCACGCAGTGGACCTCCGAGGACATCTACCGACGATGACACAGCCGCTACCATCCTCGCTCATTTCACAGTCCCCAAAAGTCTCTTCGGCGTTTTTATTGCCGTTTTTATAATTTTGCCCTATGGTTCCAGAATTATGGGACACCCTGTATATATATATATATATATATCAGAGGCGACGGCGGGGGTCAGGCAGGTCAGGCTCAGCCTGACCTAACTTTAAAAGAAAAATAAATTTAATTTCCCGGTCACCATGTAAAATTTAAATTTGTGTGTTTCAAAGATCTATTTATTATGGTCACTTTATTAGAGCAATATAAATTTTAGAATGTCGCATTTTTTCCTTCTCTCCATGTGCTGCTTCTTTGGGGAAAGTCAGACTTGTTTTATGAGGCCTGAGCGACCGAGCGCATTAAGCCACAAAGCCAGGTCAGGCATCATTTCTGATGCCTCGCATCACACTTATGAGAAAATGAAACTTTTACGAAATTTAATGTAATTTAAAATCAACATTAGTATAGCATCTGTCAAAACAATGAGATAAGTATATAATTTTGTCAATCTATTTTTTTCAAAGAAGAGAAAAGCGAGTTTTTCAGTTTACGAGTCAGGCATATTTCTAAATGCCTAACATTACGCTGGATGCCAAATCTCATCCTCAGAAAGCTGTTTGAGTGAAAATAGAGATATGTGGTAACTATGAATTGCGCACGGCTTTCCTCATTGTCAGTGACCTCAGTGACCGTGTCGTATTCGTTTCAATGCATTTGAATTTTTTTTCTTTTGTGCTTTTTGTGTGTGTCTGTGTGTGTGTGTTTTTTTTTTTCATTTTTTACTCGACCTTAGATACCTATTTACATTGAAGTACATTTATAAAGATCCTGATTTTACTGCTTGCAAAAATGTCAAAGAACTGCTAAAATTATGCATTGACTTAGATTTAGAAAAAGCTTTTAGCGAAATCTGCAAAACTGTTTAGATTGATTTTAACTATACCAGTGAGCAGTGCATCCACAGAGAAGTTTTTCAACATTAAATTGCAATAGAGAAAGAAATTGTGGTTTCCCTGGAGAGGCAAAAGATTCTACATGACAAGGTCATCGAAGAATTTGCATTGAAACCGAGGAGGTTGGAGTTTATGTATAAATGACTCATGGTAGATTAAATATGATGAAGACATTCTCTAAGAACATAATAAAATACAAGTTATTATAATTATTAAACAATTTATTGATTTAGTAGGCTTTAAGTAATTTTTAAAAACAAAAACAAAATTATTTACAAAACAAAATTTACATATTCATTAATATGAATTCTATCGAAGTCATATCAAGCCCATAATGCTTGTGCCTGACCTCTGTGAAAAGTCTGGCGTCACCCCTGATATATATATATAATATATATATAATATATATATATATACACACACACACTGAAACAGAAACACAATAAGGTTTCTTCGGTGAGGTGGGGAAGTTCGTGATTTTGCATATAATTAATTGATTCATTAAGAAATAAACGAGTTTTGCTTTGTTTATTGTTGACTTGAAATAAGTGCCATAAGTGCCAAGGTCTTTGTGTCATTTATAGTGCAAATTCATATTATTAATCCATGTGGTGTTAGTTAAATAGTGGAATATTACTACTCTAAAATAACATTTGAGTTCGGATAATGTTTAGGAAACACACACACACACACACACAATATATATATAATATATATATATATATATATATATATATATATATAAATGTAGGGGATGATGATGATGATGTCTGTTCGTTTATACACGCTTAAACGGCTTGGTAATCTGCACCAAATTTAGTATACTCATTAAGGGAGAACCAGGGAAGGTTTTAGTAATACATTCGCCCCATCCCAGTCTTCCTCAAGGTTGTATTTCGGGTGGGTTTTGCTGCGCAAGGCGCAGCCGCCATTCTATTATTACCATTATATATATATATATATAAAATGATACAATTTTTCAAAAGAAGGCAACCAACAAACTAAGGTGGCTGGTTGTTACCCTTTTAATATTAATGAAGTATATTTCGATTTGGATGATTTTACGCTTAATATTTTACAGTTTATTCCTTGGCTGAAGGGTAACAACCAGCCATCTTGGTTCGTTGGTTGTCTTTTTTTTTTTTTTTTAATTTTATCGTTTTTATAGTTACTTCATTCAATTTCAGTTCGAGCAGCGACCACTTTGGTTGTTCTGTTTTCTTTCCGAATTGGAAAAGGGGCCCCAATCATTATAGGGGCTGAAAACGTTATTCGGATCTTATTTTATATATATTTGCGTTTTTAATTTTCTAAAAATTTTCTGCAGTTTTGTCAGTTATATATATATGTATATATGTATGCGTATCATATAATATACAGGGTGTCCCGTAAGTCTGGACCCATAGGGAAAAATAATAAAATTACAAAATAGTCCAAAAATTAATTACATAATCTGTTCAAAGTGTCCGCCGTTGTGTCGCACACATAGTTGAAGACGCAATCTCCACTGCGACAGCACTTTCTGAATCACAGTCGCAGAAATTTCTTGACACGCCTCCACAATGCGTGCTTTAAGGTGGAAAATGTTCTGAAGTTTGACCTCGTACACTTTGGCTTTCAAGTGGCGCCACAAATAAAAATCATAATAAAAAATAATAAAAAAATAATAATAATAAAATAATAATAATAACAATAAAAAATATATTATAAATCCCTATGGGTCCAGACTTACGGGACACCCTGTATATATATATATATATATATATATATATATATATATATATATGGCCAAGTTGGTCGAATATTTGTGTAAATTTTCGTCCGTTACCATTTTTTAACCAGTTGTTGTTGGTTAGCCGATCAGCCCACCCTGATCGAGCAAGCCGGCGCGGCGGCACGCAGGTAACCGATCGCCCTCTCCGGAGTGGCCCAGAGGTTCAGCGCACTAGTGATATTGTGTTGTGTTCGTTGCTGTGCTTTCGCTCGTGTTAAAGTTGGGTGGGGTGGGAGGATTCCATAAGGAAGTTTAGAGAAAGTATTCTTTTTACTGTATACAATTATTATTATTTTTTTTAATTCGCCCACGTTAGGATTTTAATTGAAAAAAAAAAAAAAAAAAAAAAATCGAAGTCAAATAAGTCGATCTTTTATGCTTCCTCAGATTTTGCACACCCTCTGATTTGTTTTAGGTTCGGTTACGCTGGTTAAGTTAATCTAACCAAGAGTAAGGTAACGTAGTCCGACCTAATTGGTAAAAAAAGTGGTTTATTATTGGCGCTACTTGGAGAGAGAGAGGGAGAGAGTAAAATTCATGTAAAGTTAATTTAAATTAGGTTAGGTTAGGAATTTTTATTGAAAATTTGACATTTACTTATGGTTTAGTCAGACTCGGTTAAAATATTATATCAGGTCATCCCATAAGTAATGTTTTTTACGATGGATTAAGTTTAAACTAGTCCTACTCGGTTTAAGCATAAATTTTCCGAAGGTTATATCTAAGAGGAGATCTATCGTGTTTCGCTACATACTTTACAGACCTTGACCAGTGAAGATGTGTGTTTTGCTTTATGTGAACCCCTCATAAACATGGCGGTATCAGAAGAGCATATCAGGCATATAATGCTTTACGAGTTCAAAAAAGGGAATAGTGCTACTGAAGCAACGCGAAATATTCAGGAAGTTTATGGCAACGATATTCTGCATGTGAAGAAATGGCAAAGATGGTTTCAAAAGTTTAGGAATGGTGACTGCTGTTTGACAGATGCAGCACGCTCTGGACGCCCTGCTGAGTTTGATGATGACCTGCTGTTAGCCACACTTGAAGAAGACTGTTCAACAACTGTCGAAGAATTGGCCCAGAAACTCAATTCATCCCCGTCCACCATCCATCGACATTTGCAACAACTCGGGAAAGTGCCTAAGTTAGGAAAATGGGTGCCACATGAATTGTCGGTCGACAATCTGACGGTGCGGGTAAACATTAGCACAGCTCTTCATTCCCGTGAACTCCAAGATCCATTTTTGTACCGTTTAGTGACTGGTGATGAAAAGTGGATACTGTACCAGAATGTTAAGCGCCGTCGACAGTGGGTTTGTGCCGGAGAACCAGCGACACCACAGCCAAAACCAAATCTTCACCCTCGGAAGGTGTTGCTTAGTGTTTGGTGGGATAAAGGTGGTGTAATACACTTTGAAACCTTACCACACAACCAAACAATCACCGCTCAAGTCTACTGTCAACAACTGGATCGATTGAACACTGTACGAAAAGAAGAGAGACCTTCTTTGGTTAATCGGAAAGGAATCGTGTTCACCACGACAACGCACATCCTCATACCGCTCGGATCACTTCTGCAAAAATTGAGGAGCTTGGGTGGGAAAAACTTCCACATCCTCCATATTCTCCAGACCTTGCGCCTTCAGATTATCATCTCTTCAGGAGTCTGCAAAACTATCTTCACGAGAACAGTATACTTCTTTAGATGACCTGCACACCAGTCTTTGTACGTTTTTTGCCTCAAAACCGCCTGAATTTTATAAACATGGCATTGAAAAGCTTGTAGGACGTTGGCAGAGTGTCATTGATTCCGATGGAAAATATATACTAGATTAAAAAGTTTCAGTTGAGTTTTTTTTTGTCCTTCAAATTCCGACCTAAAAAACGACATTACTTATGGGATGACCTGATAAAAACTTTTAATTTTGAATTGAAATTTGTATACAGTACTCACATAAGGTCAATCTGGAATTAAACCAACGTCCATAAGGTCGAACAAACGCCGGCATTATGAAATTCGATTTTGTTCATATAATCCGTACAAGTGCTATTGCATAATGAATATTTGCCTATTATGTTCTAGTGTATATATATATATTACAGTCAGTGTGTTTGAAACCAGTTATTTCACTGCCGTAGCTAAAAAGTTTCAGGCATTTTGCGTAATGCCTCTGAATCTTAGTAATGTCTAATGCTTGTGATTAAGGGTTACTGGCATTTCCTGAAATGATTGGTTTCACACATTATATATAGATATATAGTTATTATTATTAATATTCCCACCAGGATTCGAATCCTGGACCTCTTGAATAGAAGCCACGACTCCTACTCGAGAGATTCCAGGTTCAAATTCTGATGGCGGTAATATATTTTCAAAAACTATGCGTGGTCATGCATGTTATTCCGTATATATATATATATATATATATATATATATATATATATATATACATATATATACACAGTATATATATATATATATATATATATATATAATATATATATATATATATATATATATATATATATGTTAAACACAGACCGTGCATGGAACAAGGAACTCTTCTGGGAAAATTAAATCCACTATAGTGGATTTAATTTTCCCAGAAGAGTTCCTTGTTCCATGCACGGTCTGTGTTTAACATATAATTGTCTCAGGGAACCATTCTGAATTTGTGTGTATATATATATATATAAGTTTAGATGGTGTTTGCAAATTTGTTTTTAGATTTTTGAGAGTATTATTCCAAACTTTACAAACTTTATATATAAAGTGTCAAGAACTTGAAGGACTATTCTTTATATTTGTCTCCTTATTGCATTTTCAAAAATTTTAAGTGTTTTTGGACTATATTTATCATATTATTTTGGGGTGGCGGTGGGGGGGGGAGACTTTCTTTTAAAAGATATTTGTGTGTCAAATTTATTTTTGAGGAAAAAATTTGCATTCAATATTATAGAGAGAGAAAAAAATAAAATTGCATCCGGAATTTTAGTATATTTTGCGTTTTTTGAAAGTTTTCATAAATACAAATGCAAGTTGATGCGATATTAATATTTTATGTCTACGATATCGTAAATAAATAAATAAATAAATAAATAAAATTGGCGTCATTTTTCTGTGTGTGTGTGTGTGTAGTAGTAGAGTTAGAATTTATAGGGCTATGTATGATAGTAAAAATTTATATTTTGTTTTTCGCTTTTAATGTAATTAATGACGTTAGATAAATGTATTTACTTATATGTATATTAGGGTTATGACATTTTTATAACCTCATGTTCCTGTATCATAAATCGATGAACGTTTGCCCCCTGACAATGAAAATAACAGTTTTTTCGATATATTTTGAAAAAACTTCACCCCAAAATAAAAAATAAAAAATTAATAAATATTGATTGCTCCTTGGTATAGCTATTGCAGCTAGAATGGTGCAATGCAGCTGTCTCGAATATACTAATATACTATATTTGCTTTCGGGGTGACATTTTCTTTTAATTCTGAAGAATTAGGCCCTTTTTTATTGTTTTCAAGCAAAAGTTCATCGATTGATGACACAGGAAACAATATTTATGACAAAAAATTAAAAAGTCATAACCCTAAATTGTATATACTACTACATTGGGAATTTTAGTATATGAAGTATTTTCCTCGTAAAGGTCTTATAAAAATCTTATAATTCCCTCAATTATCATTAAATTCAATCACCCAAAAAGATTCGATGGTTTTCGGACGATAACTTTAATGAGTTTAGCTGCGGAAGAGACATGAACGTTGGTATTAGCCAAACGTTTGTTTAAGACTGGTTTTCAGCCACTATCTATAAATAGTTACGAATTTTCATCCTTTTAACTGTGAACGCGGTGGAAACGTCAACCGTCCAATGAACTCATTTAAGTTTGGTTCGTTAGTGCCTCTTTGGGCATTTTTTTTCTGTTATATCGCCCATAAATTCCATAAGAACTCGAAAACGGAAGAAGAGAGAAGAGAGAGAGAAGATTTTGAGGGACGGAGGAGAGAAATCTAAGAAAAGAAACCGAAGCAGAGCAGGAAAGAAAGATGTCAGTAGTATAGCCGAAAAAGGGGGGAGAGCAAGAATGTTGCAGGTTATTATGTAATGTTGCAAAGGGGGGTTGTTGCAAAGGGGGGTGGGGGGAAAACTTGGGGCGGCGTTATCCCCCAAGAGAAAGGAGGAGAGGTGTTCACCTGGCAGGAGCCAAGTGCACACTAAGACTTCAGCCGGGCTGGCGTTGTTTTATAGGCTCCTAATCAGCCAGAATCAGCCAGTTGGCTGAGCCAGAGACGCCTGAAGGAGAGAGAGAGAGAGAGCTGAAGAAGAGAGAGATGCCTGTAGGAGGGAGAGACGCCTGAAGGAGAGAGGATAGGTACACATGCAGGAGGTACACATGCTGGAGGTACACACATACGCACACATGCAGGAGTACACATGCAGTAGGTACACATGCTGGAGGTACGCACACATGCAGGAGTACACATGCTGGGTGTACACATGCAGTACACATGCTGGAGGCAAACATGCAGGAGAGAGAGAGACACCTGAAGGAGGAAGATACATGCAGGAGAGAGAGAGACACCTGAAGGAGGGAGAGAGACACCTGAAGGACAGAGTGGAGTTCTCCCCCAATTTATTTTCGTTTCCCTAACCTAAGAGGCCACTATGGGGTTTACCAAAGGGCCAGAAATAGAAGGAGCAGAGCTCCTTACTCGGCCGGAGCCGAGGGGGGAATGGTTCTTCACCAGCTTCGCGATCTTTTATAATCCTCTATTCTGGCTGAGTTGCCAGATAGCGCAAGGTATTCCAGATAGCGCCATGTGTCCCATTAATCGTGTAACACATATATAACGGCTGTTATTCCAAATGTACTTGTATATATAATAAACTAATGAACCATATAAAATACCACAATATATATTTATATGGTTATTCAAGATTCAACCGTATAAAATAACACAAGCGCCTCTTTCATTACGCTTTAATAGAATTAACAAAGTTACCCTATTTCGTTAGACAGAAAACGAATTTTTATAAGGGTTACCCAACGAATTATGAGAGCATCACCGAATTAAAACTTTTATGGGTAACTATATCGACATAAGCTTATTATTATTGTAACGTTTGCTCCCAATATAAATTTTCCTAAATAACAGTAAAACCAATTAATTGAAACTTCATTTAAATAATTTACGATACAATTCCACCAAACGAGATGAAAACTTATGAAACATATAGCCTCACTCCTGCAACGAAAAAATGAAAAATGACGAAAAATAAAGAAATTATTCATTTGGAATTGCCCAAGCCACTATAGCGGGGTCGGACGGAGAATATCTGTTCTTTTAAACATCTTATTTCTGTCCAAAAGTTACCCAAAACATAATCCGATAGTGTATAACGTTGCAGTACTCGCTTGAAGAAAGGAGAGGTTGCAAACTCTACTTGAATAAATGTAATTACCTAAACTGCACGCGAAGGAGTTTAAATAGATCCAGCAAATAAAGCCTTTGAACAATGATTTCATGTTTCAGAAAGATTTACGCGTTAATAGAATTAGTAAAGTTACCCAATAAATAAATCGTTAGACAGAAATGATTTTTATAAGGGATACCCAACTAATTATCCACCAATCAATAAATAATAGCAAACGTGAATAAAGAGTTCCAATTCAATGGGTAACTATATCGACATAAGCTTATTATTGTAACGTTTGCTCCCAATATAAATTTTCCTAAATAACAGTAAAACCAATTAATTGAAACTTCATTTAAATAATTTACGATACAATTCCACCAAACGAGATGAAAACTTATGAAACATATAGCCTCATTCCTGCGACGAAAAAATGACGAAAAATAAAGAAATTATTCATTTGGAATTGCCCAAGCCACTATAGCGGGGTCGGACGGAGAATATCTGTTCTTTTAATCATCTTATTTCTGCTTATTAAATAACTTTTTAGACACTTGATTTTTATTATAAATATTTAAGTCACGAATAACAGTGGGAAAAACGTCCGGAAAAGAAAATTATGAAACATCTCCTTCCAGACCACTCTGGATATATACATATATATATATATATATATATATATATATATATATATATATATATATATATATATATATATATATATATATATAATAAACAACTCATGCACACACACACACACACACACACACACACACACACACACGATGAAAGGCAGAAACTAAATCAGTTCGAATCGTGTCTCTAGGGACACGATTCGAACGAAAAAGGTCTCTAGGGACCTTTTTCGTGGAGTCCATGTAGACAATGCAGGTCCTGAGCTTAAATTATCTAAAACCATAACAATACAAATTATTTCAATAGAATATTATGGTCTATTACATTATTACACCTTTCCCAGATCCATTACCAATAACCTCAATTTAGTAATAATAACAATTATCTCTCATACACTAATATATATATATATATATATATAGAAAGAGAGCGAGAGTTTTGTTCAAATAAAGGATTCCATTTATAATGAAAAGGTACGACTTGGGATGTCATTCGATTACTGAGAGTTATTAGCAATGAAGTTCAGTAGAGATTACCCCATAGGACACGTAGGGTGCCCATTTATCTGCCAACCACTTTCTTTTATTATGTGGAATGACCACCTTAGACCTACAGTTTGAACCATCAACAGCCCAGCGTCTTAACCACTAGGACACGTAGGGTGCCCATTTATCTGCCAACCACTTTCTTTTATTATGTGTAATGACCACCTTAGACCTACAGTTTAACGTTGAAACCGAATGTTATTTTTAAAATGTAATTATGATATATCTCTTTATACCCTCTCGATTACATTAGTGACTAATGATGCGGGAAATTGAGTAAATGGAAATATTATTTTCTCGAAAACTATAGGCGATAGAAAACTTCTGAGACCATATTTGGATTCAATATCAAAAGTTCTATACGAATCACCAAATAATTTTCAAAGGAGAATAAGAGCATTAATTCTATTAGTGAAAATATAAAGATGCAATTACTCGTCCGTACCCGTTATAGCGGAATGGTACACGTCATAGCTCCACCCAGCTACATCGGCAGCCAATCACGACGGACATCTGGTCTTTTGGGCGGAGCTTGGCGAATGTGCATATAAAAGGGGATATTTTCAGTTGGGAGTAACAGTAGCTATTTTCGCATCAGTGAATAATCATTCCTCGACCATGGACCTGTACGTCTCCCCAGACTTGTATGAAGAACGTGATACTGCAGCATTAACCACAATTAGTCTTTTCAATGCGGCTGATTGTGGCGAACTATTTTCGACGCAAACCGTAGAAGATATTTGCAGTGACGCTCCTTACAATCCGACGCAAGGGACTACCATAGAAATGTAAGTGTCCATAATTCGATTTTATATATATACGGAGTTGTAGTATTTCGTCAAATAGATAGTAGTCAAAAATGTCAATCAATGTTATTTCCCCATCATGCTAAAATCGAAATTGGTAATCGAACCAAAGATATCTTCACATAATGGGGATCTGTTTGTATACTCTGTATATTTTTCATTATTCCTTTAAGGTCCGATGAGGATTTGACACGAGTTATACAATCTTTTGAAGGGAATACGGATGATATACTGATCAGTCAGCAGTGTCACACATCCTCCACCATGGACCTGTACGTCTCCCCAGACTTGTATGAAGAACGTGATACTGCAGCATTAACCACAATTAGTCTTTTCAATGCGACTGATTGTGGCGAACTATTTTCGACGCAAACCGTAGAAGATATTTGCAGTGACGCTCCTTACAACCCGACGCAAGGGACTACCATAGAAATGTAAGTGCCCATAATTATAATTTTATATATATATGGAGAGTTGTAGTATCTCGTCAATTAGATACTCGCCAAAAATGTCAATCAGTGTTATTTCCCCATTATGCTAAAATCGAAATTTTTATGGCGTTCACTCCTCGAACCAAAGATATCTTCACATAATGGGGATCAGTCTGTCTGTATACTCTGTATATGTTTTCATTATTCCTTTAAGGTCCGATGAGGATTTGACACGAGTTATACAATCTTTTGAAGGGAATACGGATGATATACTAATCAGTCAACAATGTCAAATAATGTAAGTGTTTTTCGATCTTTTTGGGATAAGAGGACACAATATATTTTCATAAATTTATTAAATGAAAGAAATCAGTACAATAAACGAATATACAAATATACGAACAAAAACATTATAATATACAACGAGTACGTACAATTGGAAAACGGTTTTTTATCTGTCTGCATACCATTTCATCGTTTCGGTGAGTGTGACACGGGTCAAATAAATTTAAAAAATTTATAAATTCTTTATCATTTGACATATGCATGAGAAATGAGACACAGTACATTCCGCAAACATTAGTAAAATATCCCTGCATACGAAATGGGTTCCATACAACTTCGGGAATATGTAACTGAGCGAGAAATTTTACAATAATAGGGTCACTCCAGGGTTGAGTACCGAGTGAATCAAAATAGTACAGGCGCTGTCTATTTTTAAAATAGACAGCGATCCAGTGAATCCCTTCATTACCGATGATGTCTGTGTTCACAATAAGACTACCGCATTCTCGCGTACTTGGCAAACTCAATGTTTCATTCTTCGCAAACACGCCGATAAATTTGGAACGTGTGACTCGCTCCATTACTTTCTGAAGTGTATTAGCATCCATTTTAAAAGTCAGTGATAACGCTTCTAAATCTATCTACTTCTATTAGGGCTTGCGATTCGAGATATACTAGTACACTAATAGGAGCGTCTATAGGCTTGGCGAATTCCAGCCGCACAGATGTTACCGCTCTGCTGTGGTGTTAAATGGGTATTTACGCTAGCAGATAAGTCAGGTGTAATGTCAAACGGATAAAGGTTAAATTGATCAATGAATTCTTCCTGCGTTACCCCATTACCAAGCTCATCACAATCACCTGCAATATGGGTCAGATTACTATAGGCTCTGGCACAAAGAGGTAACACAGCGTCTGATGAATAGTCCGTACCCATTGTTCCACCCAAAGCAGTGCCATTAACGTATATTATATTTTTAAGTCCGAAATTCTCGAATTTAAAGGCACTCTTTTTATATTTTCCATTCACGAAGCGTGGTCCTGCATGCCGATTAATATCCTTTTAGGAAGATTTCCCAGGGCAATGTTTTCTATCTGCTTCGATGCCAACCCTGCAGGAACCGATATAGTTTGATCTGCACTCTGTTAATAGGATATTTCACTGTAGCGTTTAGTAAATTTTTCTCAATTTCTAGTTGTTTTGGTGAACTTAATTTCACTCGCCGTACGCGGAGGTATGTGTCCATAATGTGAACCACAACGGACTTTGCACCCTCTTCTTGATTCGCATCCAGATTTAAGCAGATCTCAGGACTCGTGCGGGTGAGCTTTATTTTCATATCCACCCCGTTCACAAGCAACTTCTCCTGGAAAGTGAAATGTGTGTGCAACCGTCCAAAACCTCGTATATTTTCTTTTTAGAATTTTTAAATTTGTCCTTTATACTATTTTCATCTTTAGTTTGATAATATCCCTCCGCACTTAAAAAGGTAGCCTTCGCTTCTTTGGAAAAGTTGAGGACATTTTCCAAATAGGCTCGTAGATGATAGTACCCCGTGCCTGCCGATATGTTGGTCTGATTTAAATATACGTCACACTGGTTGAATATGGCGTGCAGAAAGTTTGTTTCAGGGTATACAGCATATTTGTCATCGCAGGCCGTTCCATCAGAATGGGCTATACGTAGCTTAGCGTACATGTGCACACAGCTTGGATCAAAAAAGTAAGGACCTGAGCTGGGTATCACGAACTCTACAGGTGCACTCGGGGAACTAATTGTGTTTAAAGGGTTAATTGTAATAAAGTCACTGTGCTCAATAGAAACTTGGGTTGGCGGGAGCTCAAAAAAGGACAGCTCCGATTTACAGCATTGTGAACTACATGGGTGGATGAAGCGTGCCATGGCGAAATAGTGACTCCTCTCTCGACAAGTGGTAAACAAACTATGATTCATGAGATCAATATCCTTAGCTTATATCAGTCAAAAAAGTGGTCAACCATAGGTTTCATTCGCTTACAGCATTTCTTTTTTGATAGCCTTTTACGTTTAATACCACGTGACCCCTTCTTCTTCTTCCGGGGAGCCCTCTTCTTCTTCCCGCCACCACGCATTTTTCTCTTTGCATCTTTGATGATTTCGTTCCGTGTACGCTTTAAATGTTTTTTTAGAGCTTCTTTAGGTTTAGCCCCGGCCAATATGTCTTCTGCAGTGTTAAGGCCTGATTGTAGCGCTTTCCTTCCAAGGTATCTGGCACCCCTCTTCAGCAAAGGAACAGCCGTACGTAGTATGGATGAAAAAATGGATCCAAGTCCACTACCGCGCTGGTATCGCATCCCTCGATAGACGGTGAAAGGTTTTCTATCCATTATAACTCAGTGCGTCGAAAGTGTAGCTTCACTGTTAAGCTCCCGTTACCGAATGGGAAGTTTTCGCCCTCAATCGTTCTTATATATATTGTGATATTGGTTATTAAATTAGTTGCGACATTCACATAATGGGGTCTGTCATATGTAATACTCAACTCCTTCCTCTATGGTTGGGGATGTGAGCAATGCGCAGCAGGCGTGCCTGGGTATCCCCAACAAACTGTGCTCCACTATATTACTGTAAATATAGCACATGTCCGGGGCCCTTTCAGCCATTTCTCCATCTTCAATTGATACATTAATCTGGACAAGTTAACTGTGTCTCGTGAAATGTCTCTCTTTGGAAGGCTGCGCTATATCGGCCGTTGGTTAGAATTTTGAACTTTCTATGTTCTTTAAGACATCTGTTAGTCTTTGATTTTAGGATTAGTGTATGTGCAGGGTTGTTTACGATTTCATATACTAAATCATTCGTAAGGTTTGAGTTTCTTAAACTCACGTTTAAGCCTCTCACAACATCCTCGGCCGAACCATATTGACCCGGCCCTAGTCTTACTTCTGTACTGTAATACCGTGCAATCTTAGTCCAAGCGATGCGCATAGTTTCATCCATAGCTACCCCAGCTTTTCACACTCGTCAATGTCTAAGATCGTAAAAAACGGTTTCTTTATGTTCAATATTTAAAAAGACGGTGCCAGCTGAATTTCGCATATCCCCACCTCATACGAATCACGACCCAATTCACTGTGCCCATGAGCTCTGTTACAAAGTTGGCTAGCGTGTTGTTAGGGTACAGACAGGGACGAGGAGGACGGGAGTGTGACGTAGAAATGGTTAGGAGCCTGTTGCATACTATTTAAGCTTCATTATTGCATCAGCTTTATATAAGGTGTTGAAGCTTTCTGGGTACCCTAGCCATTTCACCAGGTACATTTTTCTCCTTCCTGAACCTTTGCTTCCTAAAATTTTCTCAATTTTAAACACATTTTTTTCTAAATTAAAAGCAACTTTCCTGCAATTCCTCGCGGTAAAAGCCTCCTGAGATTTTCTTCCCCCATTCAAATCTTCATGTAATACATCATTATCACACCTTCGGTCACAGCCCTAACTTTAAAAATCTCGCGTGTCCATCCTTGCTCAAACCCTTTTGCGAATTTATTCCCCGAAGGCGACAGCCTTACATAATCATTGATTTTGAAGCGCACAGAGTGTGTGGTGGTGGTGGTGGTGGTGGTGTTGGTGATGATCCATCTCTTCTCGGAGCGTTACCTCTTTCTAAAACTTCGTTAGGTGTTGCCCCCAATCGTGCGATGTGTGAGCGTTGTGGATGATGCCAATGATTCCAGAATGTCTAAAAATCTGTATGTGTTTTTATGTGTAAAATAACGGTGCATGCGTTCCTTTATGGTGCGCTGAACTCTTTCAGCTAAAGAAGCCTTATGTATAGAATTGGTTGTGTAATAGCTGATATTAAACCTGTCAACATATTCTGAAAAGCACGCCTATAAACTCCTTCCCCATATCCGTACAAAATACCAGGAACCCTGTTTTCTTTAACATTAGCGTTTTGGTGGCTTTAGGCAACCTGTTTCAGGTGATTTATTTTTTCAAGGAACTAGCCACAGATATCTAGAGAACACGTCTATTATGAATAGAATGTAGCGGTAACCATCGTTATACACAGAATATCTTTGCATGTCTGTTAAATCTGCTTGCCAAATAGAATCAATCGAGGAAGCCGTTGTCTTGGCTGTTTTAAACCTTTTTCTCACAGGCTTATGAAGCGTATAAGCGTCCTGCTCCCTCAAAAATCTTTCAACATCTTTTTTTCCTACTCCGTAAACGTGCAGTCTATCTACGCCGCCGTAAGAGGATGGGGCAGAAATGTCATAATAGCGTTTAGTTAATACGTTAGCCATTTGCGTATTTTAGAGGCACGTGGGTAGGGTTGGTTTAACCTCTTCTTGCTCCTCTTCAAAGGTGTTACCGCCGGGGGTGACGGCGCCTTCAATTGTGTCACAGGCGTTGCATGTTCCAAGTCTTTTAACCTGTTCAGATTTCCTATCAACGTTTTAGGGACATTTATTTGTTGTAGTCTTGCTTTAATATGCTTCCATCCTGATGGTGATGGCCTATCCCACTTTCTCACCAGATCATGGACAATGTCTACGATATTCGATCCCTGTACCTTTGATCCTTCCACAATGATCTCCCCTGTATCGGTCCATTGTATGGCGGGATCCTCATTCAATAGATTATAAAGACTTAAGCCTTTACTCCTCAATGTAAGTGGGAGGGTATTTTTTAATACATGTTCGATATGTTGTGTGGCTAATCTTTTTGGTTGGTCAGCTGTGTCGTCGGGTACAGATCCTATGTCGCCATCGTCCCCCGTGCTGTGCCTAATAACCACAGGAATCTCTGTAGGGCTCTTATAATTTTCGTACTCGTGAAGAAATTTCTGCAGAGCTTCTTGGTATAAGATTCTTTTCTCATCAGGTGTTTTTTCACTGTTTAATAGGGCTAACAATTCGCTTTCCATTCTTTTAAGTCTGCTTTTACGGGGATCTAGATCCGTGTCTCTTTGCAGTGAGGCGTACACCTCGTGGGGAATCACTACCACTTTCTTCATTATATTAATCTAGTCAGTAAAGGGCCCAAAACTGAAAATAAGATGGGGAGAAATGACCCTCCTGTTTGCACAATAACTCGTTTTTTCTTCGCTACAGTTTGACTTTTACGAGCGAGTGTACGTATTATGTTCTTGTAGCGGCGTAGGCGAGCCTTCTGATGGGTTTTCATTGATACATTGCAATTTATAACGTTAAGACAGATTTCACAGATGCATTTTAAAAAGTCGGCGTCGATATTTTTAATAAACATCTGCTGCATTGCCCGGGGCAGTCGATGATAGATTTTTATTAATTCATGGTATTTCTTTAGTCTCTTTGTCATTCTGGAATATACACCGTTTCAGGCTCGTTTGGAAATATATTCGTTCGCAGAAGCACTCTAAACGTGTTTCGCGGATGAAGGTCGCAAAGCAAATATCCGTAACGCGTGCTTGTAGCTTCTTTATAAACTTCCAAAAACTCCTTACGCTGATTCGGGAACATTTGATTGGCTAATACCCCAATTTGTGATACATCTCTACGTTGCGCGAATAAGACTAGATATTGCGTATTTAACGACACATCGCGCATGTATCTATTTTTGAAAAATAGATTCTGATTGATGAAGAACACGCTTATGTTAAGATGGTGGGAGTATACTGTAAATGTCTCGGCAAACGTTTTATCCATCTCCAACATGAGATCGTCAATTACAATGATTGTATGTTCAGTTCCCTTTAACGAATTAACGTCATATACGCCTTTGTGGAACAAAATATCATCTTGGTACTCGTTGAACACTGATTGATACGTCGAATAGCACCATATAACTTTATGCACAAATTTCGAGAACATCTCCCCCTTTTCTTTAATGATTTTAAGCATAAACACAGTTTTACCACATCCTGTAGGTCCAGATATAATACATGTGGATGGGCTCGTGAATCTGAATTTTTCTACAGAGTCCATTTCTAACACGTCACACTCCTAAGTGGGTCATTTACAAAATATTACAAATTTTGAGTGCTGATCCTTATATTTCTTCTCCCACAGAACCGACGATGAGGTAGAGCACCCTATCATTACGGAAGACGATGACAGTGTAGTTGTGATCTCCCCTGAACCAGCGATACAGGTTGCACGTCCAAAGCGGAGGTATGAGAACCCCACATCAGGTATAAAGCGGCCGAAATACGTACCTGTTGCAGCAGACCCCCAACCCTCAACCTCTTACGCAACAACCTCCCCAGCAGCAGCACCTAATATATCCCCTTATTCCGCCCCCCGTTCTGTTAAGTCTACAATAATAGATCCCCAACCCTCCTACGCAACAGGGCCCCCATCAGCAGCACCTAATATATCCACTAATTCCGCCCCCCGTTCTGTTGAGGATGGTATAACACTGGAATTGGTGCGATCCGCAGCCCCCACCCCAGCCTTGACTAGAAATCGGTATAGAGTCAGGGTCGACCATAGAGCCCTGTATAGCAATGGAATTGAGCGAGGGATACGCAGGGTTGTAGAGCGTATTATAGAGTTTGCTCTTCAGAATCGTGACGAGCGTGAAGTCAGGACGAGTATGTCCTTTGGATTCGGGTCAGATGACGGTGATGTAGACGATTATTGGGTGATAGTGCCGTTTAGACGTTTGGCTGCTGAAGATGTAGAATATATATTAGGGCGTATAATGCAAGCCGCCCAAAGTAGTATAGCCTTCAATATGGACAACTTCACGGTAAATATTGACCGTGTATACCGTGTTGCGGGTCATAGTGCCATACCGTACTCTTAACTTCAATTCTCCAACTATTTACCGAAGGCATATAAACGTCGATCGTGGTTGCGGCTTTATAGCAGTACTCTTAGCACGTATGTTTACTGTACAAAATACACGGACTCAAAAAATTTGGTTGCCTACAGTCGTGGAGCATGCCCGTAAACTAGCTGAAGACTGTGAACTTGAATTTGACTGTAATATGGGTCCTGAAGAGCTGAGAAGGGTAGAACAGGAAATGAATGTGCGCATAGTTGTGTTTGGGTTGGATGATCGTCGTAGGACCGTGTATGTTTTTAAAAGCTGTGTGAGAGATCGTACAAGGCCCCTACTTATTTTAGGATTGTCAGGGACAACGTATCTCCCCATCCGTAATATAAGGGGGCTTTACGCGAGTTATGACAAAAGTCGAAAATATGGGAGACATCATGATTTGTGTAAGGGGTGCCTCGAGTTTGCGGATGATATAGTGAGACATTGTAAAGAATGTCACATGGTATGTGAGCAGTGTAAAAGCACTAAATGTGAAAGCCGTGTAGTTGAGAAGAGAGACTGTGATGTGTGTAGACGCACATTTTTCAATAATAGCTGCTTTGATCTCCATAAATCAATTGGTACGTGGGAAAATGAGAATCTGTGAATGTGGTATGTTTCACACAATGGATAATTGGGGAAAATTTAAGCACAAGTGCGACGTAATTCACTGTCCTACATGCCAGGAGGAATATAAGGCGGATGGAGTAAAGCATGTGTGTTATATGAAAGATGCTAAGCCTAAAAAAACCCTTGTATAACTGTGTACTACGATATAGAAACATATACGAACGCTGAAACCAAAGAGTAATTCCACATTTACTTGTGAGCCAGACCATCTGTGATGAGTGTATGGGTATCGAATGTGACGAGTGCCCCAAATGCGGTAAACGGACAAACGTTTTTAAAACGAATGTCAGCGATAGTCCTGTGAAACTTTGTGTCCTATATTGTCAAGTTAGCCGACAAGTTCAAAAAAATGACTGTGTATATTCTCGCCCATAACGGGGCAAAGTTTGACACGCAGTTCCTTTATAAGGAGTTGCTTGAACACGAATCCTCTGAGATATTTACAGGTGATCCATTGAAAAGAGGCAACAAATTAATACAGATGCAGATAAGAGGCAATGTACAATTTAAAGATACTTTATTATTCACACCTTGTAAATTAGCAAAGCTACCCAAGGTGATGGGAGTAGCAGCTGAAGTTTCCAAAGGATACTTCCCATACACTTTCCTCACCAGCGAGACTTTAAACTACGTAGGCCCACCACCCCCCAAACATTATTTTGACTGCATGGATGACGTGAAGACTTTGATCGATACTACGACAGTTTTAATGAAAGTAACCCTTATAATATAGCTGATGAATGTGAGCGTTATTGCGTGAATGATGTGCGCGTGCTTAGAGTATGTTTCCAGGCCTTTAGAAGTATGTACATAGCCCGTTTCAAATGCGATCCACTGCAAGTCGCAACCACCATCGCATCATTATGTTTTACGGTGTTCAAGAATAACTTCATGCCTAAAGACACCTTAGCCATTATTCACCGAAACAACCCCCGCAGTTACGGACACAAGGCTATTTACTGGCTCATACACCTGCAGCAACAAACAGGTGTATACATAAAGCACGCCCGCAACACGGGTGAAGTACCCATTAAGATTAATGGACGTGTTTTTTGGGTTGATGGGTTAAGTGAAAACCGTGTCACTGGTGTGAAGACTGTGTATTCCTTTAATGGATGCTGGTGGCATGGATGCCCCCGCCCTGAGTGCGGTATCGTCGGAGATATCCACGGTAGATCTCCTGCCGACTGTCTTGCAGGGACCCGCACCCGCGATCAACTTATAGGATCACAGTTCACTCACAAAGTCTTGTGGGAGCATGAATATGATGCACGGATGGAGACAGACGATGTATACCGTGAGGAAATAAAAACGATCAAGCGTTCAATGGTGCTGGACCCTCTCAAATGTGTGATAGCTTGTTTGGAGGACGTACAAATCCATTCAGACTATACTTTCCACCTACGGTGGGCGTGAAGCTCCATTACTACGATTTCTGTCTTTATACCCATACGTGATGAAGAGCCATCCGTACCCGTGGGCGCTCCTGAGAAACTGGTGGGACCTAGCATACCCTCCATCAATGAATTTTCAAAAAATTTGAATGATCATTACTTTGGGCTCTCTTTCGTAGACGTACTCCCCCCAAGCAGTTTATGGATGCCTATCTTACCTGTCGTTATCGACGACAAGCTCATGTTTCCCCTGTGCGTGAAGTGCGCGGAAGAGGATAACGGCGAATGTAACCATATACCCCACCAGCGTAAGATCAGAGGCGTATATACAAGTCCTGAGCTGGCCCTAGCCGTACGCCATGGTTATAGAATACTGAAGATACACGAGGTGTGGAGGTTTCAGAAGCTCCCCAACCTTTTCACACCATATATAAACGCCTTTTTGAAGGATAAGGTTGAAGCATCAGGGTATCCGCGAGGAGTTGATACCGAAGATGAAAAGTCTGCCTATATTCAACGTTACCGCGACCGCGAAGGTATACAACTTGATCGTGTCCAAATTGTAAAGAATCCTGGCAAGCGCTTTAGTGCAAAATTGTGTCTAAACAGTCTATGGGGAAAATTTGCGCAGAATACCGGCAGAGGGAACATTCATTTGGCACAAAGTTATAGCGATGTCTGGGATTATGCCAATGCTCCCGATAAAGAGGTCATGGAGATCGTGAATGTAGGTAATACTTACGTGATAAAGTACAACAACACTGAATTTGCCACAGATACCTCAAGGGTTACAAACATACCTGTGGCGAGCTTCACAACAGCCTACGCCCGTATAAAACTTTGGGGTCTATTGCATTCTCTTGGGCGGAGAGTATTGTATGCCGATACAGATAGCGTGATATTCACAGAGAGGGAGGGTGATTACATGCCCGCTATTGGGGAGTTCCTCGGCGAGCTCACTGATGAGATCAAGGATGAGTATGGGGACGACGCATACGCCGACTCTTTTATCTCAACAGGACCTAAGACTTATGGGGTACGGGTCAGGGTAGGGGAGGAAATGAAATATATCGTGAAGGCAAAGGGTATTACGCTCAACCATGCGAATCGGCAGGTTGTTAACTTTGAATCGTTGAAGGATCTAGTATGTTTGCAACCTCACCAACTAATTGTAGGCACCCACAATTTTCGGGCGCAGAAGCTGGGGGGCGTGAAGGAACTTAGGGGCACGATGGTGTGCCGTAACACCTATAGGAAACGTTACCAGTTACCTGGTACCTATGATACCGTACCCTTTGGATACCAATGATGCTTCTAACTCACACGTCTTGTATATAATCGTATCTATTTGTAAATATATATGTATATATAACTTGAATATCTCGAATCGTATTTGTAAATATATATATAACTTGACTATCTCGAATCGTATTTGTAAATATATGAATATCTCAATAAATCAAATAGCGTTTCACTTTCTCCTTTGTGTGTGTGTGTGTGTGTGTAGGTGAAAGTTCTAAGCTCCGCCCACTGCGTGAGTCATGCTACTCTCTGGGAGTCCCTGCGTGGTCAGTCGACCGCAGTAAGCCCGAGAGATCAGACGTGTACTCAGATCAGACGTATATTGAAATGGCTACCTTTAATATCGCTTGCACAACGTTTATGAAATGGTATTCAGTAAAGTGTGAGGATGTGGTGGATACCGAAAAACTTCCTATTCCCCCCTCCTATGCCTCTTTTAAAACCACATTGGATTGTGCGAAGTTCCAAGATGTACAAATACTCTACGGATGTTCTGGTGAGACTGTTGAAGGCTTTCGTTGCACAGACGATGTGCTGAAGTATGCTGCAGGGCTAAACTTTATAAAGTCTCACATACACCGTGAAGTAAAAGAAACAACGCGTGCAGAAGAGAAGCAGCAGGTATGGATAATGAGCCTTGTGGATGGGTGGTGTGACAAGCGGTATTACGTCATGCTACACCATGTCGATTACTCATACCCTACGTCTGAAAATGTGAATCTCGTGATCATGGACAATCTTAGGTGTTTTTATCACTATATTAACGTATATCATGATGAGGTTCATAGCGAGGTTGTGGCTAGTGCCATGCGTGAGTTTTTAACAGATTTTAGAGACGAGTATCGTTTGATGGGTAGAAAGGAAAATATGAGCATATGTTCCTCTCAAATAGTGCGCCGGAGTGTGGAGATGATTAGCGCCTAGTTCTTATCCAAAGTGCGTAGGCTGGTAGTGACGAAACGGAAAAACAAATATGTGCAACAATTCGAGTCGTACGAACATGCCCATTCACGTATCATCGAGTCAGCCGCCCGTCGAACCGTTCCTGCCTGTGCCTCACACGGCTCATAGTTATCTCAGAGCTTGAGCCGAGTGGACGTGCGCTCTTCGAATACGATGGAACTTCCTTTGAGCAGCATTCTCAACGCCTCGTACGATGTGTCCGTGACGAAATCGTTGCGCGTGTTCAGGCGTAATTCCGGTACCATTAGCTATGTACTGGAAACGGAATGTAGACCGACAAACAAACGGGTTTATTTAAGTATCGAGGAGATGAATAGAATCTTTGTGATAGTTGAGAAGTGGTGTGAAGATCGTTATAAAATACCTGCTAACGTAGGTACAAGAAGAGAGCAGATTAGTGACGCACCCTCATACGCCGTTGTATGTACGTTGTGTATAAATAACGATCGGCCGTGCATTGATATAAGGCTGATGTGGAAGAATGCTTCTGATAATAACGCTCTTATTCCTACGCGAAACCGTTTCATCCTCGACAGAATGTTTGAAATCGTCGGATTCCGTAAACTGAAACCTATATTAGACGCGCGTGTTACGGATATGCTTTATTTTGATACAGTACTTGAATACGCATACACTGCTCTGCTCGATGGGTTTACCGAGTGTAGGACTGGTGAGAATGGTCTAGTGCTGGATGTTTTTTAAAAAGTTTAGACTCTTTGAAATACCATGAACTTTGGTACAAAGCAATTGATCGGTACAAGGCTGAGCTCACCTACACCGTTCACCCTGAAGAACTATTTCTTTATATAACGCGCAGTTGCCGTAACGATTTAGAAGATTATTTCAATTGCCGTTATGTTGAGTGAAGAGCACGATTGAAAGGCGCGAGTCGGTAGAAATAAACCCTCGATTGGAAAAGCGTTCTTATAAACTTGTGTTTAATAATGTAGCTAACGATGAACTCTTTGTGCGTGCTTTTGATTGTATTCTAGACGTGTTTAAAGATGACTTACCAACCGGTTGTAAAGTGGGAACAAAAATAGAACTGAACGATATGAAAGCCATTCATATCGAATACAGGTTTCCCTATACTTTAAGCGGTGAAATATTATTAAGCCGCATATACTGCGTAATGCAGAGCAATAATGATGTAATTGTAAACTCGATTAAGACCGAGTTTAGTATTTTGAGAAAAAAGTGAATTGTATATATATATTTTGCTTGACGATTATGTACATATTTCTATTGATTTGTGTTTATATATATATATATATATATTTTTTTTTTGCTTGATATTTCTCCTGTACTGTTATGTACATATTGAAGTGTATATGAAATGTATATTTTATTTTATATAACACCATAATTGTGTGTGTGTGTGTGTATATTTCTCCTGTACTGTTATGTACATATTGAAGTGTATATGAAATGTATATTTTATTTTATATATATATATATCCATAATTGTGTGTATATATTTGTTATACGCATATTCCTCAAATGTATATTTATTTTCTATATATTTATAATAAAAAGAATGATGCAATGTTGTTTATTGTTATGCCTTCTACTACCGGTATTCTGTATACAACAGGTATCTGGCAATATTTAAGCCTTCTAAGCCAACTGGCTGATTAGGAGTCTATAATAGTGTATACAATGGAATACATGCCGCTATCTGGCAACTCAGCCAACTGGCTGATTAGGCGTATATAATAATAATAATGTATGCAATAATACTGCTAAAAAGAGGTATCTGACAACCATTTACAGCCAACTGGCTGATTAGGAGTCTATAATAATGTATACAATGGTATCTGGCAACTCAAGCCATTTACGCCAACTGGCTGATTAGGAGCCTATAAAACAACGCCAACTCGGCTGATTAGGCGTATATAATAATGTATGCAATAATACTGCTAAAAAGAGGTATCTGACAACCATTTACAGCCAACTGGCTGATTAGGAGTCTATAATAATGTATACAATGGTATCTGGCAACTCAAGCCATTTACGCCAACTGGCTGATTAGGAGCCTATAAAACAACGCCAACTCGGCTGATTAGGCGTATATAATAATAATGTATGCAATAATACTGCTAAAAAGAGGTATCTGACAACCATTTACAGCCAACTGGCTGATTAGGAGTCTATAATAATGTATACAATCTATCTGGCAACTCAAGCCAATTACGCCAACTGGCTGATTAGGAGCCTATAAAACAACGCCAGCCCGGCTGGAAGTCTTAATGTGCACTTGGCTCCTGCCAGGTGAACACCTCTCCTCCTTTCTCTCTCCTCCTCCTTTCTCTTGGGGATAACGCCGCCCCAAGTTTCCCCCACCCCCCTTTGCAACAACCCCCCTTTGCAACAACCCCTTCCCCCTTTGCAACATTAAATAATAATCTGCAACATTCTTGCACTCTCCCCTTTTTCGGCTATACTACTGATGTCCACGCCCCACCATTCATGCTCGGCCACGTTAGATGAAAGCACTCTCTCTCGTTACAGGTTTGGGGATCCGAATTTATCTCGGGGCTTACTAATATCAAAAGTAGGCCATCAGACCTCCTAGAAACATGGCAATAGATAGCAGCAAAGGAACGCCAACACCTCACGCGGGACGTTGGAAAGAGACTCGTCCACTCTTACGAGACGACGACGGTTCAGAAAAACGGGTGAGACCGACGACGGAGAGAAAAAATAAAACGCTAATGACTCTCTTCTAAATCCTCAGATACACTTTTATCCTCCTTCTTGTATTTGTTCCACTTAATACACAAAAAGCTTTCCAAATAGTCAACATTTCCCAGCTTTTAAAATAAAACTGCAAATTATTATACAAAATATAATAATTACAAAATTACATTACGTTAGTACAGTGGTTCTCAGTCTTTTCTGGTACAAGGTCATCTTATCTTATCTTTCGTAGTACCCCTGAGGATTTTGTCTACCACTGTTCAACATCCAGTTCTCCCCGTGAGTACCACGTAACTTCAAACTTAGTTTACATAATTTCCTGCTTGATGTAATAAATTGTGAACGTTTTTGTTTAATTTGAAATTTGCATACGTTGAGTAAGTTTTGAATTTTGAATGTTGTGTTTTTGGTGAAATTTGGCGGCATCCCGATTGGGAAACTCTGCATTAGTATATTAATATATTAAATCATTATTTGCTTACACTTTGCACTATATTATTTTGTAACAGAAGGGTAACTAATTTTTTTTTATATTTACATACAATATAAATTATAAGTATATATAAATTATATATAATTAGTCTTATACAATTAAACGGATTATTTTGCGCTAATATGATATTTTTTACATATTTTTAATTATATATTAGCATTTTTTACTATAATTTGTACTTTCAAATTGGCTTGGGACAAAATACTCGTCACAAAAATTTGGTAGTTTTGTATTTTTTACTATTTTGACACATTAAAACAAGCCAGATTTTTCTTAGAATTTGTCTATTTCCAATAGAAAACTGTCCAAAATGTAGATGTAATATTTTTTGTCAAGTTTTGAACACATTAAGAATTTTAAGACATCAATATTTTTCTCCTGAAATTTGTCTACTCTTATAAAACCCGTTCAAGAAGGTTTACAAGTTCAACGTTTGTTCAGCCGACAGCTTTTTAGGGTAATTCGTCATATTTCCTTTTACAGTTTGCACTTTCGTTGGGTTTGTAAATTTTGCCATGCCCACGTATCCATTTTATTTACATTCTGAGGGTGTGAAACTAAATGTTTATGAAGGACTTGGCATTACTGAGACTTTCCTTAAAGTACACAGAAATTTTTTTAAAAATTCTGCAAATGAAGTCATATTAAGAAATCAATCGAATAAATTATTTATTACATAATTTCGCCACTAAATCTCTCTCTCTACTATATATGTACAGGGTGTCCCAGGAGGAAATGTCAAGAATGCACCATTTGACTCTTTGGGTATTTCTAAGTAGAAAGTATTACATCGATATGGGTCTGATTCCCAACCGTTACCGAGATACAGGCCTCTACATTTGGGTAATTAAAACATAATAAAAAGGCGATCTTAGATACTATTTAATGACACTTGTGGCACTTATTGCAGAATGGTTTGAAAGTGACCCCCTCCTTCAATGCACGCGGCGAGCCTCCGAGCCATCGAGTCTTGCCAAGGAAAACGCGGAAGTTCTTTCTGAAGTTTATGAACGCATCCTGTATAATCCAAATGTAGAGGCCTGTATCTCGGTAACGGTTGGGAATCAGGCACGTGTCGCTATAATACTTTCAACTTAGAAATACCCAAATAGTCAAATGGTGCATTCTTGACATTTCCTCCTGGGACACCCGTATATATATATATATGAGAGAGGGAGATTTCCTTGCTTGTGTTGTTGGTTTACGTTGCAGACACTCCTGCTCTTGTAGGTCGTAGTGGAAGATTCACCTCAAATTTGTTTCCTCCCCAAGGCAACAAGAATGTGCCCGTTCCACACACACACACACACACACAGACTGTCCTTTATATTTCATCATTGGGTTCATTAATGAGTCAGGTCCGTTTTCTATTGGTAGATAGATAGGTGGATATTAATTTGGAAAATGTAAATAGTGCCTAAAGAAAGTAAGGGAAATAAACTCCATTGTATTAAATGAAGTAAAAGACACGTTTGTCAAAAATTAACGTGTCTTTTACTTCATTTAATAAAGTGGAGTTTATTTTCCTTACTTTCTTGCATTTTCTTTAAGCACGATTTAGATTTTCCTTATTAATATCCACCTATCTTGTATCTATCTACCAATAGGAAAACGGACCTGACTCATTAATGAACCCAATGATGAAATATAAAGGACGTGTGTCACTTTAACGTATATCTGCAGTGGTGGGCACGCGCAACGATTTTTGTAGCGCCGCAACCGCAACTCTGCTGAAATAGTTGCGCCGCACGCGCAAGCGCAACCCTTTTCAAAAAGTTGCGCCGCAAGCGCAAGCGCAACCAAAAATGTTGCGGCGCAACTGCCCACCTTTGCGTGTGTGTGTGTGTGTGTGTGGTGTGGGTGTGGAACGGACACATTCTTGTTGCCTTGGGGAGGAAACAAATTCTATATAAAGTGAAACTTTATATAGAAAATTTCCCTCTTAGAAATGAATGTAAAAGATTGACAAGCGAATATAAAGATACAAAATTTAGTGGATGAATAAACTCTCCTCTCTCTCTCTCTCTCTCTCTCTCTCTCTCTCTCTCTCTCTCTCTCTCTCTCTCTCTCTCTCTCTCTCTGTACACCGAACTCCGTAACCTGCTAGGGTACAGGGCGTGTGTAGTTTTAGGAGACTTCAACTGTCGCGGCATAAACTGGGAAGACAGGACTGCTGATGCCGAAGGGAGGAGGCTAGTTGACTTTGCTGATAACTTCCTGACTCAGTAGGTCAATGGGCCTACACGAGGCGAAAGCGTTCTAGACCTAGTATTCACGACTGAAGACAACCTCGTCACTGGCCTCACCATTGACGAACCGTTGGGCGGGAATGATCACGGTCTGATTAGGTTCTGTGTGTGCGTCCCTCGGATGAAGCGTAGTAACTGAGAGGCAGTAAGCTCGATCTACGGCGGACGGACGTTGTTGGCCTCTGGGATAGCGTAGGTGAGATGGGGTTGGAGGTCGGCGGCGATGTTGAGGGAGTGTGGAGTGCATTCCGGGAGCAGTTTATGGTGCTGCAGTCTGTTGCCATACCCTCAAAACCGGTCACTCCTGCTTCAACGCAGCCTAAGTGGTTCAGTCGGGACATCGCTCGCTTCGGCTATCCAAAATAGGAAAGCTGCGGAGAGGAGGGCGAAGGCCAATCGTTCCCATGAGAACACTGAGACGTATATCCGCCTGTGCAGGGAAGTGAAGGCGAAGGTTAGGCTAGCCAAACGTAATAAAGAACTCCGGGTGGCAAGCCTCTGCAAGGGGAGCCCTAAGGAGTTCTTCAGTTATGTTAATAGTAGAAAGCCCATTAGAAGCATGATAGGCCCAGTAAAGGACCCCAGCGGCGCGCTGCGGACCTCCGATGCGGATATCCCTAATGTGCTGAATGAGTACTTTGCGGGAGTGTTCACCAGGGAGCACACCCACGTCATCCCCAAGCCAGGCGTCAGGCACGAAGGTACTGGATAGTGTTCGGTGTACCGCGACAGTCGTTGCCGATAGAATAGACAAACTGAGCGCGTATAAGGCTCCTGGGCTAGACCAGTTCCTCCCCACAGTCTTGCGGGAAGTGCGCGACCAGGTGGCTCCCCACCTGGCTACAAATAGTTGGAGACGGGCCAGGTGCCTGGTGACTGGAGGGAAGCCAACGTGACCCCTATCTTTAAGAAAGGGGATCACGAAAATCCAGGGAACTATCGTCCCATTAGTCTCACTTCAGTTGTAGGTAAATTATTAGGGGGGATAATAGCGGATAGGATCATTGACCATTTGGATTCCTACAAGCTGTTTGGAGACTCCGAACGTGGGTTTAGGCGGCATAGGTCGTATTTCACCAACTTGCTCGAGTTTTTCCACGTCATGTGGAATGAGTACGATAAGAGTAGTGCGATTGATATACTTTATTTCGACTTTCAGAAAGCATTTAATAAGGTACCTCACCGCCGGCTAATGGCCAAAGTGCGCGCGCTGGGTATCGGTGGGGAATTAGGTAGCTGGAGTGGAAACTGGCTGAAGAATAGGCGGCAGAGGGTTGTAATTAAAGGGGCTAGCTCTGGCTGGGCTTCGGTCACTAGCGGGGTTCCTCAGGGTTCTGTTTTGGGCCACTGTTGTTTATCATTTACATAAATGATATCGACGGTGGCATCGTCAATAGGATCGCCAAATTCGCTGATGACATCAAGCTTGGAGCCAGTGTTTTGATGCCCGAATCGATCGAGCAACTGCGTGCGGACCTACGTAAGATAGGAGAGTGGTCCGAAAAATGGCAAATGCCGTTTAACGGGTAAATGCAAGGTGATGCACACTGGCTACGCCAATCCCAAGTCGGACTACTCGATGTTGGGGAGTAATATCGAGGCGACTGATTTGGAAAAGGACTTGGGTGTGCTAATTAGCAGCGACCTTAAATTTACGAAACAGTGCGTAGAGGTGGAAAAGAAAGCACAGAAGCTGTTGGGTTATATGAGAAGGCAATTTCTATTTCTGAACAAGAAGATTGTGCTCTCTCTGTGCAATTCCCTGGTTCTGCCGCACCTGGAGTATGATGTGCAGTTCTGGTCGCCCACCCTCAGGAAAGATATTGAGAGGCTGGAATGAGTGCAGGCGAGGGCCATAAAGTTAATCCCTTCCGTTAGGCATATGGGCAACAATCGACGCTTACGCGCCCTGAATTTGTTTTCGCTGGAAACCCGGAGGCTGCGCGGTCAACTGATCGAGGTTTTCAAGCTCTTACACGGGTTCAACGATGTCGATTTTAGAAGCATGTTTAGTTTAAATGATAACTCAACTCGCAACAATGGTTGGAAGTTGGAGATTTGAAACGGTTTAGCACTAGTGTGTGTGAGAATTACTTTTACCTATAAGATCTGTGACACGTGGAACAGGCTACCTTCAGAAGTTGTGAACAGTTCCTCTGAATCAGTCCAAGAAAAGGTTAGACAAATCTTGCACACTATTTGAGGGTGACACAATTTTTCCTTGGCACCCGTTGCCATTGGTACCCCCTCGGTATGGGCCGCAAGGCCTTTTGAGGTACTTCTTTTCCTCGTAACTCCTCGTAACTCTGTGCGTGAATACATAACGAAACACACTACGTATATACATGCGCAGCCGCAACAACATATTCATACACTTTCATACAAAAGCCTCTCTCTCACGCCACCATAAACATCAAATTCAGAATTTTTATACGAGCACTCAAAGTTTATTTTACATATTTTCTTTTCTTTTATTGTTGAGGGAAGGGTTTTTCTTTTTTCTTTTTTAAATGTTTTCATGATTATCTTTTGTTATGATTCTTTTTAGAAGGTTTTTATTCTTAGGGGGATGGAGGGGGGGTACATTTTTTTTTTTTATACGTGTATCTTATTTACATTTTTCATTGTTTTAGTTGAAGGAAAGTCTTGTAAAATCTCTCTCTCTCTCTCTCTCTCTCTCTCTCTCTCTCTCTCTCTCTCTCTCTTCTCTCTCTCTCTCTCTCTCTCTCTCTCTCTCTCTCTTTTATACGAGCACTCAAAGTTTATTTTACATATTTTCTTTTCTTTTATTGTTGAGGGAAGGGTTTTTCTTCTTTTTTTTAATAAATGTTTTCATGATTATCTTTTGTTATGATTCTTTTTAGAAGGTTTTTATTCTTAGGGGGATGGGGAGGGGGGGTACATTTTTACTTTTTTTTTATACGTGTATCTTATTTACATTTTTCATTGTTTTAGTTGAAGGAAAGTCTTGTAAAATTCTCTCTCTCTCTCTCTCTCTCTCTCTCTCTCTCTCTCTCTCTCTCTCTCTCTCTCTCTCTCTCTTCTCTCTCTCTCTCTCTCTCTCTCTCTTTTTATACGAGGAGAGAGCCTTCTACTTTTCTATCCAGTTTTTACTACTGCTAGCATAGTTGAAAGACAAAATTTTCCCTGGCACCCGTTGCCATTGGTACCTCCTCGGTATGGGCCGCAAGGCCTTTGAGGTACTTCTTTTCCTTGTAACTCCTTGTAACTCTCTCTCTCTCTCTCTCTCTCTCCTCTCTCTTCTCTCTCTCCTCTCTCTCTCTCTCTCTCTCTCTCTCTCTCCGAAATAGGAAAGTAGCGTATAGGAGGGCGAAGGCCAATCGTTCCCACGAGAACACTGAAGCGTATGTCCGCCTGTGTAGGGAAGTGAAGGCGAAGGTTAGGCTAGCGAAACGTAATGAAGAACTACGGGTGGCAAGCCTCTGCAAGGGGAACCCTAAGGAGTTCTTCAGTTATGTTAATAGTAGAAAGCCCATTAGAAGCATGATAGGTCCTTTAAAGGACGGAAGCGGCGTTCTGCGGACCTCCGACGCGAGACATCGCTAATGTGCTTAATGAGTACTTTGCGGGAGTGTTCACCAGGGAGGATACCCGCGTCATCCCCGAGCCAGCTGTGAGGCACGAAGGTGCTGGCCTGGATAGTGTTAGATGTACCGCGACAGTCGTTGCTCATAGAATATACAATTGAGCGCGTTAAGGCTCCTGGGCCAGACCAGTTTCTCCCCAGTGTTTTGCGAGAAGTGCGCGACCAGGTGGCTCCCCACCTGGCTACAGTCTTCAACAAATCGTTGGAGATGGGCCAGGTGCCTGGTGACTGGAGGGAGGCCAACGTGACCCCTATCTTTAAGAAAGGGGATCACGAAAGTCCAGGGAACTATCGTCCTATTAGTCTCACTTCAGTTGTAGGTAAATTATTAGAAAGGATAATAGCTGATAGAATCGTTGACCATTTGGATTCCTACAAGCTGCTTGGGGACTCCCAACATGGGTTTAGACGGCATAGGTCGTGTCTCACCAACTTGCTCGAGTTTTTCCACGTCATGTTGAGTGAGTACGATAAGAGTAGGGCGATTGATATACTTTATCTCGACTTTCAGAAAGCCTTTGATAAGGTACCTCACCGCCGGCTAATGGCGAAAGTGCGCGCGCTGGGTATCGGTGGGGAAATAGGTAGGTGGATTGAAAACTGGCTGAGGAATAGGCGGCAGAGGGTGGTAATTAAAGGGGCTAGTTCGGGTTGGGCCTCGGTCACTAGTGGGGTTCCTCAGGGTTCCGTTTTGGGGCCACTGTTGTTTACCATTTACATAAATGATATCGACGGTGGCATCGTCAGTCGGATCGCCAAATTCGCTGATGACACCAAGCTTGGGGCCAATGTTGGGACGCCCGAAGCGATCGAGGAAACTGCGTGCGGACCTAGGTAGGATAGGAGAGTGGTCCGAAAAATGGCAAATGCCGTTTAACTTGGGTAAATGCAAAGTGATGCACATGGCTACGCCAATCCCAAGTCGGACTACTCGATGTTGGGCAGTAATATCGAGGTGACTGATTTAGAAAAGGACTTGGGTGTGCTAATTAGCAGCGACCTTAAGTTTACGAAACAGTGTGTAGAGGTGGAAAAGAAAGCCCAGAAACTATTGGGTTATATCAGGAGGCAATTTCAGTTTCGGAACAAGGAGATTGTGCTCTCACTGTACAATTCCCTTGTTCGGCCGTACCTGGAGTATGCTGTGCAGTTCTGGTCGCCCACCCTCAGGAAAGATATTGAGAGGCTGGAGCGAGTGCAGGCGAGGGCCACAAAGTTGATCCCTTCCGTTAGGCATATGGGCTACAATCGACGGTTACGCGCCCTGAACTTGTTTTCGCTTGAAACTCGGAGGCTGCGCGGTCAACTGATCGAGGTTTTCAAGCTCTTACGAGGGTTCAACGATGTCGATTTTAGAAGTATGTTTAGTTTAAATGATAACCCAACTCGCAACAATGGTTGGAAGTTGGATTTGAAACGGTTAGGACTAGTGTGTGTGGGAATTACGTTACGTATAAGATCTGTGACACATGGAACAGGTTACCTTCGGAAGTTGTGAACAGTTCCTCTGTGGATCAGTTCAAGAAAAGGTTAGACCAAATTTTGCACACTCTTTGAGTGTGTAGAAAATTTCCGTGGCCACCCGTTGCCATTGGTACCTCCTCGGTATGGGCCGCAAGGCCTTTTGAGGTACTTCTTTTCCTTGTAAACTCCTTGTACTCCTCTCTCTCTCTCTCTCTCTCTCTCTCCTCTTCCGGTCGGAACGGGAGCTGCTTGGCGTCGATCTGAACGTGGGAGGACGAACTATAGGTTAATCTTGGTGTACAGACCTCCGCATCTCCTCCTCGAGGAGGATACAGCCCTGTACACCGAACTCAGTAGCCTGCTAGGGGATAGGGTGGTGTAGTTTTAGGAGACTTCAACTGTCGCGGCATAAAGTGGGAAAACAGGACTGCCGATGCTGAAGGGAGGAGGCTAGTGACTTTGCTGATGAGAACTTCCTCACTCAGTGGGTCAACGAGCCTACACGAGGCGAAGCGTTCTAGACTTAGTATTCACGACCGAAGACAACCTCGTCACTGGCCTCACCGTTGACGAATCGTGGGCGGGAGTGATCACAGTCTTATTAGGTTCCGTGTGCTTCCCTCGGGTGAAGCGTAGTAACTCGAGAGGCAGTAAGCTCGATCTCCGGCGGGCGAACTTTGTTAGCCTCAGGGATAGCGTAGGAGAGATGGGGTTAGAGGTGGCGGCGATGTTGAGGGAGTGTGGAGTGCATTCCGGGATGAGTTTATGGTGCTGCAGTCTGCTGCCATACCCTCAAAACCGGTCACCTGCTTCAACGCAGCCTAAGTGGTTCAATTGTGGCATCGCTTCGGCTATCCGAAATAGGAAAGTAGCGTTATAGGAGCGAAGGCCAATCGTTCCCACGAGAAACACTGAAGCGTATGTCCGCCTGTGTAGGGAAGTGAAGGCGAAGGTTAGGCTAGCGAAACGTAACGAAGAACTACGGGTGGCAAGCCTCTGCAAAGGAACCCTAAGGAGTTCTTCAGTTATGTTAATAGTAGAAAGCCCATTAGAAGCATGATAGGTCCTTAAAGGACGGAAGCGGCGTTCTGCGGACCTCCGACGCGGACATCGCTAATGTGCTTAATGAGTACTTTGCGGGAGTGTTCACCAGGGAGGATACCCGCGTCATCCCCGAGCCAGCTGTGAGGCACGAAGGTGCTGGCCTGGATAGTGTTAGATGTACCGCGACAGTCGTTGCTCATAGAATAGACAAACTGAGCGCGTTTAAGGCTCTGGGCCAGACCAGTTTTCCCCAGTGTTTTGCGAGAAGTGCGCGACCAGGTGGCTCCCCACCTGGCTACAGTCTTCAACAAATCGTTGGAGATGGGCCAGGTGCCTGGTGACTGGAGGGAGGCCAACGTGACCCCTATCTTTAAGAAAGGGATCACGAAAGTCCAGGGAACTATCGTCCTATTAGTCTCACTTCAGTTGTAGGTAAATTATTAGAAAGGATAATAGCTGATAGAATCGTTGACCATTGGATTCCTACAAGCTGCTTGGGGACTCCCAACATGGGTTTAGACGGCATAGGTCGTGTCTCACCAACTTGCTCGAGTTTTTCCACGTCATGTTGAGTGAGTACGATAAGAGTAGGGCGATTGATATACTTTATCTCGACTTTCAGAAAGCCTTTGATAAGGTACCTCACCGCGGCTAATGGCGAAAGTGCGCGCGCTGGGTATCGGTGGGGAAATAGGTAGGTGGATTGAAAACTGGCTGAGGAATAGGCGGCAGAGGGTGGTAATTAAAGGGGCTAGTTCGGGTTGGGCCTCGGTCACTAGTGGGGTTCCTCAGGGTTACGTTTTGGGGCCACTGTTGTTTACCATTTAATAAATGATATCGACGGTGGCATCGTCAGTCGATCGCCAAATTCGCTGATGACACCAAGCTTGGGGCCAATGTTGGGACGCCCGAAGCGATCGAGGAACTGCGTGCGGACCTAGGTAGGATAGGAGAGGGTCCGAAAAATGGCAATGCCGTTTAACTTGGGTAAATGCAAAGTGATGCACATTGGCTACGCCAATCCCAAGTCGGACTACTCGATGTTGGGCAGTAATATCGAGGTGATGATTTAGAAAAGGACTTGGGTGTGCTAATTAGCAGCGACTTAAGTTTACGAAACAGTGTGTAGAGTGGAAAGAAAGCCCAGAAACTATTGGGTTATCAGGGGCAATTTCAGTTTCGGAACAAGGAGATTGGCTCTCACTGTACAAGTCCTTGTTCGGCCGTACTGGAGTATGCTGTGCAGTTCTGGTCGCCCACCCTCAG
>JAJOZX010004292.1:0-80000 GCA_023014485.1 Bathynomus jamesi
GGTAAAAAGCGAGTCCTAAACAAATAGTACGTAGCTGAAAATTTCACAATAATCTTATATATTATAATTAGTTTCTACGTACACTCTACGGCGACAATATTAACCGAATGTAACTCAAATTCTAATACCACTCATTAATGTCCGGTTAATATTTTATTTCGTCTTACATTAACACGAAGAGTCGATCACAAAGGAATACAAAGTAATACAAAGGAATACAAAGGACATCAAACAGCAACAACGGACCGGCTGGTCCCTACGAGGCTGTCTGTTTGCAGTAAGAAGGAAGGTTGAAAGAAGGAAGAAAATTTAAAGACGAGTCAAAGTTTCAAAGCAAAACGGAGAAAAGAGGTTGAGAGGTTGGAAAGAATTTAAAGATGAAGTGAAAAATTTAAAGTACAGAGACTATGAAACTATGAAACTATGAAACTATGAGACTATGAAACTACGTATTATAATGTTTGAATTAAACGAGAGGAAAACATCGACGTGAAACTTCATATTAAAATGTCGAAGTTCGAGTTAAGGGAAATGAGCTGAATATTGTTAATTATGACAAATTCAGTTATAGGAATCGAGCCCCAATAACTAAAGGATTTATTAAAAAACAAGCTTTTGACCAACAGTATAGGCCGGAAGTCGCGCTTCTAAAAAGTACATTTTCTTATTGTGCCTTTGTTCCCCAACCACCCACAAAAAAAAAAAAAAAAAACCTATCTCATACAAGTTTTTTTTTTACAAGAAAAGAATTCCATAAACCAAATTAATCAACGTTACCGTTTTAACCGTTGTTGCACATTTGATTTTAGGAAGTTTTTACCTTTCAATATATATATATATATATATATTAATGATTTTCCCGTGTATAACTCGTTAAGTATTGGAGATTTACACAATAATAATGAGATAAAAAATTTTAATTTTTTAGTCTAAATTGCAATAACATTTTAATGGATAAAATTACAAATTGTAATGATTTTCATATTGAGTATTCACAAACGAAAACGTTTTTTCTTATAGGAATACGAAACTAGTGAATTGTTAAAATGTTCACAGCTCCGCGGAATCACGAATAATTTATGGAATT
Source organism: Bathynomus jamesi (assembly GCA_023014485.1). Lineage (NCBI taxonomy): Eukaryota > Metazoa > Arthropoda > Malacostraca > Isopoda > Cirolanidae > Bathynomus > Bathynomus jamesi. Next base: position 1,088 of record JAJOZX010004292.1, read on the forward strand.
TGTATATATACTTAATAATAGTTTGGGGAGAAACTATATTAAACATTTATAAAATAAATTAATAAAAACTTGTAACTTCTACATTTTACAATTTACATTTGGAAATAGTGATATAAATTGTGTTCAACACTGATACTAACCCTAATAGTTACAGAAATATGGCGATATTCCAATTATCTGTAGTTACGATACTTCACTAATGTTACATTTTCTCGAAAACACTATACCTATATACAGTCAATACATAGATTATATTATATATATATATATATATATATACATTTCAACTGCAAAGAACACGCAGTATAATTAACGTAAAGAACGACGCTTGTATAGGAGAACATCCCGCGCAAGATGAGGAGGGAGAACGAACAAATGAAAAAATGAGGTAACCACCCAGGAATCGAACCCGGGATCTTCCGATTGCCGGTCAGATATGATAACCACTACACCATGGTCCTCACTCGATCAGAAGTCGTAATTCTCCTACATACGCGCAGAAACCAATGCCCCGAGGGGGCACCTCCCGCATGCCGCATGCGCGTATGTAGGAGAATTACGACTTCTATCGAGTGAGGACCATGGTGTAGTGGTTATCATATCTGACCGGCAATCGGAAGATCCAGGTTCGATTCCCGGGTGGTTACCTCATTTTTTCATTTGTTCGTTCTCCCTCCTCATCTTGCGCGGTTTGTTCTCCTATACAAGCGTCGTTCTTTACGTTATATATATATATATATATATATATATATATATATATTATAGTACAGACGGAAAATTTGATTGATAATTCTATTAACGTAATTCAATCCAATTCAACTTAACTTTAAACTAACTTAAACTTAACCTAACCGAACTTAACCTAACCTAACTTGACCTAAGCTAACCCTGACCTAACCTTAATCTAATCTAATCAAGAATTAATGTAACGTAACCAAACAACATTATCTTAAGGCCGTAACTTTAGGGATAGTTAAATATTTTTCTTGTCTGAAAACATTTCGCAAAAGCTGTTACTCACAAGTAAAATGTTAAATCGGGTACACGCTTTTCTACCCAAAAGCTTTGTGTAAAAGTGTAGATCTACTTTATTATTATTATTATTATTATTATTATTATTATTATATTATTATCATTATTATTATTGTTATTATTATTATTATTATTATTTAATAGGTAATTACAAGTGCGGAGGTGTATTTCTCGAAAACCGTTTCGTGTGTTTTGTCTCTCAAGTTAAACCCAAACAAAATTTCTCGGGAATTCTCATAAAACTAATTTTATGAGGCGCTGTGACCTCTATGACCTCTATGACCTCTGTGACCTTTGACCTTTCAGAACATAAACCTTTTGACCAAAGTGACAAATTCTCGAAGTCCGAAAAAAAATTTTAATGTAAAAATTTTCTATAAAAAACTCGTTGGACATTCACTAAAAGAACACGAAACATAAAAAGATTTAACCTAACCAAACCAAATTTTTATCTAACCTAACCTGACCAAGTTTTCATCTAAACTAACTTAGTGGAACCTGATCGGGTATAACTTAACCGATCCTAACTACAGTGGGCTATACCTAAAAGTTATTTACAAAGACAATTTTTATATGAACTTCCTAAACAATATTAAAAATAGAAATCTTTTAACTCTCTAATTGAAAAGTAATCATTCACTTTTACTATTACTTCTCATTAAATCAAAGATTGTGTTCCTTTTACAAGAGTCAACAGCAGTCTTCTGCTGACTCTTGAGAAGGGTAGTCATGCTTCTGCCGAAACGATGAGATATTATCTTGATGTGTTGTATTTCTGTGGCTCAGGACAGTACCAGATGAGCCGGGCGTGCCTGGCTATGTACGGTGGAGAGCGCAAGAAAGCAACTCGCTCCTCCACCAGGCCAGACCTAGAGGCGGGGCCACCAGCTTGACCTCCGTGTGAAGAGAGACCAACGCACGAAACAACTTAAGGTTCATAAGGTATATATATATATATATATATATATATATATACACCTTTCAACCTTTAAAATGTTCCGTGCGATGATTTTTCACATCACGAAGGTCAAGCTTGTCTCCCCTCCTCTCGAATTGGCCTAGTGAAGTAGTGAGTTGGTTTCTTGTACTCTCCATCTCACATAGCCAGGTACGCCCGGTTCATTGGGGATTGTTCTGAGCCAGGCGTCTAATAATCTCTTGAAGATGTCCACCGCAACACCATTCGTGTTCCTTAGGTCTTTGGGCGGCTGATTGAACGGTCTTGGTCCTCTCACAACAAAATTATTTTCTTTCAGGGTTAAGGATGTTACCTGTCTCGCCTTTAATTTGAGAACACGACACAGTCTTCCTTTTCTACTTTCCACCGTTGTTTGGGGAGTTAAAGGGTTCAGAGTAAGATTAGGGACTAGTTTCTCCATTATTTTCCAAGTTTAAATAATGGTGCATCTCTCTCTTCTCCTTTCCAGTGAATATAGATTTAATTCGCGTAACCTTTCCCAGTAATTTAGTTCTTTGCACCCACTGATCTTGGCTGTGAAGCTTCTCTGAATCCTTCTAGCTGCCTAACGTCTTTTTTTTTATATGGGGATGTTAGGGGCGAGCAGTATTCCAATTTGGGTATAATCAGTGTTTTCATTAGAGGAATCATTATATTCGTATCCCTTCGTTTAAAGGTTCTCAGTATCTGCCCAGTTATTCTCTTTGCTCTGTTTACTGCTATCTTATTTTATGTTTCAAATTTCGCATCATCAGTCATTACGACCCCTAAATCTTTTGCTTTAGAATTTCTCTGAATTTCCTCTCCATTTGGGGAATAATATTCCATGGATTTTAGGTCCTCCCTTTTTCCGTACCGTAACAGTTGAAATTTCTCGGTGTTAAACTTTATATTGTTGTCTTCCGTCCACTTCTAGATTCTGTTCATGTCTGTTTGTAGAGATCCTATATCTTCTGGGTTTCTTATTTTTCTACTGACCTTTGTGTCATCGGCAAAGGATGTTACTGTGCTGTCTCTGGTAACATCTTCATCTATGCAGTTAGCATGATTATGAAGAGTAGTGAAGCTAATACCTTTCCTTGTGGTACTGAACTGAGGACCTCTGATTCTGATGAATATGTTCCTTGTACTGTAACGACTTGCCGCCGCTCATTAAGGAAATTATATATCCATTTCCCTACTTTTCCTGTTATTCCTATATATTTCAGTTTATGTATTATGATTCCATGGTCACACTTGTCGCACGCTTTGGCAAAGTCTGTGTATATTACATCATAGTTTTCATTACTTTCCAGTGCATCAATAATGTTATTGTAGTGTTCCATTAAATGTCATAGGCATGATCTGCCTGACCGAAACCCCATGTTGGTTATCATTGAATTTTTTCCGAGTTTCCAAAAAGTCGTAGATTTTCTGTGTAACTATTCTTTCAAATATTTTAGTGAGATGAGATGTAAGCGACACTGGCCTATAGTTTTTGGCATCGGATCCATCTCCTCCTTTATATATTGGGACTATGTTCGCGCTCTTCAGGATGCCAGGTATTTCTCCCGTGTCTATATCCAATATAGGGGTTCCGCGATTGCATTCTTGCAGTTTTTGATCAGTGTGGCATTCCATTTGTCCGGTCCTGCCGCTGAGTGTACTTTTAGTTTCCCTATAGCTTGTGTCATATCATCTGCCGTAAAGTCGAAGTCCGTTATATTTTCCCCTTGTATTTCTTCTTCAAAGAACGTGTTTCTATCGCATATCTAGGCCCACCGAAAGGGTGGGGATATCGTGGAAAAATCCACTGGTCCCGGACCTCTAGGGAGCCCGGAAAGAGGGGGGGATAAAATCTAAAATATTAATAAAGCAATTGATGAAATAACAGAGAGGAATATAATTAATGAACATACATTTTATTGAGATTATCATAGTCAAACTGAAACAGATAAAATCTTATCTGCGGTCCACCAATGCCCAAGACTGACTGAGAGATCTGGGAACCATTGTAATTGAAAGCCAGTTAGCCCGTACTTTAAATTTCATCAGAATTCACCACCTTGCTAGAAAGGAGGCAAAGAAAGTACACTTCTAATTATGAAAATCTTGCAGTAAACAATTGTCTTGCCTGCATGGAATGGTACTGCATTTGTAAATTGTATGGTGATAGAATTAATACAATTGATTCGAAAAATTAAACGGTAATTTTCTTTTGAGTTGTTTATTCATACTGTATGTTTTGAATAGTGACTTGGACATATAATCAGTTTGCTTGTTATGTACACAAAAAACATTCATAGAAGTACTTTGAGTTAACCTTTATCGCTTCTGTATCGTCGTCGTCTTCTTTTTCTGTATGCTTCTCAATTAGTTCCTCTATGACGCAATCGATACTCTGCAGTTTATCATTTAATATTTTTCTGATGTTGTTATCTTTACAGTTACTTAATTTTGCAGTCACTCTTTTTCTCTTTCGGAACAATACCTCTTTTGTCACTCGAACCTGCTTCTCTTTCCTCTTTGTTGTATTTTGTGACATGTCTTTCCACAATTTCCAGCGTCTTCTCCTCTAAAGTCATTAGCATCTCTTTTGTTGTCTTAGCCTCGAAAATGGTTTTCTAATCTACTACTTCCATGCTGGATGTCACATCTTCCCAGTTTATAGCTTTGGAGTGAAAATTAAAAATTTCGAATTTGCTTCTTTCTGTTGTTCGTGTTCTTTCCTTTCCTGTTGCTTTATATTGGTTGTTATTTCAATAATGTTGTGATCCGATATTATAGTTGGGGATATTTCTACGTTATCAATTAGGTTGCTGTTGTTTGTGAATACCAAATTTAGGTAGTTGTTTTTTCTTGTGTTTCCTGTTATTTCTTGTGTTAACATAAAGTCATCAGCTAGAGCTAGTAGCATTTTTACCTGCTCCTGGTCTTCCCGTGTGCCCCCCTTGTCCTATTTCATGAATAGATATATATATATATATATATATAATGAAAATTATTTCACGAAAGTAACACGTGAAAAATATTTATGATGAATAAAACCACGAAGGAAAGGAAACACAAAATGGTGCTCAAGCGCTTTCGTCTAATGACATCCTCAGGAACACTGAAGTACATAAAAGGGTAACAGCCTATATATAGGTTACAGAAAGAAAAAAAGAAAATAAATAACATACATACATACACACACACACAACATATACATATACATACATATCTATATATACATATACATACATATACACAACACAACACACACATATATATATATATATATATATATATATATATATAATATATATATATATATATATATATATATATATATATGCAATAAACAGAGAAGTAAAAATAAAAATTAAAAATTAAAGGATTATTTATCAGTGAGGCGTACAGATTTGTAAGGAATAATATCGATTTTTAGCACAAGATCAAATGGATTATAAAAATACAAATTTATATTGGAAAACTGCCGGGTTTTAACACTCTGCCTATGGTCAGGTTTCGATATATATAAAAATAAAATGCAAATTAAAAGTTAATAAAGTAGCAGACAAGTTTACCAAAGATTTAGTGTTCTACCCTTCTTATCTAAATCTGTTTGGAAGGAATTCAAAATAACAGGATCGAGTTGAAAAAGACCTTTGCTTATGTTGAAGTTATTTGAAAGTTGGATAATGGCAGACTCAAGAATATTTCTATTAACAATGTTGCTAGAATGGAATAAAACTGAAGCATTATTCCAATCAATACAGTGGGCTAACTCTGACAAATGGACAAAAAGGGCACTGGACAACTGTCCTGTTCTAACGGAATATTGATGCTGTTTTATACGTGTGTTATCCATCTGCGTTTATGGAATCTTGTCTCAACAAAGCAAAACGAACTTTCTATCGTGTCAATAATAACACTCGTACTTTGTCAAAAAATATTTTAGTACTTCCATTTTTCCCGGGCTTTTTAGGCATTGCTAATGTACTTAAACTTTTGGATATTAATGTAGTATTTTCATATAACAATATTGTGAAAAATATCATAGTAAAAAATAGCCCTACCAATAATTCAGGCATTATCTATAAAATTGGTTGTAAACAATGTGATTCCTTTTCATAGATCAGACGGGAAAGGATTTGCACACACGTATAAAACAGCATCAATATTCCGTTAGAACAGGACAGTTGTCCAGTGCCCTTTTTGTCCATTTGTCAGAGTTATCCCACTGTATTGATTGGAATAATGCTTCAGTTTTATTCCATTCTAGCAACATTGTTAATAGAAATATTCTTGAGTCTGCCATTATCCAACTTTCAAATAACTTCAACATAAGCAAAGGTCTTTTTCAACTCGATCCTGTTATTTTGAATTCCTTCCAAACAGATTTAGATAAGAAGGGTAGAACAATAAATCTTTGGTAAACTTGTCTGCTACTTTATTAACTTTTAATTTGCATTTTATTTTTATATATATCGAAACCTGACCATAGGCAGAGTGTTAAAACCCGGGCAGTTTTCCAATATAAATTTGTATTTTTATAATCCATTTGATCTTGTGCTAAAAATCGATATTATTCCTTACAAATCTGTACGCCTCACTGATAATCCTTTAATTTTTAATTTTTATTTTTACTTCTCTGTTTATTGCATATATATATATATATATATATATATGTGTATATATGTATGTATATGTATATATAGATATGTATGTATATGTATATATATGTGTGTGTGTGTGTGTATGTATGTATGTTATTTATTTTTCTTTTTTTCTTTCTGTAACCTATATATAGGCTGTTACCCTTTTATGTACTTCAGTGTTCCTGAGGATGTCATTAGACGAAAGCGCTTGAGCACCATTTTGTGTTTCCTTTCCTTCGTGGTTTTATTCATCATATATATATATATATATATATATATATATGCAATGACCGCGCAGTATATTAACGTATAGAAACGACGTAAGTATAGAGGAGTGTTCTGCAGACGAGGAAGAGAAATAACAAACAAATGAAAAATAAGGCACCCGGGCGGGTGCCTTATTTTTCATTTGTTTGTTATTTCTCTTCCTCGTGTGCAGAACACTCCTCTATACTTACGTCGTTTCTATACATATATATATATATATATATTGTCGAATGACCAGGTGAGTATGAATTAAAAGTTATTATTAGCATTAATTAAGGAATTTAAAACCATTGAGTATAAATAAGTAAGAATCCGATATTAATAATATTGAATAATTTGCATATACTGTAAAACACCATACATTAGGGTGTGTCAATTTTGTCAACTTTTTTCAAATCAGTTTTGGTAATGAAAATATAGTGTCTTTTCATGCCAAAACTTGAAATTGGCCAACCAAAATGAAATAAAATAACCCTTACCTATATCAATTTTACCTTAAAGTTTCAGAAATTGACTCTTTTACTAAATAGTAGGACATAAATTGATTAACTATTCATCTGTTACAGAATTATCCCACTGATCGCATATGGAGTGTTTTCAAGGTCATATAGTTGTTGTACAATGTACAAGTCACAACATGAATAGAACTGTCCCTCACTCTCAGTCCTCAGTTGCCTCTTAGATGTCATAGACGGTGGTTTGCTGTTATTGCTCTTGTACCTACTTCATAGTTATTCTACTAGACGAATACTACAGTTTAACTGTAAGTATGGATTATTGATTATTACAATTATTTATTATTATCATATTCTTCTGTCTAATTATGTAATCCCATGAAATATTTTTTTATTGAATTTTAGAACATCGAATGACTAAACTTTGAAACATCGTAATTGATATAAAATACTAAAATGTTTTTCTTTCTTTTCAGATATTCCTAAGATGCCAAAATTGAAGACAAGAGGTCAGTCGTCATGCCACTTGAGCCTGTTAGTCGGTACAGGCAAGGAGCTTCCCGTATCAGAACTACCAACAGTGCGAGACATGCTGAGACTAGGGTTACTCCTTCGTGAACAAAATACAAAGGATAGAAGGAACTACACAGAGAAAGAGCTCATAAGGGACATGATTCCCCCTCTTCTGCATCAGGGGAAAAAAGCTAATGTGTTATTCAAACCACCTGTACTCAATCAGTATAGAACTATTGAGCTAAAATTAACAAAGCTGTGGCACAAAGCAGTTGAGACATCACTTGGTAAAGGAAAACTAGCAAAGAAAAATAAATTTCTGCACACACTTGATACTCTTCTTGACATTTTTAACTGCCAGTGTCCCATAGAGTTGTGTTCTGAAACCAATTGTTCTCCCTCATACAGAAGAGAACCTCACCCTCACATTGATTGTCGCTGTCCTCGTGAGAAGAAGATCCCTGTTTTGGAGCTGGCTTTCATAAAGGCGCAGAGAACAAAGGCAGGAGGCCAAGGAAGTATGCAGATTGGTTCGGCAGATTATTCAGAAACCAAAAAACAGATTGTTATTGCTAAGAAAAAAGAGAAAATCCGAGAGGGAAGAAAGGAAGAAAAAGAAGAGTGAAGAAGCCACCCAAAGAGATGAAGAGCTCTATCAAGAGGTTTCTCACTTCTTTGAAAGCTCTCAGATGATAGCTCCAAAATGCCATCTGAACCTTCGCCGAAGAGAATGAAATACAACAGTAAAGACATCTCAAACATTGCCCTTGCCAGTATTCGCCACCATACGGGGCTACGAGAGACTGCAGAGATTGCCACTGCTGCTTGGATAGATGCAGGCCTCATCAGCCGAGAGGATACATCCTTAGTGATAGATCATAATAAGATAAGAAGAGCACAAGAAAAAATAATGAAGGAAATATCTGATCAGCATGAAAAAGATTTGAAGAAGGAAGGTCTCTCTTGCCTTTTGTTTGATGGAAGAAGAGATGACGCAAAAGTTCTCCTAGAGGTAGAGGGAATGGACAGAAAGTTTCCCAGTCTCATCAAAGAAGAACACTACTCTGTGTGTTCCGAACCTGGTGGCCACTATTTGTTTCACTTTGTTCCTGAAGCAGAAGTAGAAGGCAAGAAACATGCAGAGGCAATTGCTGATCAAATAATATGTTGGCTTCAAGAAAGAAGACTTGACAGTTCACTGCAGGCCGTTGGTGGAGACTCAACTGCGGTGAACACTGGATGGCAGGCGGTGTTATGACGCATTTAGAGAAAAAACTTGGAAGAAGGCTTGTTTGGATTGTATGTGATTTGCACACAGGGGAACTACCTCTTCGTCGTCTCATCCAGGAACTTGATGGTCCTACAAAGAGCAACAGTGGTCAGGCCCCCTTGGCAACATGCTAGATGAAGCAACGGAATTAGAAATAAATACAAATTTCCAAAGGTCGAAGTAGGCTCTCCCCTTCAAGTGTTGTCTGAAGAAGTTATCAAAGACCTCAGCACGGATCAATCTTACGCTTATCGTATTGTTCAAGCAATCAGATCAGGAGAGTTGCCTCAAAATCTGGCTCTCTTGGAGATTGGACCCGTAAGTCACAGTCGTTGGTTAACTACAGCGATTCGTTTCTGCAGGATTTGGGTTTCCAAACATGCACTGAAGAGCAAAATGCTACAGAATTTGATGTTGATTGTTGAATTTATTATTGGGTTTTATCTTCCTCACTGGTTCAATGTAAAACTTAATCCAATGTGGATGGAGGGGCCCAACCACATCTTGTTTCAATTACAGCTACTGAGAACCCAAAGGAAAGTAGTGGTGGACATCGTGTTACCTGTGGTGAGAAGGTCCGCTTGGTATGCTAGGCCAGAGGCAGTTTTGCAAGCAATACTCTGCAGCCAATGTACCAAAGAGCGAACTGAGGCTGTGGAAATCATTCTAAAGCTTAGAGGAACATCACTAGATGATGACCAGCTGGAAGACTGCTCTGTTCAGACATGGAAGGTACCTCCGATAAACGTCAATGCCACGAAATTGTCAGAATTAGTTGCGTCTAGGAGAATTTGTCTAAAACAATTCGTCTAAAATACAATTTGTCTAAATCAATTTGTCTAAAACAATTTGTCTAAAATACTTTGTCTAAAATCAATTTGTCTAATAACAATTTGTCTAAAATACAATTTGTCTAAAAATAATTTGTCTAAAATACAATTTGTCTAAACAAACAATTTAATATAATATGGCATAAAAATTGTTGCCTGATGTACAATGCTATTTATTACTTGCCACGCCCCATCTTAAAAGGTTACCTCTTGTGCGGAATAGTACATCGAAATAGTTTGTCTAAAATAGTTTGTCTAAAAATAATTTGTCTAAAATACAATTTGACTAATAACTGAAGATAACTAGAAATGCATTTGTCTGCTTGATAAATTTGGAGTGAGGATGAAAAGATTGAAAATGGGTGTATTTTATTTCATAATATACCTAACCTAACTAACCTAACCTAACCTAACCTAACCGGGTTATGGGTTCCGGGATAACTGATTTCGATGTACTATTCCGCACAAGAGGTAACCTTTTAAGATGGGGCGTGGCAAGTAATAAATAGCATTGTACATCAGGCAACAATTTGTATGCCATATTATATTAAATTGTTTGTTTAGACAAATTGTATTTTAGACAAATTATTTTTAGACAAATTGTATTTTAGACAAATTGATTTTAGACAAATTGATTTTAGACAAATTGTTTTAGACAAATTGATTTAGACAAATTGTATTTTAGACGAATTGTTTTAGACAAACTCGCCTGAGTCGGAATTAGTTAACTTGAGTTCGGAAGTTTTGGAGCCACCACTGACAACATGTATAACAAACAGATTTAACACAACTTAAAGAGGCCCCAATGCAAGTGCCAAAGTGGCCTTCTCACACTCAGAGTGTGGAGAGATGTGTGAAAATGGTCACAGAAGCAGCTAGTCAAGTTTACAGTCACGAGAGGCGAGAAGGCTACATCAAAGCGCAAGTAGCAAGCCGAATGCTGATGTCAAGGAACCGCAGCAAAAAGGACATGACTGCATTGGTTACTTTCAAATAAAGACTCTGAATGATATCTTATTGCCACTTTCAATGTTGATAGGATGTTTGCGCACATTTGTTATTTTGTTACGAATTTACGGAAAAATGGAATTTTTTAATTAAAATTGATGTAGGTAGGAGTTATTTTATATTGTTTTTGAAGCAAGGATATTATTTTGTATGCCAAATGATTACATTAAATTGCTACCAAATCACATGATTTTCAATTTAGTCATTTCACCCCCAAAATTGACACCCTAACCATACATCCTTTTGTATTGGTCACGTGATTATGGAATAAAGCCCGTAACAAAAGCATTTTTTTTCGACTATTTATATAACAATATATTAAACCAAATTTTTTTTGTATGTATAATAATGGATAACGAAATAGTCTCAGAGTTTTGCCAATTTGGAAAAAAAAACTATAATTTATTTTTAAAATATCCCCAAAAATTTATGACAAAATAAAAAATTAGAAAAACTTATAATAAAAAATTCATATTTTCACTTTTATTTAAAAAACAGAAAATTAAAATTATATGTGAATAAAAGAGAAATAGCTTTGCAAGATATTTCCCATATTTGTTACGTTTTTTCCCTTTCTCCATTTAAAATAAAGTCTATGGTCACATGAGTGCACGTTCTGTTCATATTCTGTTTGTCATATCGAACATGTTCATAAATTTGAATTTAAAAAGTTTGGCATAAATGTCAGTCAAAACTTCAGTGACGCATAAGTTTAAGTACAAAAATCGCTTTCTGAAAATGCGTACAAATATATGATTCCTCATTTCACGAAGGTCAAGCATGTCGACCCTCCTCTCGAGTTGGCCTGGTGAAGTCGTGAGTTGGTTTCTTGTACTCTCCACCTCACATAGCCAGCTACGCCCGGCTCATCGGTCTAATCTTCTTTTGAAGATGTCCACCGCAACACCATTCGTGTTCCTTAGGTCTTTGGGCAGTTGATTAAACACTTTTGGTCCTCTTACAACAAAACTATTTTCTTTCAGGGTTAAGGATGTTTCTTGTCTCGCCTTTAATTTGGGAGCACGACACAGCCTTCCTTTTCTACTTTCCACCGTTGTTTGGGGAGTTACAGGGTTAAGCTGAAGTAAGATTAGGGACTAGTTTCTCCATTATTTTCCAAGTGTAAATAATGGTGTATCTCTCTCTCCTCCTTTTCAGTGAATATAGGTTTAATTCGCGTAACCTTTCCCAGTAGTTTGTTCTTTGCACCCCTTGATCTTGGCTTGATCTCGATATATATATATATATATATATATATATATAGTATATATATATGATGACAATGATAATAATAATGATAAGCTTTATTGTCAGGATATAAATCTCATAATATATATATATATATATATATATATATATATATATATATACAAAGCTGGGCACAAACCGTTAATCCGTTAATCGTTAATTAACGAAGTTAACTTTTTCGTTAACGATTTAACTTTTAAGTTAATTTTGAAAATCATTATCGACTAATTAACTTCCGTTACATTTAACTTCCGTTAACTCAAGTCCGTTAACCCCAAAAATTCATAAATAAACGTTTAAAAGTTTCTATTATTTTCAGTGCTGAGCAGGTGCGCAATTAATCCGCCACTGTTAATAGTGATGAACGAATTTCCATTTCCGCAGTGCAAAATCAGGCGATATATTTGTTTCCATCGCCACAATTTGTGTCTTACCAAATATGGTAGTTATTTATGGCATTGGTTTGAGCAAAACATGGTCGACTGTAAAATCAGGCGGAAAGATTTGCTATTTGAGTTGAATGTTTCAACTTCTTTCAAGAAATATCACGAGCATTTTAAGGCACTTTCAATAATATATATGTAACAATTACAACAAATAACTACATTCATTTCATTTGCAGTCTGCCTCTTGCGCAACATGTTTGTGCTAGTGAATATTTAAAAATAATCGTTGTCAAGTAAGTCATGTATATTTATAATATGTCTGAGTACCTTATTAGTAGTCTCCTTGATACATTTCAAGAACCATAAAACTGATCAGGTAAGATTTCAATTCTCATGTCACTTTGTTTTCTATGGGCAAGGACATCCTGAGGGCCAAGAGATCATCCCTGTCAGATGAAAACTTTGATATGCTAATTTTCATGAAGGGCAACATGCATCTCATTGACAAAATGGAGAACGAGAAGAAGAGGGAAAATTAAATTATATATATATTGTGTTTTTCATTTTTTTTATAATAAAAGTTAACGTTAACGGTTTATCGGTAACTTCCGTTACATGTTTAACGAATTAACGGATTAACGGTTAACGAAGTTAACTTTTTGGTTAACGGATTAGCGGTTAACGAAGTTAACTTTTTGGTTAACGGTGCCCACCACTGTATATATATATGGAATATAGCTTTTCTTACAGTTAAAAAAAGAAGTGTAATTGTATATGGATTTTAGGAAAGCATTTATTAGACTTAAGAAACTTTATCTATCAGTGCTATAATTCCGAAATAGCTGAAATTGAACATACCTATATATCTATACCCATTTTGAGGGCATTCAAAACGGAGTTCATACACAGCCTTTGGCATACATAAACTATGCATGGCATTGGTTCGATAAAGAAGATGAAAGCACTGACCCTTCTCGCGTCTTCATCTTTCGTTCTTTCATTTTGAATTCAATAAATGTTAGTTAGATTCTTTTGCGTTGAACAATTTGTTTTATGCTGTAAAATAAAATTAAACCTTCGATAGATAGAAACTATCTTCCGCCTTCTCTATGTGTTTCTTTAACCCTAAATTGACGACCGTAACAAATTGGTAACGTTTCGAATACGCGCATTTCATAACTTAACCTTACAAAAATTTCCTACAGAATTAACGCGGTATATCTTAAGAATTGAATTAAGTGTACAGGTTTGGCTTCCATGGAAAAATGTTTACGTGAAAATAGGGACAAATTTTATATTTTTTCCTTAACAAAAGTTGTCGAAATTATTAACGAAGAAAGCGTTACAATATTTACTCGTATATATTAATTTCACTTGTTTCATGTGTGATTCTTCACAGAGAGAGAGAGAAAGTTACAAGGAGTTACGAGGAAAAGAAGTACCTCAAAAGGCCTTGTGGCCCATACCGAGGAGGTACCAATGGCAACGGGTGCCAGGGAAAAATTCATACACCCTCAAATAGTGTGCAAGATTCGGTCTAACCTTTTCTTGAACAGATCCACAGAAGAACTGTTCACAACTTCTGAAGGTAGCCTGTTCCACGTATCACAGATCTTATAGGTAAAGTAATTCCCACACACACACTAGTGCTAAACCGTTTCAAATCCAACTTCCAACCATTGTTGCGAATTGGGTTATCATTTAAACTAAACATGCTTCTAAAATCGACCTCGTTGAACACGGGTAGGAGCTTGAAAACCTCGATGAGTTGACCGCGCAGCCTCCGAGTTTCAAGCGAAAACAAATTCAGGGTGCGTAATCGTCGATTGTAGCCCATATGCCTAACGGAAGGAATTAACTTTGTGGCCCTCGCCTGGACTCACTCCAGCCTCTCAATATCTTTCCTGAGGGTGGGCGACCAGAACTGCACGGCATACTCCTGGTGCGGCCGAACCAAAGAATTGTACACAGAGAGCACAATCCCCTTGTTCCGAAATCGAAATTGTCTCCTGATACAACCCAACAGCTTCTGGGCTTTTCTTTTCCACCTCTACGCACTGTTTGGTAAACAAGGTCGCTGCTAATTAGCACACCCAAGTCCTTTTCCAAATCAGTGGGTTCGATGTTACTCCCCAACATGAAGTAGTCCGACATGGGATTGGCGTAGCCAATGTGCATCACCTTGCATTTACCCAAGTTAAACGGCATTTGCCATTTTTCGGACCACCCTCCTATTCTACGTAGGTCAGCACGTAGTTGCTCGATCACCTCGGGCGTCCCAACATTGGACTCAAGCTTGGTGTCATCAGCGAATTTGGCGATCCTACTGATGATGCCAGCGTCGATATCATTTATGTAAATGATAAACAACAGTGGTCCCAAAACGGAACCCCGCTAGTGACCGAAGCCGAACCCGAGCTAGCCCCTTTAATTACAATCCTCTGCCGCCTATTCTTCAGCCAGTTTTCAATCCAGCTACCTACCGATACCCAGCGCGCGCACTTTGGCCATTAGCAGGCGGTGAGGTACCTTATCAAAGGCTTTATGAAAATCGAGATAAAGTATATCAATCGCCCTATTTTATCGTACTCACTCAACATGACGTGGAAAACTCAAGCAGGTTGGTGAGACACGACCTATGCCTTCTAAACCCATGTTGGGAGTCCCCAAGCAGCTTGTAGGAATCCAAATGGTCAACGATCCTATCCGCTATTATCCCCTCTAATAATTTACCTACAACCGAAGTGAGACTAATGGGACGATAGTTCCCTGGACTTTCGGGATCCCCTTTCTTAAAGATAGGGGTCACGTTGGCTTCCCTCCAGTCACCAGGCACCTGGTCCGTCTCCAACGATTTGTTGAAGACTGTAGCCAGGTGCGGAACCACCTGGTCTCTCACTTCTCGCAACACTCTGGGGAGGAACTGGTCTGGCCCAGGAGCCTTAAACGCGCTCAGTTTGTCTATTCTATCGGCAACGACTGTCGCGGTACACCGAACACTATCCAGGCCAGCACCTTCGTGCCTGACGCCTGGCTCGGGGATGACGCGGGTGTCCTCCCTGGTGAACACTCGCGCAAAGTACTCATTCAGCACATTAGCGATGTCCGCGTCGGAGGTCCGCAGCGCGCCGCTGGGATACCCTTTAACGGGCCTATCATGCTTCTAATGGGCTTTCTACTATTAACATAACTGAAGAACTCCTTAGGGTTCCCCTTGCAGAGGATTGCCACCCGGAGTTCTTCGTTACGTTTGGCTAGTCTAACCTTCGCCTTCACTTCCCTACACAGGCGGACATACGCCTCAGTGTTCTCATCGGAACGATCGGCCTTCGCCCTCCTATACGCAGCTTTCCTATTTCGGATAGCTGAAGCGATGCCACGACTGAACCACTTAGGCTGTGTTGAAGCAGGGGTGACCGATTTTGAGGGTATGGTAGCAGACTGCAGCACCATAAACTGGTCCCGGAATGCACCCCACACTCCCTCAACATCACCGCCGACCTCTAACCCCATCTCACCTATGCTATCCCGGAGGCCAACAAAGTCCGTCCGCCGTGGATCGAGCTTACTGCCTCTCGAGTTACTACGCTTCACCCGAGGGACGCAGACACAGAACCTAATCAGACCGTGATTACTCCCGCCCAACGATTCGTCAACGGTGAGGCCAGTGACCAGGTTGTCTTCAGTTGTGAATACTAAGTCTAGAACGCTTTCGCCTCGTGTAGGCCCATTGACCCACTGAGTCAGGAAGTTCTCATCAGCAAAGTCAACTAGCCTCCTCCATTCGGCATCAGCAGTCCTGTCTTCCCAGTTTATGCCGCGACAGTTGAAGTCTCCTAAACCTATACACACCCTGTCCCCTAGCAGGCTACGGAGTTCGGTGTACAGGGCTGTATCCTCCTCGAGGAGGAGATGCGGAGGTCTATACACTAAGATTAACCTATACAGGGTGTCCCATAAGTCCGACATCATAGGAGAAATTCATATTTTTCTATTTCTACAAACCATAATTCATATTTTTCTCTTTCTACAGGTCATAATGCCTGTGAGCAAGGAAGAACGAATCCAGATAATTCTACTCATAAGAAATCGGAGTCAAAGAGAGGCCGCTGCTGAATTTAACAGACTGCATCCAGACCGCGAGCCAATAACACAGAGTTGTGTTAGCAGACTTGTTGCAAAGTTTTAAGGAAACAGGATCCATAGAAGATAAACCACGCAGTGGACCTTCAAGGAGGTCCACTGACGATGATACAGCGACTGCTATCCTGGCTCATTTTAACAGAAGTCCCAATAAGTCTCTTCGGCGATTGTCCGCCGAGACAGGAGAGTCGAAATGTAGCATCCATCGCATTCTTCAGGCTCACAAATGGCATCCATATAAACTTCAGATCCTACAGAAATTAAGCGAAGATGATCCCGACCGGCGGATGGAATTTTTGTGAATGGGCTACGGAACAATATGCTCGGGATGCCAATTTCCCGTCCACCATTCTGTTCAGTGACGAGGCTGTTTTTTTATGGAAATGGTGGGTAAATCGACAGAACACCCGCTACTGCCTCAAAACAACTCTCACTGGTATACCTCTTCAAAGGAACAAGGTGCATCTCGGTGATGGTATGGTGTGGCATTTGGAAGGATCGCATCATAGGCCCCCCTCTTTTTCGATGAACATGTCACTGGAGGCACCTACCTACGTATGCTCAAGGAAGAAGCATTTCCCAGTGTCTTGAACGAAGAAGAAAATTTCCCAACATGGTTCCAGCAAGACGGCGCTCCTGCACATTACAGCACCCAAGTAAGGGAATACCTGTACCAACAATTCCCTGGTCATTAGATAGGACGTCGAAGGCCTGTGGAATGGTCAACTAGAAGCCCGGATCTCACGCCACTAGATTTTTTATCTCTGGGGCCACTTGAAAGCGCTGGTATACGCAGAGAAAATTAGGAGTTGTTGAACATTGCGGCAGCGCATTATTGGGGCGTAACACCATTACTCCTGACATCATTCACCGTGTGCTTGCTGACTCGGTATCATGTCTGAATTTGTGTATTGAAAACAATGGTGGACATATTGAGCACGTTCTGTAAATAAAAGCTTTTGTTTTGCCTTTTTTTATTATTTTTCCTATGATGCCGAACTTATGGGACACCCGGTAGTTCGTCCCTCTCAGATTCAGATCGACGCCAAGCAGCTCCCGTTCCGATCGGAACTGGCAGTCAACCGGACTCAACGTGCCCCTCACGTATATTAGTACCCCCTCCCACCTCCCCATGGGTGAGAGAGAGAGAGAGAGAGCTGGTATTCTAAGCTACTTTAAGTAATACATGTAAAATGCATATATTCATTCACATACATACGAGTAGATACAATGGATATTCTAGATCTATATCTGCAGTATGTATCTATATACAATAATGGTATGAAGTGCACAATTGGACAATTATTACACATGGATTACTTAAGGCAGTCTTAGTCTGCGTCCGTAGCTCAGTGGGTATAACACCGTTTCCCTATAAGCGAAGTGAAAACACTAAGGTCGGGGGTTCGAATCCTTGTTAATGATAATACAGGAATTAGAGCAATGGGCCGCATTAGTTGGCCTGAGCTCTGCGCCAGTTTCTAGCCCCCTCTCATTCATTATTATTGAGGTTTTTTTTTTAAATGAATAATCTTTATTGGTGAAACAAATACATCAACTTAGAATTTTTGTTTTTGTTTTAACATAAATAATTGTAAAATTTTATTAATTATTTTATTTAATTTGGCCGTTAAGCTTCAGGCTTTATTGGGCTTTCAGTTAAAAGTAAAACAGATAGTTATTATTAATAAAACGTAAATATTGAGTAAGAATATTAATTAGGGTATGTATTAATCTTAAATTATTATTATTATAGATATGAAACAACTACAAACTTATTACTGAAGGTATAATACCAATACTATACAAAGAAATCAATATCAGAGATGAGAAATGAACAATAACAAGTAATGTACGAGGGCCACTCAATATATTTTGCTTCACCTTTTTTTTTTCTTTCAAAGTTTCCTTGTAAGTTCCAGAAATTTTGTACACAAGTAGTTACATACCTGTTTTACAAGTTTTTATTTTTCTACATAGTTTATTTTTCCTCATCGTCACTGAAACTTTCTTCCACGAATAGTATCCTTCAGTGGCCCAAACAAATGGAAGTCTGAAGGTGCCAGATCCGGGCTGTATAGAGGGTGGGGTAACGCAGTTAAGGGCATTTCTGTGATGGCCTCTCTTGTTTGCAAATTCTTGTGTGGTCTTGCATTATCGTGCAAAAGAAGGACGTCTTCCAGTTTTCTCTCCGGTCGAACTCGCTTTATACGTCTCTGGAGTCTCTGTAGGGTAACAGTACAGTATATGCGTCTGAGTTGATTGTGTCTCCTTTCTTCATAATGTAAACCAGAATCACCCCTTTCATGTCCCAGAAGATGGTGGCCATAACCTTTCCTGAAGAGGGAGCCACTTTGAACTTTTTCTTGCGTGGGGAGTCTGCGTGATGCCACTCCATGGAGTGGCATTTTGTTTCAGGTTCAAAGTGGTGTACCCAAGACTCATCCCCAGTCACAATTCGTGAAAGAAGTCATCCCTTTCTGTCTCGTATCGATCCAACGACTCGGAAGTAATTTCTTTTCTTTGGGCTTTGTGATCTTTAGTCAGTTGGCGAGAAACAAACCGTGAACACACTTTTGAGTATTCCAGTTGCTGAATTATCGTATTCACACTTCCTTCTCTAATTCCTAGCTCCAGTGATAGCTCCTTGTATGTGACGCACCGATTTGATCGAATGATGCTGTTAGCACGTTGCACAGTGTGAGATGTCACAGCCGATGCCGGGTGACCTCTGCGTGGCTCATCATCGAGGCTGGCGCTCCCTCTCTCCGATGATCTCACACGTTTAGACCAGCGTCCAACTGTGCTTCGATCAACAACAGCATATCCGTAAACGTTTTGTAGACGTTTGTGAATATTTCTAACTGTTTCCTTCTCTGCGGTTAAGAACTCGATAACAGCTCTCTGTTTACGACACACATCACTGTCAGACGCCATTTTTGAAACTGCGTTAACCATCGGTTTTATACAAGGCCGTTTAAAAGCGGTTTTATACAAGGAAGGGAGGTTCAAACTGGAAAAATCCGGTTATGTGAAGCGCAGAAAGTTCAAACTTGCGGCCCAAAAGACATTTCAGCCCCATGGCCTATTATTTAGCTAAGGAAAAAAGGGTGGGGCAAAATATATTGAGTACCCCTAGTACATTTAATCCTGGATTACACCCGAGAACTGAGTAAATAATAGTAATGTACAGTGCTTACAATAAGTCTCGCGCCTCTGTCTCGTCCCAAGCTAGTCTGTTAGGTATAAAATGGGCGGTCCTTATGGCAGCGGAGATGTGTTCGGATTGGTGCACATAATTGCTCTAACCCCATCAATGACGTCCACATTATCATTGTGTCGATCACTCTATCTATTTATATATAGACAGTGATGGGCATCGATACATGAAAATCGCTGAAGCGATACCGATACATCGATATATGAAGAACGTCTTAGGCGATACCGATACGCCGATACTTTCTAGATGTCTTAAGCGATACCGATACCGATACATGCATCGCCGATACATGTATCGCCGGTACATTTTTATAATTATTCATTTAATATGTAGGTATTACATATTATTGTTTATACTAGTAATTTGTACGCACCGTAAGTAAAATCAACGACATTTTAATGGGTTTTATAGATGTAAATAAAAACAATTGCTTTACTTAATGAAAGTATGTTTTAATTTTGTAGGATACATGAATGACTGAAAATATTACACTAACAATTAAAAGTAATTACAATTACCCTTCAAAAATACCAGCTGGCTAAACATTAGGGCGGAGTGAAAAACTCATTTTTCGAATTTTCAAATTGGCTAGTGTGGAAAATGTGTGGAGTAGTGAGAAAATAAGCTGGTATAAATTTAAAATCATAACATTAATATCTTCAGGTGCCACAATGACCTTCAATATTGAAAAAAATTGAAAAAAGCAGATTTTAACCAATAATTACAGAAGAGTCCACGATGCACAATAGACAAGAATTTATTCACACTTGATAAAAATAGCTCAGTCAACCTTTAAAAAAAGTTTCTATTCTCTAAAAACAGTTTTCTATAGTCAGCTCACTCAGCTGTCACGTGAGTACCTCGGTTCAGTGTAGCTGTCGCTCTCGTAGCAGGTGGGTGTTCTGTTGTTGGCGTTACTCAGATAGTCTAAACTATATTTCTTATATATTTTGCATTTCTGTATTGTGTTGCCCTAAGTTTGCCATGTACTATTAACTGAAATTAACGTATAATTGATATTAGCTCTTTCTTTTTCAGATTTGTATACTTTCAAAATGTCTCGAGTTTGTGCAAAATCAACCAGGGCCTCAACTGAGTGCCCCATGTTTGGTATGGGGGAAGATTTGTGGCACAGGAATCTTCCTACATACGAAGGAGTTTTTAAATATTACTTGTTTGTAAGAAACGATTTGAAACAGAATACTAATAAAGATCCTTCAATATCTCAAATATTAGAACAAGTTGTTGATAAATTGAAAACAATTTGGGAAAGTGCTTCCGTCCCAATTCTGTCAGACAGGCGAATTGAAACAATGTTCAGAAGCTACCACGAAAAGTATCGTGTCATTATGAAGCCATACCAAAGCAGAAAAAATTCTGAAGCTTACAAAGCAAAGATTGATATGTTCAAAAAAGAAGCACACACGAAACTTTTTGACATTGCAGCGTGCAAGTGCAAAGTACTAACACAATGTTCTTGTACCAAAGAAAAAACGGTTCCAAAGGAAGAAGTGACGTTCCTCTTAGATCAAAGGAGTGAAAGAAAACTGTTTATTGATAGAGTAGATATTACACTCTCAAAGAAAAAAGCATCTACGTTGCTAAGAAAGCAAAAAGAAGCTGTGAGGTTCACCAAAGAATCTTCACAGGAGAAATTGCAGGATACAAATGTTGAATTATCATCATCGACATCAAATAGTGAAAGTGAATCTGGCGAAATATCAGACGATACATTTCCAGAGCCAGTTAGCTCGAAGAGAAAGCTCGAACAACCTGAAGAACAATTATTTATTCAAGAAAAGGAAAACTACAAATCTACCTTCAGTGGCTACTGCTTGTGACAGGACTGCAGTTTCAGATCGAGCTGCAGCATTCATTGTTAGTGCAGTATTGCAAGATATTGGAGAAGTTTCTATTGACAATACATCTGAAGTAGTGGATAGGAGTAAAATCAGAAGAGAAAGACAAAAGAAGAGAGCAGAAATTATGAAAGATCAAAATCAGGTCCCAATCAGAGGAATCTATTTTGATGGTCGAAAAGATTCTACACTCTTCCAAGAAAAAAAAGAGTCCAAAGTATATCAGAAGAAGGTAACAGAAGAACATATCACTTTAGTGAGAGAACCTGGTTCAGATTATTTGGGCCATTATTCTGTGAATTCTGGATCAGCTGAAGAAATATGTAAAGGAATGTTTGAGTATATTGGAAATAATGACATGAACCTGGAAAACCTTGTTGCCATTGGATGCGATGGTGCAGCAGTCAACACTGGAGAAAAGGGAGGCGTTATAAGGCTTATAGAATTGAAGCTGAAGAAGCCAGTTCAACATTTAGTGTGCCAGCTCCATGCCAATGAATTGCCATTACGCCATTTAGTTGCAAAGCTGGATGGAAAAACATCTGGCCCCCGCGGATTCACCGGTCCTATTGGCAGGGAATTAGAGAACTGTGAGAGTCTTCCTTTTGTCGAGTTTGAAAGGATTGATGCTGAGGAACCAACTGTAGACTGTGAAGATCTTAGCACCGACCAAAAATATCTAATTGATATTCATCAGGCCATAACAAAGGGATATTGCTCTCCAGATCTTGCTCATCGTAGTCCAGGCAAAATGGCACATTCACGATGGCTGACTACAGCAAATCGTTTGCTTCGTCTATACGTTTCAACTGTAAGTCCATCTGAGAACCTCATGAACATTGCTTCTTTTATAATGAAGGTCTACATCCCAATGTGGTTTTCTATTAAGCAAAGTACGTCTTTTGTCAATGGCTCAAAACATGTTTTCAAAACTAGTGAACTAACAAGAACACTGAATGACGAAGTAAAGGATATTGTAAACCCTGTCATACAAAGAAATGCATTTTTTGCAAATCCAGAAAATATTCTAGCATCAATGATTCATGATGACCGCAGCGCCATAAGAGAATTAGCGTGGAGGCGAATAAAGAAAGCAAGGCAAACAAACAAGGAAAAAGTTGTGAGGCGTTTCACAGTACCTGTTATTCAATTTGAAGCTACTGATTATACTGATTTAATTAATTGGCAAAAATGCATTGTCACTGAATCACCTGTGACAAGACACCTGACAGAAAATGAGATTGAAGAATTCATAGAAAACAAGAGTACCCCTCCATTCGAGAAATTCCCTTGTCATACACAAGTAGTAGAAAGAATGGTAAAATTAGTGACTGAAGCATCATCAAAAGTATTTGGATTGAACGCGCGAGATGGCTTCATAAGATCAACACTTCAGTGACGTAAAAAAATGCCATCATTCGAAAGTAAAGCTGAATATAAAATTTAAATAAAACGTTAATAGAAAAAAACATGCGCAAGGATGGGTGGTTGGGAGGGCATGGGTGGAGCTCGACACGCAGCCACCTCCTCGTGGTGAGTTCTGGATTATTTAGATCATTAATCAAAAGAACATTGATCTAAATAAACTAAGAGCTGCGTAATTCAGTAACTATTTTGGTAATTGGAACACTTAATATATAATAATAACAAGTAAGTTTCAGTTATTGTACT
Organism: Bathynomus jamesi; assembly: GCA_023014485.1. Classification (NCBI taxonomy): domain Eukaryota; kingdom Metazoa; phylum Arthropoda; class Malacostraca; order Isopoda; family Cirolanidae; genus Bathynomus; species Bathynomus jamesi. The sequence continues at coordinate 24,570 of JAJOZX010004292.1, forward strand.
AATGCAGAATATAAGAAAATCATTATATTTCACTTTTTTCGACGGCTTTGTGGCACCTGAAGATATAATTTGGCAGGACTAATATTTATGCACAGTCATTATCTATAGCAGCCACATATTCTCCGCACTAGCCATATTTGAATTTCGAAAAAAAGTTTAAAAACCTCATTTTCGATCCGCCCTACTAAACATCTGGTCAGACAGTCTATTCCTTTTTGGAGCGTGAATGTGACCAGCCAAACTAAACAACCGTTCTACAGGAGCAGAGGATGGTAGTGGTGTGTTATACTTCAGGAAGACCCGTAGAATTCCTGGGTACTGCCTCAGAGATTGGAGAGAATGACTTCCGTCACCCAGATACTGTAAAACTTCCATCTCAGTGGAATCTTGGGTTGCAGAGACATTAGTGGAAGCAGACTCATAACAGAAGAAATCATCTGCACTTCCGTCAGATGCAGCATCACTTAGTTGTTGCTGGGGGGTCTGCTCGCTGAGGCTCTTAACAGCATTAACCAACATTTCTTGAACCCTCTTTTTGACAATGTTAGTATTAAATTTGCTTTTTATTGTCATCCACTTTAACTTGAACACAGGATTTGAAGACGATGCCAGTATTGCTGCTTTACACTCATGTGACACATCAAGGCACAGAAACTTTTCAAACCGCTTAGTGAACCCTACTGTGACTGCATTGAGAAGTGGCTGACAATGACGCAATGCCTCCGAATTCAAACGCTCTAGCTTCTTCTCTACAGCTAACAATGTCGGAAGCAGGAACCGTAAAAACATTCTTTGTCGGACTGCAACCTATCAAGTGCTGTTGCAATGGGTTGTAGTACGGTTAGGTATTCCTGGAGAAAATCAAGCTCATTTTCACGAAATGTTGGCAGTCCTAGTTGTTTCATTGTTTCATTTAGGACACTTTTATGCTTTAACAGAACTGATAAACTGTCGAACAAGGAGTTCCATCTTGTGACGCATGGTAATGTCAACTGACATTTTAGAGTTTCCTGGATTATTTCGGCTGTTTTAGGCTTGCCACAGAAATTCCAAAGGGCTGAACACTTCCCCATGGCAGTATGGTGTATTTTTGCATAAGGTCCTTTCAGCGCAGATTTTGCATCGGTGGTGCACACTAGACTGAGTGTGTGTGAGCAGCATCTCAAATGTGTTGGAAGAATGATTTCTTCAGAATCTGTATCGATGTCTACACAGGACTGTATGAATCCCTCTTCGTTTGGATCCTGTTCTCCAATCAAGTCGTCTTCTCCATCTTCTTGAAGTTCATCCTCGAGATATTCTTTTGTCTCCGGAACAGTAATGCCGTATTCTTTGAATGCTTTCACGAAGTTCGACCCGTTATCAGTAACGGTGGCAACAATCTTGCTCTCACACAATGAAAAGTCTCTCCGAATATCATCCAACTTTCCTGCAATTTTGTCGAATGTGTGACTTCCAGCAAATCGTACACATCCCAAAGTTGCACCTCGTCTCTCAAATGTGGCATCATTTATCTGAAAAAAAGAAGTATGTTTATGCAAATTATTCTATCATTCAAAAATAGGAAACGTGGACTTGTGAAATGAAAAAATATCTATACCCAAAATGGTGTTCGTGAAATGGTTAAATTTAACGATGCGTATCATGATTCATAAATATTATGCGGAAATGAAAGTATACTAGTATACGCTTATCTGTAGTTACAAGTTGTACCTACAGATAACTCTGGTCTTAGGATAAACTCACCCAGTGTACTGTAACTCCCAAAAAACTGCGGTGTTTCGTTGACCAGATATCCGCAGTCATGCATATGTACGGTTGAGCAGAGAGTTCTTCCTTTATTTTTTGTGCGCACGCACAAAGCTAGTGAAGACACTTGACGGCTCAATGAACGTCGTGAGAAAACTTGTAAAGATGGATAGACTCCTGTAAAAATAATTAAATTAGTGAAAAACCTGGTATGTATGTATTGTCTTATTCTTAATCATATAATTCATATTTTATGGTCTATATGAGCTAGCCAAACGATGTTTTTCGAATCACAGCTTTATGTTTCTTTAAATAATTATACGGTAATAACTAAAGGAATAAATATTTACGAAAACATGTTCGCAGTTATTTTACCAATCAACTGCAAACTTTATAATTATATGACTCATATGAGAAACTCAAAGTTTTTGCATCATAATATTTCGAACAATTGTTATAATGAATACATAAATACATTAATATTCAATGTTTCTATCTAATTTCTTAGCGTCGTTTCTTAAAACAAATCACGTGTTAAATTTAGGCTCTACTTACCACAGAATAAATCTTTGAATTTCTCATTTTCTACGAGAGAGAGGGGGTACATTCAATCCACTATGAAAGAGACTATCTTTTCATCAAATTGTTGCTGGTTAATTGTTGGTCCTGCTCCTGTTTTCTTGCCAAATGCTAGAGTCGTTTGTATGGAGTGCTTTGAACGTTTGACTTCAGGCTCCTTAAGACTCTTGTAACACTAGCGGCTCTCTTCCGTACGCGATTTTTGCGGTACTCTTCAAATTCCTCCAGCACATCAGGATGACGTCTCTGAAAGTATATAGCAAAGCAAATAGATTTTGCACGTTTTCAAATTCACAAAATATATTCTGTATCAGAGATGGACGCTTTATACGTATGTATTTAAATACTTAATGCGCCACTAAAATATCAAAAATACTAAATACGCTTCTGAATTGTATTATTTGTATATAATACCAAATACATTTATCTAATTAAATTATCAAATACATTGCTATAAACTCAAAAATACATAACATTTGAATGCATTTAATATTTATTTAAACTACATTTATTTAAATATATTTAAAGTTCTTGAAAGTTAACGCATTAAAAATACACTCTTAAATACATAATTTTAATTAATTACAAATGTCAATACTTTTACGTGCTGCCCATGCAGCCCATTACTATTTAAAGACTTGTTTATATTATGCACTTACCGAAACATGAGTCTTCAAATTGCAACACGAAGACGGGTCAGCATTAATGAATACACCAGGTTTTGAAGGGCACAAGAGTCACAAGCAAGATAATTTAAGTCGCTCATCACAATTCGCAATCTTGAAATATTTACCGGAAGTTATTAGGACTGATTTTGACCAGTTGGTATCTTTAATTTTATGGAAATGATTTTCTGTCGCGTCATTTTCACCAGGTTGTTCCTTTTGTGGCTCACTCGCTGACGCGTTATTATTACTATTAATATCTTCACTCATTATCGCACAACTACTCGGCGTGACGTCTACTTAATGAGTGACTGATTGATAAGAAATGCCTCAGGAGACCAAGAGGAATCGCTGCGTTACAAGTATGAACCTGTTTAAACTCAACACCGAGTGGGCGTGGCCAATAGTGTTGCAACACCAATGAGCGTTTCTATACAGGGTGTACATAAAGTCAGGATCTATTTTTGTGAAGCACTTGGAAATTATATGGAATTCAATCATAAAATGATAAAGTGGTAACATTTATTAAATAATTAAGAGTAGGATTCGACGTGACGCCCATCAGTATCCCTGCACAGCTCAAATCGTTCCGCAGCATTTCTAAACACATTCTGGAGCATTTGCGGGGTTATGTTATCTGCAGCAGTTCGTATACGTGTGAGTCCGTGTTGTCGTACAATTTTATGAAATCGCACCCCCGTACATTTATACCACGAGTCGCCACTGGTATATACTGTAGATATATATAGAGTATGCAGGGGATAACGTGTCTCAGTCCCAGCTATGGTAGATGTCTTACAATTAACAGTCCCAAGTGCAAGTTACGTTAACACCTCCACATAAACTACCCTGGACTAAAATAACATACCTGAAGCCCTTACCCACAAACCATTTAAAAGGTGTGATTTAAAAGCGCTCTCTCTCTGTGTCTCTCTCTGTGTCTCTCTCTGTCTCTCTCTCTGATCACACCGCATGGCAATGTATCCATATAACGTTAATAATAACCGAAACTCGAGAAAATATACTCTCTGCCTTCCGCTCTATCCCAAATCCTTTTCTCTTAGTAACCTCTTAATACAAACTAATCTATCATATTTTGCGACTTTTTAACTCTGGTAGTATTCAATTCCATTCCTATAGAGTAAGATACTTAAATTCATGTGTGTATTATGCCATATGATGTGCGTAATAAATAATCATTTTTAAATAGTTTGAGCATTCAAGGTCATCTGTAATAATCTATAGACTACCCCTCAAACCCCTCTCAACACTTAGATTCCCCAAAGACACAGGCGTCTTCAAGTAACATGAATGCGTAGAGATCTAAGGTGTTAGACTTCATATTATATAATTTATGTGCTAGGTTTAAGAACGCTGGCATTGAAGGATGGAAGGAAGGGACAGTAAAAGCGATAATAGGTTTAATGAAGGAAGTGGAATGAGGATGGAGGTAAGCGTTGCTATGTCGAAGGAAACGAGGTTGGGTGGGGAATTACGAAGGGAGGAGGAAAGGGAGCCAGAGATTATTAATCTAATTCTGCCACCATGTTCTCCTGATATGAATCCGATTGAAACCTTTGGGCAATAATGATTAACGAATGGGAGCAACGCAATGAAAGAACATCTGAAGCACTTTTAGCTCACACGAGGAATAGTTGGGAGAGCTTACGTCGAACACCAAACATTCCCTACAATCTGGCCTCTTCTATGCCGCAACGATTGCAAGAAATTATTGATGCCGGAGGAAGCTATACGAAATACTGATGTTAAAGCCATGACGTAAATGTGTATCGAATATATATTTATGTTAATATAGAATTTTATTATATTTTTATGTTTGACATCTATAAAGGTATATATTGTGACCATGAAAGAACTTTACTTATCCTTAGTTAGAATCTTTTCTTGCAATGTCTACGCTCGTGGAGATGATAATATATGCATTGTTGAAACAAACTATGAGAAGGTAATAGTTTCAGGAAAAAAATTAAAACTGGCAACATCGAGGCCATCACATGTTTATGGGAATTGTCATATGATATGCTATCAATAAACTCTTATATACTACTATATACAGTATACTACATATATTACGTAATAATTACGATGAACAAATCAAATGCAAATTTCTCTGATTCACGGCCGACCAGTCTTGCTTTAGACTAATGACTTTCATAAGATGGAATAGGTTACCACTTAAAACAATGGATAAACTATCTATTAGTGAGACGACCATGACTTCCTCGAAATGCGAGCGCGTGAGAGGTTCACTGAGAAATTTGGTCATTAGATTCTTCACGTAGGATATGTATCACAAACAACAATATTGACAACAATTCCCAACAATTACTTAATATCAATCATTGCATTTGAGCAAATAATTTAGACCTGCGTCAAAATAACAGGTATCATGCCATGATTTGGGATATTTGCTGAATTAGTCGTTCTCTATAGTCTACAGTATATATTGAGACGGTATAATGTAATACCCAGCTAATATTTTGATGACTAGGATTGCTCCATAACCATCCCAACATCCAGAAACTTGGTCATTCTGCTTCTTAATCATTTGTATTTTAAACACTAAAATGTAGCAGAAGTGACGTAATAATGGACGTCATTGATGGGGTTAGAGCAATTATGTGCACCAATCCGAACACACCTCCGCTGCCATAAGGACCGCCCATTTTATACCTAATAGACTAGCTTGGGACGAGACAGAGGCGCGAGACTTATTGTAAGCACTGTACATTTAATCCTAGATTTTTATTAGCATTCCATTATTAATCAAGATTTCAATTCGGTTTTAAACGAATTTACGTTCACAATATTTTTTACACCAGCATTTAAATCATTCCATAGTTCAGTCCATTGAAAATGGGTAATTTTTAAGGTGAAGACAATATAAATTGAGGAATAACACGCTCTAGTCCATTTCTGGTTTGATATTAGTGGATTTTTTGATCAGTTACAATATACGAGAATTTATTTACCCATTGTAAGTTAATGATTTTGTTCTTACATTCATAAGTAAAAATAAAATGTGCCACTTTGATTGCATCTTTGAGCTTTAGTATTTTTAATTCTTTAAATAATGCACTTGAATGATCATGGAAATCAGCATCAGATAATAACCTTATTGCTCGTTTTTGGATGACAAAGCTACTATTTACAGCGTTGTTAGCGGAGTTTCCCTAAACAAGGGGGGAGTACGTTATATAAGGAAGAAGAGTATGATAGAGAGTTAATATTATAGAGTTGCACCGATGTATCGGTATCGGTATCGGCCATATCGGCCACTTTTCACAAAGTATCGGTATCGGCCGATACTGTTCTGAAAACCGATACCGATACCGATACTTTGAATTACTGTTTTTTGAAGAAATTATCTTATTTTATATAAAATTAAATTTTTTTTATTATTATACAGTAATATCTTATTTAGTTGTTTAATATATATTTTATCAAAATTAGCAATGTTTACATTTACTAACAAAACAAAAAATCATAAAATGTAACTATAGGCCTCTATACAAGATTACAAATATTTAATACAGTAATACAGTATCATATAAATATACAATTTCAAATTACAGTAATAGTTTTCAGTAAAAATGAAAGTTTTGTAAAGTTGTTCATAGATGGCACCACGCGGCATGCATAATCATAATAAACCATTCAGTTGCTTGAATGCTTGAATCTCGTGTGTAAAGTTATTGATAATTATTATAATGAAAACTATTCTATAATTAAAATGAATAAATTTCTTTATTAATTTATTTAATTAACTCTTAGTTTAATGAATTTAATATTATTTTGAGCTGTCTTGGAATGAAAGCCCTTAAATAATATGCAAACATCTTCTAGCCTACCTTTTAAGGAATGAAATCCATATGTAAAAGGCATAGCTATACCCTATATAGTTATTAGTTATAGGAATTAATGGTTTTTATTTAATACATTAGGTTCTAATTTCTTCAATATCTATTTATCTATCTATTAAAAAGTATCGGTATCGGTATCGGCACTTTTTTGTAGTATCGGTATCGGTATCGGCCAAAATATTGGTATCGGTGCAACTCTAGTTAATAAAACTTGTTTAGGGACTACATGTTTAAGTTTAAACATAGCAACGCTCCTCGAAATCTTTTTTTGAGATATAATTTACGTGTTCACTTCATTACAAATTCTTGTCTAGAATTTCACCAAGAAATTTTGTTGCAGTACTTCACTCCTTTACACCGATTTCATCAACATCGTAAAGTACGAAATTTAGAACGAACCTTAAAATGGAATCTCAGTTATTTGGTACAGGTTCGAAAAAAAGTTCCCTTACAACCATCAAATTTTTAAAGAACTTAAAAAATTATTAAGATCAGAAATGATTCAGGTTTGTCCTTGAAGTTTTACTACTTTTCCATCACTTGAAAGAATGAAATATCGAAACAAGAGAATATTGCCAATTAGTTTTTATTCTTTTCAGAAATTTTTAAGCGAACATTTTTCCAAAACTCCGCATAATTGTAGGCCTATATGAATTCTGTAAATATAATTTACATATATCATTATATGATGTTCAGTTACGGAGGGTTGACCAAAGTAAATAGACACCACGATAATTGTCGTCAAGAACAAATGACAAAGCTCATTAATGGAATGGGAGAACGTTTATCAGCTTTACGTATTGCAAACGGGAAAGCGACACGTTTCTAAATAGGCAAAACTGATTCAATAAATCTGTCATTTTATTTATTCACTTTTATTATGGAATAAAAAACTATGGAAAAAACCGAAAATGTCTGTTTACTTCTGTCAGCCCTCTGTACATACCTGTTATATAATAGATTAATTATGTTTTAAAGTATTAATGCTCGATCGATAATGGTTCCTGAAATTTAAATGAAAAGGTTTTTTAAGGGCTAACACGTTGTTGGAACAAATTTGAAAATACATCACGATTATTTTCACAATAATAATAATGACAATTTATATTCACTTTGATAATAACCTTTCAGTCTTAAGAAATATTACAAACGTCACCGCTGTATTCAATCACGACACGTTAGTGATTAATTCACGCATGAATGTGACATTTTGAATCGTAATTATAATCCATACTGTATAATTATTTGGTTTAAGGTTTAGTTAGTTTGCAAACTATAAAGCTTTTCAACTAATTCTTTATACTAATTTCTACAGAAAATGAGAAAACTACAATGAAAAAATGGCGAGAAGAAGAGACGTGATAATGAAGAGACGATACAGGAATATAACAAAAATTTACAAAAAAATATAAAGGTAAGTTATTATTATTATTATTATTATTATTTTTTTTTTTAAGTATTATTATTATTAGTTTAATTTTATATGATTCTTTCGTCAAAATCTTTTACAGGCTCAGGTCACGTATAAAGGAACTTATTATAGTGTAATTTAGAATTCTCGTTACAAAACAATTCACTCACATTAAACTCTTCAATTGTACCCAGTAAAAAAAGAAAAATTATTCCAAGGCCTTTCGTGTATTCAGAAGTACACCTCGTCAGGGAATGATGAGGTGACGAGGTGCACTTCTGAATACACGAAAGGCCTTGGAATAATTTTTCTTTTTCCTTGTGGGTTTGCATCATTCATTCATTTCATGTGTTTATGTATGAAATTCATCGCATATATATATAATATATAAAATGCCCCAATTAATAGGAGGGCTACGTCGTGGCCGATGTTGTAACAACGCTTCCCGTCGATCATCGATAAGCGAATTTAAGCGACACTATATCTGGAGAGTAGTTGGGTGGGAGCCTCCTCCGCGTCCACATGATGTACCGACCCGTGGTTTGGATCCCGAGTAAAGCTGCGGGTTCCCTCCGTCATAAGACCTTAGATGGTGCGAAGGAGGTTAAACGACTCCATCATTACATTCATCCCGAGTGAGGAGTCGCGAGGATTGCCATCACACTACGAAGGGAATGAAAGTCATTTAAACGACGGAAGAAACGCGCGTTATTCCATCTCTGGGATCCCGGTGCTAAACTAGAGAGATTTGAATTAAATGGTGCCATTCCCTCGAGTGCGGAAGTGTTAACATCGTAAAACGCGAAAGCGTTACGCGTTTTCCCCCCAGTCGTTTAAATATAAGACAGGTTGCGTTAACTTCTATCCCATCGTGGTGCGATGGTAGCGTTCAGTGAGTGTTTCGTACAAAGCCATTGACTTTTAATGCGTGAAAATTTTTAGTTAAATTTTAAAATGGAACAGAAACATTTTTTTATATTTAAAAGGTTTTGCGCAGTCACTGAGTTAATATGGAGGAGATTGTAGACACCAATCGACCGGGGAAGTACTCCGGGGAGGGGAACGTTAGGCGAGAGACAGGGAGTGCTGAAACTCCCGTTTCTCCCGTCACTGTCCTCTTTAGCTGAACTTTTTCGGCGTCTCATCTACCCCGTGAGCAATCCAGCATGTTCTCAAACACACCACGCTTCTCTCTCTATTCTTCACTACACATACACGCATTTTACGCACTACACAATCCTTTCAAAATTTATATATATAAAAAATATGTCATCGCGAGCTTCGGAGACCTCGATTTTGGCTCTCTCTTTCTTATAAAGTTTGGCATTTTTGCGGGCGCTTGCCCTTCACCTCTCCTTCCTGCATAAAAAAATATATCTTGCTTATTCCTAATTTGTAGAATTTGAAGTTCATTAAAAATCATAAGTAAGTTGCTTTAACTTAAATCATATGTCAGTAATGTGTAAAAGTACGTTTAAAAATTCCTAAATTTAAATTTCATATTAAAAATTTATGTTAACATAACGGTAGAAAGTTTCTTAAAATTTTATTTACAGTTACACTTTTTAAAGATAATAGGAGAGAGAGATAGAGAGAGAGAGAGAGAGAGAGAGAGAGAGAGAGAGAGAGAGAGATATGAAAAACTATGAACAATTTTGTAAAACCTTATTGAAGGATTCCGAGAAAGGAACTTAATTTTATATTCTTTGATAAAAAAATCATTTAATAACTTTGGAATGTAACAAATTTTATTATTTAAAAAAAAACTACAGTGAATTTCATTTGATTTTAATTTATTTGGAATTTTATTGATAATTCTATGGTTAAAACCATAGTAAAAGTTTGTTACACTGTACCATATAATTTGACCCGTAAATAGACTTATCGTTCACTAATCTTTTTAATGTTTTATACCATTAAAACCATTAAACCCATTAAAATCCTGACCATAATAATAATAATAACCATTTTTCGGTTATTATGGTCAGGGTAATCATCGGTCAGGAGGGCCAGAAAATGACACGGGGCTCAGGCCAACTAATGTGGTCCATTCTTCTAACTCCTGTAGTATTATTATTATTATTATTGTTACCAGTGTGGTAGTTGGTTGTTTAGATAGGTAAGGAAGGTTGGTTGGTTAGTTAGTTACGGAAAACAGTGTCTATTTATCGAAAGCGGATTTCGGGCGAGTTTGTATTTGGGAATGTGTCAGCTAAGAAGATTTTCAATTACATTTGGTTGGATTGAGCAGTTAAAAAAGTTCAAACTTATTAATTAAACATTTAAGCTAACTTAAGTGTTTCGAATGGCCTCTTCGGTTTTAAGGGAGGCAACCGGAGTTGGGGCTGGGGCTCGAAGCGGAAGACAGTCTTATTTGGGTTAGCTGCAATACGCACCATCTGATTTTGAAGCCCCCAAGAAAACAATTATTAACCTAAGAATACGAGGGTATTTCGTTTAAATGAACGTAGGTTCCAGTTAATGTTAAGATTGCGCCTCCCGTAGTTAATGTTTATCTTTCCTTATTTTTTCTTTATTGCTAATAAAGATAATTAATTATTTATGACTCTTAATAAAAAACGACGCATCGGCTCGAAGCGAACTTTAGCGGCATAATTTGTAAAAGAGTCTGTTTAAATACCTTACTGGCAACAATTGGCACGCATCATCATCCCCAGCGTTAACACCAGCATCATCGGGATTCGAATCCCCGACCTCACTGTATTTACTTCGCTTATAGGGAAACGGTGTTATACCCACTGAGCTACGGACGCTGGCTATGGTAAGGGTAAGTCTTTTTTTGTACTTCGAACAAAAATAGAACTTTTTTGTACTTCACATATTTGGAGGTACTTCTCGAGTATTTTGGAGAATATGATGTAATGTGACTTCCGATATCCCTTATACACGTTTAGTACCATCGGTGACCAGAGATGGGGGTTCTCTACGCCCGAGGTAGGTATGCCCCATTGTATCGCCAATTGCGTAATAGATGGTAGTTTCGGAAAAAGATTGCCCAGAAACGTAAAATTTCTAAAAAGAATAAGAAATTACTAATTGGTAATATTATCTTTTTGTGTGAATATTTTATTAATTTTAGTGGCAGTAATAACATAAAATAAAATCATTACTGATTGGCAATTTTTAATGCTTCTTCGAAATTTTATGTTTTTAGGGAATTTTTTTTCGAAACTGTACAGTGTAGCTGCTTGAAGATTTCGGGAGTCTGGGAAAAATAATTGTATCTTGTATTTTCATATATATATATATATATATATATATATATATATATATATATATATTATAATGATGTAATATAAATAATGAAATTATCACACGCCATTCATTGGGTGCTATTATGTGTGTGTGTGTGAGGTGTGGATGAACAAAAGAAACACACTATGCGCTCAAACACAGAAAACAAATACTTCTCGCAACTTTCTATACGTAGAAATATTTTCTACTTTTGTCTCAAATCAATAAAAAAAAAGTTTGAAAATTATTTCTTTTCTCTAAAGAAGTTATGTATCATTAAAAAAGTTATTATATCATTTGACAAGAAGCTTTAATACCCAAAAGAAGGAAAACTTCCGCTAGAATGCACCTTCAAAAAGAAGTTATAAGTTCTAAATTCAGAAGGTTTTGATAATTAATTAATGGAGGATAATGAAGTAACGGGAGTGGTGGCGGCGGCGTCTCGCGCACAATCTGTGGGATTTTTTCGGGCAAGAAGCAACCGTGGGAATTCGATGCACGCGAAACGTATTGTACTAACCTCTTTTTGTCACTACTATCTATAGCGCGCTTTGCTTTGGAAAGAAAAAATAGTAGTGGTATGCTTTCCTTGTAGTAATTTAGTATTCTTTCTATTCGTTCTTCCTTAGTACAGTTTTCCTATTTTTTAGCGTTAAATATCGTAAATGATGTTTTTGTTTTTGTTCAAGAATAATTTGTCATGCTTTAGCAAGTTATAAGCTATCAAGTATCATAGTGTTTGCATTTACTATTTCATTGCAAAGGGATGCAATATTGTCATATTTGATTACACCTAGGAACACCTTTTCTTTTATTAGTTTATGGAAGTCATTTATATATGGAAGCATACCGTCATTACGTATAATGCAGTGACTTCCGCGTGCGTAAAAACGATTTGAGTCACTTTAATGCAATATCTCTTACACCACAATGAGACAGACACTTTGACGATGAATGAGTGTATCTTTAGAAATTGCGTATCGAAAGCCTTACAAAATTTCTGTAAGAGAACGGAAGTGTTTTCATAATTCTTTAAGCGATACATCCAGCAACATCGTAGCTTGATTTGCGACATCAAAGTAAGGTCAAATTGATACATACAAGATTATTTCCTCAAAAATACTTTGAGAGTTTACAAATGATTTTATTTCTTTTTTTTTTCAAAATATCTTTCCTGTTGAACGTAAAATAAATAATGAACGGTAATTGGAAGAATGAGACTCGTCTTTTGATTTAAATATTAGGCAAACTCTCGTCTTCTTTAATATCTCGAGATAAAAAATTTGACTGAGAGACGAATTAAATTCTTTTGATAAAGGGAGCGAGAGAGAGTTATGGAAAATATTCACTACATAACGAGAAATGGTGTTTTATACGCTATACCGTTTTTTAAGAGTAGAAAATTCTGGTGTTTGTACCGCCTTACGCGATATCATCCACTGTAAAGTAAAATTGTTCTATAGAGTACACCGTTTCTAAAAATCTAATTGTTCAGTCTGGACCCATTATGGTACGAGTTCTCGTTATAACGAATGGTCAATCTCTCCTTTCTGGACTGATTTTGAACCAGTTATGTTTTTAATATCAACATAATTGGTTCAAAATCGGTCCGGAAAGGAAAACTGTTCCAACCGTTCATACGATGCATTATTCGTTTTACTAATTATTATGTAAATTAATTAGTTCAGCAAATGGAACCATTAATTCTTATTTTAGATACGGTGGTCTGTATGAAACAATTTCTCTTTACGGTGCATCATGAGTTAAAAAAAAATATATATATGCGATATAGTTCCGATTTGCAACCTAATTCTTGGGGCAACCTTTCCTTAACCTATTTTCACGCATAAATACAGAGACAAACGGTTTAAAATTTTCATCTCATACACAACTTTATTGTTTACACTGTTGAAATTTGTATATAAGAATAAATTTATTTACGTATGCGTTGGACTGTGTGTGTGTGTGTGTGTGTGTGTGTGTGTGTGAAAGAGAGAGAGAGAGAGAGAGAGAGAGAGAGAGAGAGAGAGAGAGAGAGAGAGAGAACAAAATAAAGTGAGCGTTTTCAGGGAGGGAAAGAGCAAGTTAGATTTTGTAATTTCAACTTGTAAATTAAAACAAAGTAATTTAAAAAACAAAACTGGAAAAAGTAAGTAATTAAAATAACGAAATTTGTATAATAATATTTTTTAGCTCTTAAACTTTTGATTGTCAGCGCACCAATTTCAGACCATTGAAAAACAATTCCTAATCATTTTTAATCTAAAACCCATCACCACACTATCTATCTATCTATCTATCTATCTATCTCTATATATATATATATATATATATATATATATATATATATATATATATATATATCATAGGTTTCGCTTCTGCCAAATTGTTCATTCTGACGAAAGTCAAGCTCGTCGCCCCAGCTTGGACCTACAACTTAACGTAAAATCCGAGCTACGACTCGAAAGTCTGAAATCACAAAGTCAGAGCGGGGATTTGATCCTACGATATCCAGCTTAACAGCCCAGCGTCTTCACTACTACTAGCTTTTCCAGGCGTATATATATATATATATATATATATACACCTTAACCTCTCTCTCTCTCTCTCTCTCTCTCTCTCTCTCTCTCTCTCTATATATATATATATATATATATATATATATATATATATATATATATATATAATATATATATATATATATATATATATATATAAAAGGAAAAAATACTTAATTTAATCAATTTTCATTTGATTTCTTAAATGTGTTTTTACAGTATGTTTTTAAATGTAGTTTTCCTTTACTTTAAGGACAAACTTATATAATAATAATAATATTTTTTTTTCCAAAAACATATGAATAAATAAATAATTTTCTTATGTAAAATATATTTCACGGAATAAATTTGTTATTTTAAGTTTCCTTTTATAAGAATTATTTTTGTTATATTTTGTTTCAAAGTTACCATTGCCATTTTTGGAGAGAAAAACTCTCGCTCTCTCTCTTTCTCTTTCTCTCTGGACTCACTGTTGTGTTACTGTAAAAGACAAACCAACTAACTGTATAGGGAAAGTCCTTTTCTTTATGAATAACTGATATGAAGACATGTTTACAGAAATACATCAAAGTTCTAAGTTGATAAAATATTTAAAAGAGTTAAAAAATCTTTCTGTTACTGTATTACACTTACATTTTTGTCTGTCTATTTATCTATTTGCTCATATAAGAGTATATATATATATATATATATATATATATATATATATATATATATATATATATATATATATATATATAATATATATATATATGGTAAGAGTCGGTAACAGTTGCAAGGACAGGTGAAATGACAAACAGAGGCAGTTACAAAGTAAATAAAGAAATTTATATTTGAAAGCAAGAAGACATTCAACTCGACAGACATAAGACACAGGAGCTGTCAACGGACAGACAGACACAGACAGACAGACATAAGACACAGAAGACTTAGGACCTGTCACTAAATAGAGTGACAGCGAGAGCAGATACTCGCACCGAAGCTGGACAGTTGTGTGACGGAACGTTACGAAAAGTAACGTGAAACGTAACAGTTCCTCCAATAAATGGCGATGTAAGAAATGTGTGCAATGTATGTATTTGAATGAATTCGCTGAATAATGTTTACACAAAATGATGCTTAATAATGGAGCTAGGGAAGCATATACGATCCTAATAATAATAATAATAATAATATAATTTAGATAATTTTAAAGCAATATCTAAATGTTATTATTATTATTATTATTATTATTGTTGTTGTTTGTTGTTGTTTTTGCTGTTTTGTTTTTCTTATAAAAGACACCTTAATTAATTATGCATAGAGAGATTGCTACTCTTTGTATTTTGATAATGTCAAAATATTTCGAAACATATCATATACATATATATAGGTAGAAGAAATCTTTATGGTAAAATATTTTTAATAATAATAATAATTTGCATGCATAACTCATTATACGTAAGAAGTATTATGTATTTAGGCAAATACCACAAAAAAATTAGACCAAAAATAAATTTACATTAAAAATAATAAGGAATAAAAAGCTATTGCAAATGATTCAGATTATAATTAACTTAACCCTTTATGGACGACCGGTACAAATTGGTGACGTTTGAAATACACGAATTCATAGCTTAACCCTACAAAAATCCAAAATCCACAACTATATGTTTTAGATTTAAGGTTTCATCCAAAACATAAAATAAAACAAGATAATGTACCATACGCTGTAAAGTTTAATTGATCCATGCAGACCACCGATTTAAAAATTTAATTATTCCATTTTTTAACCAATTGTGGAACGACTTCTTGTTAAAACGAATGGTCCATCTTTGCTTTCAAGGCCGATTTTTAAACAATAATATTTTTAATGTCGATATAAGTGGTTCAAAATCTGTCCAGAAAGGAAAGATGTTCCAACCGTTTCTATGATCGACCATTAGTTTTACAAAAAAAAATATCGTTCCACAATCGGTTAAACGATTGGAAGAATTAAATTGTCAGAAACTACCCACTATCCTCTTATTTTCAGTAATACACAACTCAGTCCTTCTTCTTCTCTTAACATTCTTGGTGTTTCCTTTTCTCGTGATCTCTCCTGGAAGATGACGTATGCTCTCTTTCTGAAACATATTTTAAGAGGTTAGGTGTGCTGTACCGGCTCTGCGGTTTCTTTACCCCAACTCAGTCGCTGTCCCTGTACAAGAGTCTTGTCCGTTACTGTATAGAATACGCTTCTCATGTGTGAGGTAGCTCAACCACACAGCTCTACTTGACCGGATAGAATCAAAGGTATTTCGTCTCATCAATTCCCCGCCTCTTTCTGACTGTCTTCAATCTGTCTTTCTTCACAATGTTGTCTCACTCTCTTTACTATCGCTATTATAACGGACATTGCTCTTCTGACCTCTCCAATTGCATGCCTCCTCCTTTAAGGAGAGCACGCAATACCCGACTTTCGACACATTCTCATTCCTTTTCTGTCCAACTCTCTGATGCAAAGGTTCATTGGTATTTCAATCTTTCATATATTCAACCGGTGAACACTGGAATAATCTTGCTCAATCCATCTTTCCCCCTTTCTATGACCTCCAATCTTTCAAACGCAAGTGTCCAGGCATCTCGAAAACCTTGAGCTTTGGTTTTGGCTTTCTTTTTCCTCTATGGGAGCGGCGTTTTTGAGGACGTTCGCTCTTGGCCACTCGTTCCGGCATAAAAAAATGTATAACATAATAATTATGTAATGATGTGGGGTGTTTAATGTCCTTCGCAATACCTAAAGTCATATAACGGAAGGACCACCAAAGCTTCATGTGAGATCTGAAACACGGGTCGGTACATAATCTGGACGATCTCCCATCCAATTTCTACCCGAACCTAATGTCGTAACTTCACTGATCGACGGCGGTGTTACGACACTGTCCACGACGTAACCCGATCGTCATTCGAAGAACTAGATATGATATGACCTAGATACTTAATGTACATGATTAAGAGCAATGTCATTTAATTTAAATACATGCGTACTTTGCTGTCTAAGTTGTTTTAGGACAAAAATATGTAACTTTCATTTTATGGTTTAAATTGTTTAGAAGCGAAATACATAACTTTGATTTTATTAAACAATGAAGGCTTTACTGAATAATTTTTACGGACATTTATTAAACACTGATGCTCTCTAATTAATCATCAGAATAAAGAATGTTATTTATTTTAATTTTTACCCGTAGCACACGTTGAGGTACGTAGTGCATTAGACACATCATTATTTTATACATTAAATAGTACTCTGAAAACTGTCCGCTGCGTGTACCTTGTATCCGAGCGGTAAAAAAAGGACTAAATCAATTTGGGTATAAATTACGTAAAGCGTACGCTCCGTAGACCTAAGGTACACTGAGAGTAACTGGGAGGTTTCTTTAATTCTTGGAAGTGTACGTTTTGTATTTTTCACTTAGTTCCAGAGGACACCACTTGTCAAGAAGATAACGTATCAGCTACTCTTTATCTACTATCGACCTAATATATAATATATATATATATATATATATACTGTATATATATATATATATATATATATATATATATATATATATATATATATATATATATATATATATATATATATATATATATATATATATATATATATTGAAGTATTTAAACTTTACAGTGTATTTACTCCTTTGTTTCCGCTCGGATCTAAGGTACACATAGGGGACTGCTTTTTTAGTGATATATAGGGGGTGATAGGAAAGACGTTTGGAGTACACCACATGCTATATACAGTTTTAATATAAAAAGAGAAGTTTTTGGTCAAAGTAATACTTTTACGAAATGAAATAACAAAATACTGATGAAACATTTTACCTCATAATTATGCATATTATGCTGATATTTAATAGATATGTAACACACTTAGAAAAATAAAATTTCAGTATATATATATATATGCCCTATATTTAAGCGCCGCTCCGCCATCTTTGCTCCCGTAAAAACATTCGCCATTTTCGGAGAGTCACCGATTTTCCAAAATATTTTTCAAGAGGGTCTCAGTTTTAATAATAATAATAATAATAATAATAATAATAATAATAATAAATAATACTCATAATAATAAAATGTGAAATGCAATTATAATTTTTATAATTCTAATTTGTATAATAATAATAATAATAATTATTATTATCATTTTATTTCTAGTTTTTATAATTATAATTATAATAATTATTATAATTTGTGTAATTATTATAATTATAATTTTCATTCTAATTTTTATAATTATAATTGTAACAATTATGATTATGATAATTATTATTGTAATTATAATATGAAAATGAATAGTTGTAATTATATAATTTACTATAATTAATATTAATTATTATTATTATTATTATTATTATTATTATTATTGTTGTTATAATCATAATTATGAATATTTTAAGTTAACATTATTATTATTATTATTATTATTATTATTATTGTTATTATTATTAGTAGTAGTAGTAGTAGTAGTAGTAGAAGTAGTATTATAAATGCCCTTTTGTGTCACTATTTTAAAAGAAAATATTATAGTGGAAAATAATATAAAATTATATAATTTCAAAATGGTAAAAAGAATGGAAAAAATGGAAAAATGAACCAACGTTTGCAATTAATTCCGTTTCATACGTTTACATGCACGATGTAATTCTACCTTATTCTATTTAAGCGTAAAGCTTAAGGGTATAATAACTCAGCATTGGAGCTATACCCGAGGGAATAGGAATGCATGGAGAGTGCCAGCAGTGCCAAATACCCCTTCCCTAACTCTCCCCATTGGTAACGGAGTTGTTATAACTGTACGTGATCATAACAATGGTCATAATATTTCCAACATTGTTAACGGGCTCATCATGCCATAATTGACATATGTAGTCAGAATTTAACCGTTAAATTTATCTTGTGATAATATTCACGCTGCATTTTCAACGCGGTATATATATATATATATATATATATATATATATATATATATATATATATATTTGCAGTGACACTGTGTATTTACATCGGTAGATTTAGATTTTTTTTCTAAAATGGTATACAATTATTATAATTTTAATTCTGAAAATTGTTATTACAGTATATAAATGAAATTAAAGTTTACAAATGTATGTGTGCACGAGAGAGAGAGAGACTGAGAGAGAGAGAGAGAGAGAGAGACTGAGAGAGAGAGAGAGAGAGAGAGAGAGAGAGAGAGAGAGAGAGAGAAAGCGTGTAACGTAATACCTGTTTTGGTGTGAACACTTTGAAGGAAATTTAAACATTTTCGCTAAACGTGAATCATTTCGCTAATCATTTCAAATAATTAATTTCTAGAATTTTTAATAATTGTAGAATTAGAGTAGACGTTTCTCTAAGCATC
This sequence comes from Bathynomus jamesi, assembly GCA_023014485.1. NCBI lineage: Eukaryota > Metazoa > Arthropoda > Malacostraca > Isopoda > Cirolanidae > Bathynomus > Bathynomus jamesi. The sequence goes on from JAJOZX010004292.1 coordinate 44,060, forward strand.
TTGTTTTACAGCCCTCTAAACATGACACATATTTAGATTCGATCCCGAGTTTTTGCAGCTCCAGAAAGGTGATTTTTGTAATTTTTCCATTTACAATTTATTTTCACTCTAAATAGAAGAGGACGTTTCGTTAGATGTTTCATCGTCTCAATTTTGTAAATTTTGAAATATCTGATGCGTTACATATTTCACATAAGTTAAGCATTTTGCTACACATTTCGGTTAATTAATTGCAAAGTCTAAATTGTGGCAATGTTTTAAAAGGTTAAGAAGATTAATGTGAAACGTCTTACGAAGCTTTTAATTAAGTGTCTAACGGTGACTTATCTAATACATGAACGTTTAAGAAGTTTAATTTAATTTATACGAAAAGAATTGCTTCACAATATTTCTCTTAGAAACGTTTGATTTTCATTTTAGATCTAGTATCACTCGTAATTGACTCTGTATCCGTAGCAAATACCTTCCTATAATTTACATTATCAAAGCCATCTATCATTTTAAATACTTTAAGTCTACGCTTTTCAAGTAAATACGTATCTAGTTCAGTTTGTATATCAGCTGTATATCGAGAGGTTTACGTCTAAGGACAGACCCAGGGCTACAGGCTAGTTCTTAATTTAGGAAGACAGTACTAATCTAGGCCGACACTTATAAATAAAATTAATAAATGCGTGAAAGTTACTTACGAGGCCTAAGCCTGCATGAAATAAATGAATAAATGTTCATTTACAATAATTGTTTTCTACTCGTTTCATGATAGCTCATAAATACGAACACTAAATAAACTGCGTCACAATTTCAAAATATTTTTAACCACAATGCGCGTGTGTCTAGGAGCAAACAGTAGAAAACTGACTGACTTATAATATTAAATGTTTAATTTGTACGCCTTTATATATTTGAAACCTTTAAGCACCGATTTCAGGTATTTGATGTCTAGTAAACATTTCAAAATAACTATTATTCATTTCAGAAAGCCAAGTTCCTTATGAAACGTCAAGTAGATGGAGACGTCTAATGCAATTTGGAATGTTCTCTTTTCTCTGTACTCACTGGCAAATCTGTGTTGGAACAAATCTAAATACTTAAAACATTTAGCAGGCTGTAAAAAACCAGATACTTAGCGAAACGTCTATTTCGATTTCCAGTAAAACAATGATAAAAAGCTAGAAATTAATCATTTGAAATCAGTAAAAAATTTGGACAAATTCATGTTTAGATTTCTTTTAAGAGTTAAAAAAATTGGAGTCACTCATAAAAAGAGTCTATAATTTTGTTTTCCTTCTTTCCAGGTTGAAGTTCTAGAATCAAATTTTTCTAAAATTTTGCGTGATAGAGAGGTCTATCAACAGAAAATTTTTAAAGATTCTACATAGTTTGGTTGGGCTGACTACTCCCAAGGAATGTGGGCGTATAGAAGACATACGGGAAAATGTTAAAAATTGTAATTTTCCCCTCAAACTGAGTCTCGAGAGACTTATAGTGAATAAACCATTTTATAACATCACATTTCTGTTTTTGTTACGTTCTAAAAGGGCTTTCGCAGCAAATATACTGGTAGGCTTTTCCTATGTAAAAACCTAGCTGCTGCGAAAAACCCTTTTGGATTTCATAGTGGATCTCAGTGAAGACGAGAAATAACTGTAGGGAAGACTTCCGGACGACAAAACATGGAGATCCCTGCGTGTACGTCGAAGAAACAGATATAGAAAAGGTAAAGAGAATACTAACTTTCAAAGAAAGGCTCATCAATCAATCTGCCAATATATATATATATACAGTATATATATATAAAATGAACTTTAATTAATAAAAATTCTAAAGGCAAGACTACCAAAATGTACCTTCAACTTTACAGATTGTTTTGTTTTTCAGTAACTGCGATTGTGAACCTTCTCCATTCGTGTTGTTACTTCAAATCAATCTCAGTCTTCTTGGTGGCCAAAACCTCAACCAATAAGAAACCACCTAACCATCTTCGGCCATGCGGGAAACATCAGGAGACACTGATGAAGGTGAGCCACATAAGAGCAAACCAGAAACCTCCATGGATGTAGCTCAAACTCAAACACCGGTTTTTTGTTGTTGTTGTTGTTGTTGTTGTTTTTAACTGAGGTATGTTACGAATTTTGGAAGGATTTTTTTCGGTATATGTAATTTGGGTTCTTTTTAAAATAATTTTAAATATATTATTCCTCTCATTATGCGCCTAAAATTTAATTTTTGAAACAACTTCATATCATATTTAGTTCCGTATTAATATGACGCTCTTTCCCACCCCTCCCCTCCCCTCCCCCCTAAAAAAACTTTAAAAATACTTTAAAACGGAACGAAATTACTTGAAACGAAACAACGCGCATTTTCCCCTTGCCAAATATTTTAAACACTTCGGTTGAAAACAAGAAGAAGAACAACCTTACTGCGAGTGTACCCTTACATTTTTTTCCTCATCTTATCCGCATGATCATAGGAGGAAACGTTCATTATTCAAAAACGAGAGAACTCATAGAATAATGAAGAAGAAGAAGACGAAGGGGTTCGAGTCCCACTAGCTCTTAGTTTCCCGCATTATTGCCTTTTCACTTACGATCTTTCCGAGGTTTTACCTCTGTATGGACGACTGGTGCAAATTGGTAACGTTTCAAATACTCGCATTCATAATTTAACTCTACAAAAAAATCTGTCGTTAACGGGTTAAAAAGTTATTTCGTATAAAGACGAGATTAATATTATGATGAAAGAAACATTTCGTCTTGATTTTGGTCTCGTTAAGTTTTGTTCTAATTTTGGTATTCTACTGTACGGTTATTTTAAGTAATACATATTGTTTTTGTTTAATTGTACTCTTAGCATCTAAATTACATCCATTACTTTTTTCTATAGGTGTACATACAGAGATATAAAACTTATCTATAAACTATATCTTTATGTCTGTTTTTCGTTTCACATTTTAGTCTTTTTGGTGACTAATCAAATTTTGAAAACAAAATCCAATCATTAATGATTAATAATTTTCTTGTGGTTTATGGTTCTAGTTGAACTTTTTTCCGAAACCACTTTCGGTATCAAGATTACACTTAGACTAAAATAACATTTTATTTCTTAAAATAGTTCTAAACTATCGAATTTAGAGTATAAAAATTCTCGTTACGCGAATGCTAATCAAAATGCACTCTGGGATCCAGGGTGTCCCTTTACCCCCTTTACCCTCAACTTATTCTAGTAAGAAAAGGTTCAGGGGTAAAGGGAGTTCTGGGACATCCTGTATATTAATAGTGAAAAGGAAGCTGAAATGGTCCTTATTAGACGACGATTTCCGCAGCGCTATTTCTGAGATTGAATAAAATCGTCTGGCGTTAACCAAAAGAAAATCAGTAAAGTGTTGCCGCGCGATAAAGGGTTCGATAAACCTCCGTTCCGTTTAATCCTTTAATGCCTATTGGTATTTTGCGAGACTCGATAAAATCGTCTGACATCAGTCGAAAGAAACGGTTGAGTCGCGACTAAACTTCCTCGCTTACAGTGTCACATAAACCAGTCATTAACTTCAGTTTAAGACAATACCCGACAATATTCGACCTTTATAACAAAAAATAAAGAAAAGAAACTTTTTATGCTAAACTATTTTTCTCTCATAAGTTTAAAGACATTGTTTACCATTATTTTCCATTATTTCCATTTATTTTTCATATATCTGTAGTGTTTACATATAAGATCAAGAGCCATACACAGAAATATATATATATATATATATATATATATATATATATTATATATATATATATATATATATATATATATATATATATATATATATATATATATATATTATATATATATATATATATATATATATATATATATATATATATATATACACACACACATTATATGGAATTATAAAATTTATATATAATATAATAATAATAATAATAATTATGATAAATATTTTGTGGTAAAATTTAATGGAAATAATCTATAAAATGTATTTTCTCTTCCTAAATTTTAGTTTAGTTCCCATGGCAACCAAAAGATGTTATTCCTCATATATGAAGGGATGGGTGGATTATTCTCATAAAGAAATCTCAGATTAAATCAAGAGTTGGGGATTATTGACAGGGAGAGAGAGAGAGAGAGGGGGGGGGGGAAGCAGTAAAACGAATATATATATATGTGTTCACCATTGACTTCAATAATTTGGTTTAAAGATGCTGTGAAATTTTTAAACAGTTTGTGCTAAAATGTCTTGCGCACTTCCTTCCATTTGTAACATCTGCGATTTCATTTTGTGATGATCAAATGTCCTTCGATTATTTCTTCACATTTTTGTTCTTTGAATAACCTACAAAAATTAATTGCAAAGATTAAGGTAAGGGGAGTATGGGGTCCAAAGCCAGCAGTAAACGAATCTTCTTGGGTATAACGCTTAGAATTTACTTTAGAACGAAATGTTCAAAATCTTAGTGTGTTTAATAAAAAATTATTGAGGTCAGTGGTGATCATATTGAAAATATTTTTCATTAAAATTTTCCAAACTACATACTTTACATTAAAAATGGCTATTGTAACTCACGTACAGAAATAGTTATTAAAAAATAGAAATAGTCAGTCCTTTATTGAACGCACGCTCACTATAGATAGATAGATAGATAGATAGATAGATAGATAGAGAGATAGCTAGATGGATAGATAGATAGAGAGATAAATAGACAGATAAATAGACAGATATATTCTACAATTTCCAGTTTCTTTATGAAACGCACGTGAAATTAAAAGCTTTTCACCTATCCGATACAATAACTTTTAATATGTCCTTTCCTGGGTAGCTTCCGTTTCATACCCTACATAATAAAGTATATGTGGTGTAATTAGTTTGTACCAACGTCATCGAACTTTATTGAATGAATGAATACCATACAAATACCCAAATCAAAGAAATGACACGAGTATCTTTGTTCCAAACTTTATAGTATAAAGATTTTATTTAATTAGGAACAGTTACTGGGATCATGGTAGTGGATAAATGTACCGTAAAGCGAACATCTTTTCTCATAGTGGGAGTTAAAAATAAGTTAAAGTTTAAAACATATGAAATTATTACTGTATAAAGAGAGTTATGCGTAACTTTGAGTCATTCATACAGGGATTAGATTAAGGTGGGTGAGGTCACGTGAACAAAATTATATTAAGGTCTTGTCACCTCAACTGTTCTCAGACCTTCAGGAAATCAAAGGTTTCATAGGCTTTAAGTTTTGTAATCTTGTAATTTTAATAACTAAACTATAATAAATCTCTCTCTCTCTCTCTCCTCTCTCTCTCTCTCTCTCTCTCTCTCTCTCTCTCTCTCTCTCTCTCTCTCTCTCTCTCTCTCTCTATATATATATATATATATATATATATATATATATATATATATATATATATATATATATATAACACTTAAGTGACCGTGGAATATAAGTCCTTATATGAAAGTAAATTGTATGACATAAAGAAAGTGTAGTACTTTTTTTAAGCTTTTCTTTTGTGAAATGGATGACATTTGGCAACATGTTCTTACTATTTTTTCTTGATATTTGAAGAGAAGAGAGGAAAAATGAATGAACGAATGTCAGTTCTGAGACATTTATTGAAACTCTAAATATCAAATAACTTTCCTGCAAATTTATACCCTTTAAACTACCCATCTTCAGTTTGATGGCAGGTGGTGGAAACACTATACCAAATGAGCCCCTTACTATTCGTTTGTTGCAAATATGTCTTTAGGAAATTCGTCCTTTACCGAAGACTATAAAATATATAATTAATATATAATTAATATATAATTATTATTATTAATATATAAAAATACATAATTAAGGCTATATGAACAACAGTAACTTACGCAATTATCAATCTAGTTATAACGCAAAAGCATGAGGTATTTCGTTAAATAGCTATACTCGTTTTATTAAATCAAAGAGTAGATAACAAGATACATGAATAACTAAATAAATACATAAAGGAGAATAAATAAAAATAAATGCACAAAGAAGCTAAATTATTTGGCGTCCTTTCGACCTAACCAGCTAGCGGAGTCGTTGCCTCGCTAAATTCCTAACGTACATATTTTTATCCTTTGACTGGCTTACTTCTAATCTTTTTCCAGCTTTCCCATTGGTCCAGACCTAGAATTGACCGTGTCAAAAGTGGCCTGGATTCTGGAAGCGCAGATTCGTTCCTAAGTCCTTATTTTGGTCTTGGCCGTCCAATCAGAGGCGAGCTCAGGACTGAGAACCCGTAAAAAAAGTTCTCTTATACCATTCTAACGAATCTTTAGCGTGCTGTACTTAGGAGAGCGGCAGAACTCTCGGAAAAGAATAATTGCCTTGTCTCTCTCTCTCTCTCTCTCTCTCTCTCTCTCTCTCCTCCATCTTTATGCGCACGTATTTCTTATTTCGTTTGGCTATACAGGATTTTCTAATATTTATCCTGAATTTGAAGCTCTGAAAATTTTTTTCTTTACCTGATGAATTTCAGAAAAGAAAAGAAAAAAATATATGTTTTATACAATACTTTAAAAAGTAAAAAATACTTTAAAAAGTCTATATAGGAATGGAAATAAATTTAAATTTTTTATATTTTAGTATACAGTCCCTTTTTTTAAAATATGTCTGAATACATTTTTTTTTTTTTTTACAGAATACTCACATACAGAATCCTCCATTCTGCGAGATTTTTCTTTTTTTATGATTAGAATACTCTTGATGCTCTGTTATTGAGATTAAAAAAAACATTTCAGAATTTTTATTTAGGAGGAAAGATGTGATGAGAGGGAGGGACGAAATTAAATGAAAAACCCTCCTTTTATATTCAAATTTTAGTTTCCAATTTCAAATTTCGAAATTTTTTTATATTTTTTTCATCTTATGAAATGGCATCATACGAAATATATGCGAAATAGCCATTACTCTAATGTAAAATAGTTAGCATGACTTGAGTACAGTCAACGTTACACACACACACACACACACACAGTGCACACTCATCCACACATCCCTACAGACATTCATACAGTCATACAGACAGGCAGACAGAGATATAAAACACATTTATATGTAAGGAATCTCTATCTATACCTGACGTTCCAAATATTTTATTTTTGTTTTATAAATAGTAAATAATAATAATTGTAACATTTAATATTTGAGAGATATTCCAGAAATATTCGAGAATATTCGAGAAATAGTTTGTTGGGGGCGGGGGGTCGAGCATCAAAAGAAACTACCAAATGGTCTTTTGATTTTTGTCCGAGAAGAAAACAAAAAATGTTTTTCTCAACAAAAATCAAGTACAGTTTCCGGACATGTTTTATAAAGTTAAAAGTAGAAGTTGAAAGTTAGTTTATAAGACGTTGCAACCAAATCTTCATCTCGAAAAGTTTTGGGTAAAAATGAACTGCATCTGAAGAAAGACCCCTGGCAAAAGTATTTAATTAACACGACTAAATGCACCAACTAATTTCTGAACGTCCTCACTGAATTATTAGTGTTGTTCATATAACTATGCGATATTTCAGTACGTGAAAGGAGGGGGCGTTTTTGCGGGCATTCGCGCTTAGCCCCTCCTTCCTGCATAAAAAATATGAGTTAAAATCACATTGAGAAAGAAATAAAAATGTCATATTTTCTACGAAGGAAGAATATTTTAAGTTTCTAACAACAACCCAGTATATTTGACTACAAACCCTTCCAATATATACACAAATAAAGACGTTTGGTTACAACAACCAAAATACATAATTAAATATTTTTTAACCAATCCAGATGGTTAATCCAACCATACAATGACTGCACTTATTTTTCTGGTAACAAACTTAAGTGGTTCGCAATTAATTTGGTTGCTGCATCACTCTAAAAACTGTCTGCTGTACGTACCTTAAAAACAAAACTGTCCGCTTGCATACCTTAGATCCGAAATTGCCCGTTGTGTACCTTAGATTCGAGCGGAAACAAAGGACTAAGCATACTTTGTGAAATATAAAGTACTTCAAGAGTACATATACAGTATATACTAGATCGATAGTAGATGGAGGGTAGATGACACGGTTATCTTCTTGACGAGCGGTGTCCTCTGAAATTAAGTGAAAAATACAAAAGTACACTTCCAAGGATTAAAGAAAACCTCTCAGTCTACTCTCAGTGTACCTTCGATCTCCCGAGTGTACTCTTTCCTCAGTTTATACCCCCAGATTAAGTTTAGTCCCTTTTTCCCACTCGGATCTAAGGTACTGTATATGCAGCGAACAGTTTTCAGAGTGTGGTTTACCTTTTCAACTTGTCATCGCTGCCGTCCTCCTTCTTTTCGTCAGGAGCACTTCCTTTTCTAAGGTGGAAGTCAGATACAAAGTCGGATTAAATGTAACTTGAGAGAATGGAGCGTGGGACATTTTGAGGAGATTGGACAGTAAAGAATTTTAGTTACTGTATTAACGATGGAAATAAATTATTCTCACCTAAAATTTAATTTTGTCACTATTTTTTTCAAATACTTAATTTCGAAAATTTGTACCGGGAATTGACCGTTTATCCGGATGTTTGGTCTCTTTTTGTGACAAAAAGATACTGATTAAATGGGATTTGAATCAGGAATTAAAAAACTGGCCCTTAAATGCAGCTGTTCTTTATAAAAGTGGACCTTATATGCTGATTCGATTATATATATATATATATATATAGATATATATATATATAATATATATATATATATATATATATATATATATATCGTGCTTATCACAACTAATGGAACACTATAACGACAGCATTAATACATAACTGGACAGATCGGTGAGGGAAATGGGTTTTAGGAACTAGGTACAGGCTTGGGAAAAGGAGCACACACACACACACACACACACACACATATATATATATATAAAATGATGACTTATATATAAGTCATCAAGAAATAGTTTTGCAACCCCTGATTTTCATCCACCGTTACTGATGCTCCAACAGTTACAACTGCAAATTGAGAAGTAGGTACACACCGTATACCTGCGTGTCCCGCCATTTCCATCACTGGGACAGATACTGAGAACCTTTAAAAGAAGGGATAGGAATATAATGACTCCTCTGTTGAAAACAGTGATCATATCCAAGTTGGAATATTAACGTCCCCGTATAATAAGAAGACATTAGTCAGCTAGAAGGGATTCAGAGAAGCTTCACACTCAAGATCAATGGATGCAAAGAACTAAATTACTGGGAAAGGTTACGTGAATTAAATTTATATTCACTGAAAAGAAGAAGAAGAGAGATACATTATTATTAACACTTGGGAAATAATGGAGGAATTTGTCCCTAATCTTACTTTGAACCCTATAACCACTCAAACAAGTGTGTCGTGTTCCCAAACTAAAGGTCAGATAGGGAACATCCTCAACCCTGAAGGAAAATAGCTTTGTTGTCAGAGCGCCAAGACTGTTTAACCAGCTGCCCAAGGAACTAAGGAACACGAATGGTGTCGCTGTGGAAATCTTCAAAAGAAGACAAGACGACTGGCTTAGAACAATACCAGAGAATCCAGGAGTATCTGGCTATGTGAAGTGGAGAACGCAAGAAACTATCTCTGCTTCACCAGGCCATCTGAAGAGGAAGGAAAGGCAACGAGCCTGACCTCCGTGAGATGAAGAATCATCGCGTAGTGTAGATATATATATATATATAGATATATTATATATATATATATATATATATATATATATTTTCTGTTTTAATATATGATAAAGTTTGCAGTAAAATTTTTTAATTTTGTACCGAATTATGTTTTTAATCAATAAAAATATTAAAATTGGGTTTAAATTTCATATATTTTTCACGCAAGATTTAAGATAAGAAGTGTTAAAGCATGCATGAATATAAAACTGTATAGTGATGTATAATATACAGGGTGAATAAAAAGTTCCGCCCGATTTTGTGAACTTTTTATTCACTCTGTATATATATATATGTATATATATATATATATATATATATATATAATATTATATATATATATATATATATATATATATATATATATAACCAATAGTTAATTGGTTACATGCAACTTTATTTCAATGCCATATTAGCTGAGGTTTCTTTCATATAAATTTATTTAAGTGGCACTTCAGTGTCTGTTGTGTATGCAAAATTTGATGCTAGATATGTCACTATTAAAGCTAGGTTGAATTATTTATTAAGGAGCAGATTTTGGACATGAAGGCAGTGAATGACCTTAAGGCTTAAGCTGTAAAAATAAGTACTGTGTATTGAATTTTCAAAATTTATACCCGATTTTACCTCATATTTTTCAACCATTTATAAATTTATGTAAATTTAGTCGAAGTTAAAAAAAAGGAACGTTTAGAGGCTTCTCAAAAAAATGGTTCTGATGCTGTCCAACACAATATATAATATCTATATAATATATAATACACACACACACCACACACGAGGGCCACTCAATAATTTTGGTCCACCTTTTTTTTTCTTTCCAAGTTTCCTTGTAAGTTCCAGAAATTTTGTACACGAGTAGTTACATACCTTTTTTACAAGTTTTTATTTTTCCACATAGTCTCCATCCTTTTCTACAGCTTTCCTCCACCTCAAAACAAGGGCCTTTATTCCTTGCTGGAAAAGTCCGCTGGGTTCCGCGGGAGCCACCTCTCAACCTCCTCAACATCCTCATCATCACTCTGAAACTTTCTTCCACGAATAGCATCCTTCATTGGCCAAACAAATGGAAGTCTGAAGGTGCCAGATCCGGGCTGTATAGAGGGGGGGTAACGCAGTCAAGCGCATTTTTGTGATGGCCTCTCTTGTTTGCAAACTCTTGTGTGTCTTGCGTTATCGTGCAAAAGAAGGACGTCTTCCAGTTTTTTCTTCGGTCGAACTCGCGTTATACGTCTGTGGAGTCTCTGTAGGGAAGAAATATATGCGTTTGAGTTGATTGTTTGTCCTTTCTTCATAATGTCCACCAGAATCACCCCTTTCATGTCCCAGAAGATGGTGGTTATAACGTTTCCACCAGAGGGAACCCATTTTGAACTTTTTCTTGCTTGGGAGTCTGCGTGATGCCACTCCATGGAGTGGCGTTTGTTTCAGGTTCAAAGTGGTGTACCAAGTCTCATCCACAGTCACAATTCGTGAAAGGAAATCATCTCCTCTGTCTCGTATCGAACCACCGACTCAGAAGCAATTTCTTTTCTTTGGGCTTTGTGATCTTCAGTCAGTTGGCGAGGAACAAACGTGAACACACTTTTGAGCATCCCAGTTGCTGAATATCGTATTCACACTTCCTTCACTAATTCCTAGCTCCAGTGATAGATCCTTGTATGTGACGCACCGATTTGATCGAATGATGCGTTAGCACGTTGAACAGTGTGAGGTGTCAGAGCCGATGCCGGCGGCCGCTGCGTGGCTCATCATTGAGGCTGTCTCTACCTCTCTCCGATGATCTCACATGTTTAGACAGCGTCCAACTGTGCTTCGATCAACAACAGCATCTCCGTAAACGTTTTGTAGACGTTTGTGAATATTTCCAACTGTTTCCTTCTCTGCGGTTAAGAACTCGATAACAGCTCTCTGTTTACGACGCACATCACTGTCAGACGCCATTTTGAAACTGCGTTAACCATCGGTTAACAAGGGCGTTTAAAAGCAGTTTTATACAACGAGGGGAGGTTTAAACTGGAAAAATCCGGTTATGTGAAGTGCAGAAAGTTCAAACTTACTGTCCAAAAGATATTTCAGCCCCATGGTCTATTATTTAGCTAAGAAGAAAGGGTGGGGCAAAATATAGACTATTGAGTGCTTCTAGTATATATATATAAATATATATATATATATATATATATATAATATATATATATATATATATACACACCTTAGTTAACCTTGGTTTGCTTCTGCCCGAATTGTTCATTCTGACGAAGGTCAAGCTTATCACTCCACCTTATACCTACAGTTTAACGTGGAATCCAAATCACGCCCAACCAGGGTACCCATTTACTTACCAACCAATTTTTTTATTGTTTGGAAGGATGAACAGCTAGGTTTTGTTGCGCGCCGCCTGCCGTCACGGGTCTCGATCTCTGTGCCGATGGATCGTAGTCAGCGACGCTACTCACAACACCATCGAGAGGTGTATATATATATATATATATATATATATATATATATATAAAACCCTAGTTAAAACGTTAGTTTTGCTTTCACTTGAATTGCGCATTCTGACAAAAGTGAAGCTTGTTGTCCTACTTTAGACTTACATTTTAACGCGCGATCCGAAGCACGACCACAGAGAAAGCATAAATTACAAAGTCTTCGCCCGGACTCGATCTCATGCCCTCCCGATCAACAGGCGTCTTAACCGCTAAACTATATACAGTACTTACTTAGTTATCCGTGATTGAGGGGCGGTCCATGATCATTAATAAGCCGATTTTACGATTAACTCAGTATACCTCGCCGGCGTGTGGGTGGTGCAACTGTTACTGCCCGCCACCATTGACTGGCTTCCCACCTCGCGTGCCCCCACACATATTATTATTCTATTACAGTATAATACGCAGTAAAGTAGTTTGTTGGGCTGGCTGGAAGCGAGCCGCGGATGTACGCACAGCGTCAAATTACAGTTAACTCAGTCTCATGATCACGGATAAATATGCAATGCTTACAATTATTAAATCACGGTTAATTGGACTCACGATTGAGTGAATCACGGATAACCCGCTTGAGTATTCTAGATTATAACGCGCAGGAACATAAGAAATTATTCCAGGTACTTTTGAATTTATTTCAACTCATCATATACTGTAGTATAATTATCGTTTCCTGAACAGGAGTTGAAATAAAGTCTAAGTTTGTTACCAACACAATAAGGATAGTTAGTGGAGTTAATCATTAACCATTTGCAGGGATTGGTTGCCATAACCATTATTGTAATAATAATAATAATAATTAATAAGGTGGGCCAAAAAGTGATTGAGCGATCAGGCCAGATGAACACCGCCTATTGCGTTACCTCCTAGATTGTTATTACCAGTATAATCGGGAGTCGAACTCCCGATCTTAGTGTCTTCACTTCGTATAAAGGGAACCACGCGAGGATTTTATCCGTGACATAGCTCCTGTATATTTCTATACTATATTATGCCCTTGGCCCCTCCTTCCCGCATAAAAAAAATTGTCTATGTTTACTATTAATTATATTAGTATCGTCGGTTTCATAACTATAATGACGTAGATTTAATGTACGCTGCTTTACACAATTCAGATGGGCAGTATCGATGATACAATCTATATCTTTGATAATGTATCTTAGTTACAAATTGTATTTTGTATCTGTATCTTATAAAAGTATCTTATATCTTGTATCTTGTATCTTTGATACAGTTTTATCTTTCTCTCGTATCTTAAAATGGTATATTTGAGACATGATACATTTTACGAATCTGAATCCTCTCCGTCGTGACTTCTGAAGTGTTAACCATTAATAACCTCATTAAGGACCACAACTAAATTTTTTATTTTTTTATATTTCTTCCTATTTTTAGCTTCAGAGACTTTAAAAGACAAACATGAAATCGGTTTCTGATAAAGAAAAATTAAATTAAAATATAAAAAATTAAAATTAAAATTTAAAACTTTCGCTTTTAAGTTTTAACTTAAATGTTATTGTTAAAATGTGTTCCCAAATAGGAAAATGGCGGTTAATGAATTAAGGATTAAGTTATCAAACTCTTGTTTACGTATCAAAACTAATTTTAGGCGTGTCATTTAAACTTTAATCATTTAAACCAGGGGTTCCCAACCACTTTTTTAGGTCGACGTACCACCTTTCATGCGTTTCTAAGTATCACCATTAAGGAAAGAAGGTACACGTACCAGGCTTGGGGTCAAGTACTTTTTCTCAAGTATGACTAAAGTACAAGTACTTTTAGAATTTGCGAGTGCGAGTACGAGTACTTGATATAGGAAATGTAGTCAAGTAATTCCAAGTAATTAATGATCAAATACAAGTACTCTTGCGGAAGAAATGAATACAAAAATTATTTCTGTATTTTAGTTATCATTTTATTGCAATACACAAAAACATTAAAACGCTTCACAAGGCTCGTCTATCGCATACATTATATGGCTCAGGGTTACTGTTAATAGGGTTGCCAAGTCAACAGATCTTGAATAAAGGACACTTGCACGCTACCGTATATTCCATTGCTTATCATGATAAAAATTTAATTGTGCAATATTTTTTACAATTTCTTTATTATATTCATAGATAAAATTTACTTTTATGTGCTAAATATTACAAAATTATGAAGAACTGTCCTTTGAAATAAAGGACACTTGGCAACCCTAGGCCGCCCCGGTTACACCAACAATAAACACGTACCTTTATCAGTAAAGAACGTATACACTATATCACCTATAGGCTACTTACTAGTGAAACTATACATTAGCCGAGTATTTAAAATGGAGCGAGAAAAGTTTTACATTGCATCTAAAATACTTGAGAAATACTTGAGAAATACTTGGTTTTATTCAAGTACGAGTACAAGTACGACTAATTGTGAAATGTCAAGTACAAGTACAAGTGCCTAAAAATTGGTACTTAAGTACCAAGTATCAAGTACTTGACCCCAACCCTGGCACGTACCACTTAACCAAAAACCGTGGAGATTGCGAGGACTGCGGTGTTTAATCTTGAATTTTCAGCTTGCGTGTCTAAAAAGTTAAATTTATTCTAATTATTTTCATCGACATTTTTACTGATTCAAAATCTTGACTTTGCCCTTTTGCTCGTTATCGTCAAATAATGTGAAATGTACCTCGACTGCAAATCGGATAGCGCGCAAACCCACAGTCGGAAAGGTTGTGGGTTATTTATATACAACTAAGATTCCTTTTGAAAACACTATTATCAAAGTAATTATCAGTTAACACGTTACGTATTTATAACCCTCTCGCGTACCACCTAAAAGGGTTCCGCGTACCACAGGTTGGGAATCGCTGATTTAAATGAGTTAAAAGTTATTTTTTCCTTATTATTTCTCGTCTCTAAACTTAAACTGATTGCGGAAGTATCTTGTATCGAGAAAGTATCTTGCAAGATAGCTCGTATCTTTGTATCTTGCCCATTTCTTAAAATGTATCTCGTATCTTTGACACAAACACAATAAGCTGGTATCTTGTATTTTGTATCTAAGATACATTTCTTGAGGTATCTCAGACTGTAAGTTCGTTGTGTGTTCTAAAATTTACCTTACAAGTATAACCATTATAAGTAATCGTAGTCATAATTAACCATAAAATTTACATATTACATAATCATGACTACTTTTGAGGCGTTTGTTCATTTTACAATACGCCCTTGGCCCCTCCTTCCCGCATAAAAATAAACTAGTCATAATATTTCTCTTTTACGAGTCATAACTGAATACGAGTTTGTTTTATATCATAATAAATCACGATTAAACATAATAATTATATATTACATAATCATAATTACCTATGAAGTTTATTTTATATTACGTTAATCCTAATATTTATATCACCTAATCTTAACTACCTATATTGGAAATGCTCGTTTTTAAATGAATCTGAGAGCCCAGTAAAGCCCAGTAAAACTTAAGAGCCAAATTAAACAGAAAAAAATAAATATTAATAATCGTATGTTGTATTAAAAATTACTGTAATATTGTAATAATTGAAGTATCTTAATATTTATTTTTACCAATAAAAGATTGAGGGGGTTATGGTTGAACTTTAGTGAAGTTATATAACCTCATAATGATTTGGATAAAAAAAATCGTGAGGTTCATTAGTTTGAGGTTATGTAAAATGCAAATTTAATACAAGATTCACTATAGACATTAACGCAATTTCCGTGTTTGCTCAACGTTGTGTACAATTGTGTACAAATATTACAAATATAAAAAAAACTTACTTGTATTTAAAATAACAAAAAATTTATGGCTAAGTAGGTACCAATTATTCAAAATAGTTAACCCATCCATGTTATGATTACATTTGACGTTTAAGTTAGTTAACGGAAAAACATAAGCATGGTTAAAGCAATTATCGTATGGTTGAATTAGCCAATTGGATTGGTTGGCAAATAATAATAATTAAACACGCATGGATTTCATTATTGTAACCAAATATTTTACTCTGTAAAGTGTGTCCGAAAAGTCTTTACCCAATGGGATTACATTAATTAATTAAGTAATTACATTACCGTGCTTTACACTGAATGGGGAACATTTGAACATTTTAACATGATATGGTTCCCATAAATAAATATATTACCCTTCGGGTAAAGAGTTTCAGTGTATTTCCCACTGGGCACACTCTTTTCGGACACCCTATATAAAGTATATATATATATATATGCAGGAAAGAATGGCAACTATATATATATATATATATATATATATATATATATATATATATATATATATATATATATATATACATACTGTATATACGCTAATGATATCAGTGTTTACATAAGTTGCCGATAATCTGTAAAATGAATATATTATGTGATGAATATTTTATACATTTTTATACGAAGATAAAATTTATACATATTTATATTTTATATTGGAAAATTATTTTCATATATATTTTCTACGACAAATTTATTATGGGTCAATTTAACATTCATTGTACATAGTTTTGTACAATTTATGTCGTATTACGTACAATTTATATCGTATCACACATATTTTATGTTGTCATATTATTAAAATATTATGGGAAGTATGCCTCATTTATTTATAATGAAGAATCCTTTTGTGTATATATATATATATATATATATATATATATATATACACGCGCGTAGCTGGCATATATATGTGTGTGTGTGTGTGTGTGTGTGTGCTGTCAGAATACGAGACCCAAAACCCTTTACCCTGCTGCCGAAAGAACTGAGGAACTCCAAGCACATCAACCTAAATGATTTCAACAACCAACTAGACAGGTTCTTGTGCAAAGTCATGCGTGCGTAGCTTGCTACGAGGGCTGGATGAGAATGGAAGGCAGCTCTCTCCTAAACCAAATTCCGCAAATGAGGCGGGATGGTGCGGAGGGGTCGAACGCAGGTTGGTCCTGAACCGTCGTTCAAACCCAACAGATGTAAACAATGTCTTATTCTGACTCTGTGACGTAATTATACTTAACATTTAAGGTTAATATTATCATAAATAATTTTTATAGTGAGAATTATATTATCATAAAATGTATAGGAGGAGTAATATCAGAATTAATAATAATAATAATAATAATAATAAAATTATTTAAAAAACTTTTATTACTATTAATGAAATTCTGCGATAATGAGGAGCGGAGATTGTGATAAGCAATTATTCAGCGATTTGCTAAGAATATTGTTATGTAAATTTATCAGAATCATTATTATTATTATTATTATATTTGGAAATTTGCATCCTAACTTCATTATAAATGCAAATTAACAAATATTTTTAATTGCTTTTCTTTTTGTTTTAATTTATTTATAAATTGCGACTATATATATATATATATATATTTATTATTATATTATTATTATTATTATTATTATTATTATTATTATTATTATTATTATTATTATAGAGATTGCGATAGAGAAATAGTTCCGTTGATTTTTTTTATTTTTATTTGGGTGTTCAAACATTTATTTGTCTTAAAACTTAGTATAACATTATTAAAAAAAACGGTCATTCGATACGAAATATGTAATTATTTGCTGTGTTCGTACGAGCGGCAAACTAATTTTAATGGAAAACTCCAGAATGGCGGACGGCGGACGACGAGCGAAAGGAGGGGTAAAAATTGAGTTCTCTCTCGGAAAAAGATGGCGCGAAAAGGGGAAATAGGGGAGGGAGAGAGAGTGAGGGATAGAGAAGGCCGGTAAGGCGGAAGGGAGCTAGCTATACGGGACGTCCACCCCGAAGGGAGGAGGAGGAGGAGGAGGAGGAGGAGTCATACACAGGCATTCTGGGTAGCCGGAAAAAAAAGAAGCAAAAAAGGACCCCCTTGGTGGGGTTATGCCATTCGTTGGGGGGGACGGGTCGGCAAGGCGAGGGGCACTGGGCAGAAAAGGGCGTTGGAGGAGACTGCTTATGGGGCTCCGGAGTCGTCGTCAGGGAGTGAGGGAAAGAATGCCGGCGCGGACGAGGGGAAGGAGTGCGTGGAGGGAGCGATCTAAAGAGAAAAAAAGGAGGAAAATTATTCCACTTGGGGAGTCGAGTGAGTTGTTGGCAAGGGAGGGGTACTGCATCGGGAAGGGGGGTATTTTGCGAAGTAGGAGTAAGGGATAGAGGTTTTGGGGGTGAGGGGAATCGCGCAAGAGGTAAAAAAAATTCTGCTTAGGCTAGAAGCTTCCTCTAAAATAAAAATGAAAAAGAAATTTTAAAAGTGATTTCCATTGACTGGCGAGCCGTTTATTAATGATGAAAATAGCGAATCTTTTCAGAACTGGGCATTGGTTCAGTGCCAAAAAAAAAGAAAAAAGAAAAACAAAAAAGAAAATCAAGAAAAAAGGACCTTAATATTATTTCCATCCGAATGCCTTCCGTATATATATATATATATATATATATATATATATATATATATATTCACTTATAATGAACACGGTTCCTTCTACACTTTGTTAGGTGAATAAATCTTTCGTTATAAATAACTTTGTTGCAATGTTGCAGCGAAATGGTGCACCATTTCGGCAGAAGTTGTTTGTTCGACCAAAATTAGAAAACTTTCTGGATGTTGTCGGCTGTAAGCGTATATTTATTCTAAAAGTTGGAATGTTTCATTTTACCCAAATATAAAGACCATTAATTTTCTCTTATTATTATTATTATTATTATCATTATTATTATTATTATCAGTAAAGTACCGATACATATTTTTTTTTTAGCTAGTTGGCCATATTAAAAGCAAACCTTACAACGCCTAATTCTTTGTCTATTTTCAAAGGCTAATAAGGCAATTTAATCATATAGAAATTTAAGGAAGAGAGAGAGAGAGAGAGAGAGAGAGAGAAGAGAGAGAGAGAGAGAGATCGAATTCTTTTTTAGTAGTCTTTTTACCGATTTCAGCTTAAAATAAGAACCTTTTAGCAAGGAAAACAACGTTGTTCGAATCAAGTCTATCTACATTATACGATCCCGTTTATATCATTATAGGCATTCGGCGAATCTGAAAAGGTCAAATAAGCCTATAGTGCCATACGGTGCCAGTCCATTCGTGTCACTCTATGTAATTACAATAGAATTTATATCTGATAAATGTGACATTTTTGCACTGATTTCTTTGTACAAGGAGTTCAGAGGGGAGATGATGATGATGATGATGATGATGATGCATGGAGGAACAGAGGGGTATGGAGGGTGTGTTATTAGGCCTGATAACTGATAAATAATTTATTAGGCGCCTTGATACAAAGGTCTATATGACTGCTTTATTGATACCAATCATGATTTGAACATTTAAACAATGTGATACATTTCCTTTATGAGTAATGACGAAATGACGGAAAAAAAATCTCAGTAATAATAATAATAATAATAATAATTAATAAAAATTTTGTACGTTCATTTAATGAAACATCAGATATTATTAATATCTTAAGCTAATTATAACCGAGAGGAAGGCATGCATGCCCCTCCTTGCATTAAAAAAATATATAAACTTAAAAAGATTAAACCCGACACTTTGTCCCGTTAATTATATGATGTCATTCACTAAAAGCTATAATATTCAGTTGGCACCCCTTAATATATAAATGTTATATTATATTCGGCTTGGCAAAATTATTTTTTTTTTACTTTTAGAACGCTTAAATGGTATTTCTGTGAAAGCATAAAACTTCACAAATTCTTAAACGGTGGAATGCGTGTTATTTTTTTTAAGCGTATAAAATGTTATAAAATGTAATTAACAATTTATTAAACTTCAGAATAATGAAAATACAATGAAAAGCGCATACTAAAATTCGGGAAAACGTGGGTATACAGTGAGTATAACGTATATTAAAATGAAGAATAATGTGAGTACATTGAGAAATGCCTGTTAATACGTAGATGAAATTAAAATGAAGAGAATAAGTCTTAAATTAAAATTGAGGATAATGAGAGGACAATGAAATGAAAGATAGATAATACAGTGCAGTACACTATTGACAAAAACAAATGGAAAAAATGGCAAAATTCACTAAAAATTATGGCATTTCTTTGGGGTTTTCCTCAACAGACAATATTATAGAACTGTTTTGCGTATCTTGTGATTACTTTTGAAATAAATTATTGAAGTTTAATAATGTTAATCTTACTTATGTGTGTGGGTATGTTACTAAGGGTACGTTGCCTACATACGTGTTCTGCTTTCAAGAAATCTATTTTGTTTCATCTTTATAATGAGTTAAAGGAAGATAAACTTCACTACAATAAAGTTATTTATTTATTTATTCAATAGTAAAGAGAGCATAGAATCGCAAACACTAACCAAAATAACTTGCATTATACATATATAATAATAATAATAATAATAATAATAATAATAATAATAAACTCGCACTAAGGAAGAATTTAAAAAAATTAAAAATATTAAAAAAATCAATGCTGAAAAAAAAAAAAAAAAAAAAAAAAAAAATATATATATATATATATATATATATATATATATATATATTTCGACCTGTAACAACTGTATCTTCCTCAAGCTAATAAAAAAATTACAAGTCAGAGCCCAAACTCCAAAGACAGTCGATACTAAACTAGGAAACGAAATGTTAAAAATAATAAATAGTTTATAAGGCGACCTCGTACATCTCATGTTTTATCATTTCTTTTATTAAAGATGAATTCATCGATCTTGTAGGAATCCAAGTTTGAGTTGAAAACAGTCAAAAGTTTTTATAAAATGAGTCTAAAAGCTTTTTGTGCTCCAAATCTGAAGCTTCCTTTTAAAATATGAATGTTCTTTTCGTCAATCGCATAATTGTACCTATCTCTCTCTATGCTTAACTAAACACCTATCATTATTCACTGTTCTCAAACTATATCTACTTTACAGTATGTTCATACATTTTTCTGTCCAAATCCGCTCTCTCTCTCTCTCTCTCTCTCTCTCTCTCTCTCACATACTTTTTTAGCACCCCGTAGAAAGAATAAGAATATAATATATTATATATATATATATATATATATATATATATATATATATATATATATATATATATATATATATATATATACACAGGGTGTCCCATAAGTCCGGCATCATAGGAGAAATTCATATTTTTCTATTTCTACAAACCATAATTTATGCTCGGGATGCCAATTTCCCGTCCACCATTCTGTTCAGTGACGAGGCTGTTTTTTATGGAAATGGTGAGGTAAATCGACAGAACACCCGCTACTGGTCTCAAAACAACCCTCATTGGTATACCTCTTCAAAGGAACAAGGTGCATCTCGGGTGATGGTATGGTGCGGCATTTGGAAGGATCGCATCATAGGCGCCCTCTTTTTCGATGAGCATGTCACTGGAGGCACCTACCTACGTATGCTCAAGGAAGAAGCATTTCCCAGTGTCTTGAACGAAGAAGGAAATTTCCCAACATGGTTCCAGCAAGACGGCGCTCCTGCACATTACAGCACCCAAGTAAGGGAATACCTGTACCAACAATTCCCTGGTCATTGGATAGGACGTCGAGGGCCTGTGGAATGGCCAGCTAGAAGCCCGGATCTCACGCCACTAGATTTTCATCTCTAGGGCCACTTGAAAGCGCTGGTATACGCAGAGAAAATTAGGAGTGTTCAACATTTGCGGTAGCGCATTATTGGGGCATGTAACACCATTACTCCTGACATCATTCACCGTGTGCTTGCTGACTGGGTATCACGTCTGAATTTGTGTATTGAAAACAATGGTGGACATATTGAGCACGTTCTGTAAATAAAAGCTTTTGTTTTGCCTTTTTTTATCATTTTTCCTATGATGCCGGACTTATGGGACACCCTGTATATATATATATATTTAGAATGTCTAATATATATGCCTAATATAGGGTGAACCAAATGTAGGTGGACAGTAAATGATAACGTTTATTTTGAGAATACATATTTAATTTTTTTGTATACTATAATACAAAATAAAATTTAAATAAATTTAGTTATAATATTTAATATAATAAAACACAAACACCATAGTTATAATGAACACCATAGTTATAATATAATATAACACAAACCGTATTCAACCTACTGTCCACCTACTTTTGGTTCACCGTGTATATATGCCTATCTATATATATATATATATATATATATATATATATATATATATATATATATATATATAATGCCTAGAGTCCCCTAGGGACTAGGAGGGGCGATTGTGTCACTAAAACCTTACCTACTTCTCCGTGAATGTGTATACTAAATTTGGTGCAGATTTAGGTATAGCCTAGCCATTTAGGTATACCCTAGCCCTTCAAGGGCCCCCTCCCAGTCCCTCCAAGGGGGTTATTTTATAATTATATGTTTTATTCAGCAGGCACGCTGATAATTATATAATTTACTCAGTAGGCACTATAATAATTATACTCTTAAGTTTTTTATTTTGGAGTAACACTGTAGCAGTGACTGTAATATTACGATTCAGCAATCTGAATATTCGGAAGAAGACTCTAACTTATTTTATTCCGTAATTCTGTACAGTAACATCAACAAAGTCTTCAACTTTGTACAGGTTTTGGTGGATACAAATTTTATTTTTTGTATAGGAGAGAAAGGTCAGGCAATAAATTCAAACCATACCACCTTCGAATACCTAAATCTTTACTACATATTCAGAATAATAAGCAAGACATAAATACGTCAGTTGAGGGGAGGAGCGTTTTTGCCGGTATTCGCCCTCGTTTCCCCTTTCCTGCCTAAAAAAAATTGTTATTAAATATGTTTCGTTGAAAACAATGTTAATTCAGAAGTTCAGAAACAATTTGAACTAAATGTCTCAATCAAACCTTAGTCTCCATTAAATGACAAAGGACATATACAGTATATGTGTATATATATATATATATATATATACAGGGCGTCCCAAAAAAATGTATACACACTTTAACAGCTGATAGCTCAATTGATGTTTCTTTCTTTCCAAGTTAAACCCATTAGAATTAATAATGGCAGTCAGACTAAGCTTTGAACAAAGGAAATTCATTCTAAAATGCTACTGGAAGTGTGAAAACGCAGTTGAAGTGCAAAGACAGTTTAGGAGGGAGTTTCAAACAGATCCACCAACGCGACTTACCATCACTCGAATTAGAGATAAGTTTGAAGCCGATGGAACTGTTCAGAATGTCCACAAGAAGCGTTCCGGAAGACCACGGACATCGACAAGCCCCACAAAGCAAGAAAGAGTACTGGAAACGTATCATCAAAGTCCAAGAAAATCTGTGCGGCAAGCGAGTCGTGAGGTAGGAATTTCAGAATCGTCTGTCCAACGCATTTTGAAGCGCTGTCAATGGAAAAGTTACATTCCAAGATTAGTCCATGCTATTAATGAAGATGATGATGATGATCCGGACCGAAGAGTGGAGTATTGCGAGTGGTACTTGGCACGATGTGGATGTGGATTGGACGAAGGGGTTTCGTAGAATACCCTCCGCGTTCACCAGACCTCACACCACTAGACTTTTTTTTATGGGGATACTTAAAAGACAAAGTCTACGCTATAAAACCTGCAACAGTCGCTGAATTGAGAGCAGCCATTGAACGAGAATGCACACAAATACCAAACGAAATGTTTCGTGATGTTTGCGATTCAATTGCTTCGCGTTATCAGCAGTGCCTGGACCAGAACGGACGTCAGTTTGAAAACATGCGTTGACAAAACAATTAAATAATGTCTGTAGATTCTATTACATTTTGAAAATGAAATGTATTTTAATAAACACTGCCTTTATAATTATTTAAAGTGTGTATACATTTTTTGGGGACGCCCTATATATATATTATTATATATATATATATATATATTATATATATATATATTAATATATATATATATATATATATAATATATATAGCCTACAAACTCTATTGCCTGGAAAGAAGACATGAGTGATACACATGGAAAATAGTGGAGGGATATGTTCTAAACTTTAGAAATAAAATAGAAACATGCAGGAATGAGAGAAGTGATAGATTTTGTATTGTCCCAGCTGCGGTGAGGGACAGGGAACCACGAAAACGAAGGTGGGAAATACGCTCAGAATAAAAGGCCCAAAACTCTTCAACGTGGTGCCGAAAGAACTGACGAACCTCCAGCACACCAATCTGAATCATTTCAAGAACCAACTGAATCTTGTGAAAAGCCCCTGACCAGCCATGCGTAGTTTTCTACGAAGGTAAGATGAGAGTGGAAGGCAGCTCTCCACCTTCATCAAATCCCCCGAATGAGACGAGATGCTTCAGAGCTGACAACCGCAGGTCGATCCTAAATAGACGTTCAAAGACACCTCATGTTAAATATATATATATATATATATATATAATATATATATATATATATATATATATATATATTATTATATATATATATATATGTGTGTGTGTGTGTGTGTGTGTGTGTGTGTTCTAAGAAATTATAATTTTTTATAGTATACATTCACACGATCTTGTTTCTATACAGTTAATCATATAAGTTAAAATTTATGTCCAAAATTACATAAGTAAATATACTGTAAATTTAGTTCGCTGTATTTAACGGTATACTGTGGACATCATCTTACGACACACTGTCCAGCACCCGAAGCTGAGTGGGTAGCACCGTTTCCTTACAAGCGAAGTGAAGACACTCAAGTCATGTTTTTTTTAATGCAAGAAGGAAGGGCCAAGGGCCCGCAACCACCCCTACCTATTAGAAGGAGAAGAGAGCCAAAATACAATAATTATTATTTTTTAATTTTGAAAAGATTGCGTAGTGTGTTAGAGGTATGTACTGTATGTGTAATAAAGAACAGGGACAGAAGCGCTTGTTTAAGAGTTTGCTGGACTGCTCACAGGATAGACGAGACACGAAAAAAGATCAGCTAAGGAGGACAATGACAGGAGAAACGGGAATTCCAGCACTCCCTCTCTCCGGCCGAACGTCCCTCCCAGGAGTACTTCCCTGGTCGATTGGTCTCTACTATCTCCTACTAGCGGTTAGATTCCCGATGCTGCTAGTAATAAGAATATAAGAGTTAATGCAATGAGCCACGTTCATCTGGCCTGATTATTATTATTATTATTATTATTATTATTATTATTATTATTATTACGACACAGCGTACGATATGAACATTGAACAGTCTTACGATACATGATGAACATTATCGTAGGACCCACTACAAATGGTCTGGACATGAACAAAGCCTTTAATTATGAAGAACTTTTGGCTTAAACATGGAACGAATATCATTGTTACGTCATCGTTATAATTTTTCACTTAATTACTCCATTTCAGTTTGGACTGAGATTCTCTTAAAAAAAATAGTATCATACTAAAACCATAAATAGAAAACTAACTTATTTTAAATTTTGAAATATCATAATTTTAAAATTTCTTTGAACACTGATATATATATATATATATATATATATATATATATATATATATATATTATAATGTTATAATGTTTCAGACCAATAAAGATCCTAGGAACCACTCATGGCTGGTCTACCTAACTGTGTTCGTAATTGTGTATTGTGCAATGTGCATGTCCTCCGTGGTGGCGGAGAGGACCTACAATTTTGCGTGGGTTCCGAACCAGAAGGCCTTAATTTTACTACCTTAAATTATACCCAATCTATCAACAAATGCGTCTATTCGATTTTTAAACATGTTTATAGACGTGCTACTAATTACTTCTACCGGCAAACTATTCCAGCTATTTATATTCTATGCGTAAAAAAGTTTTTGGCAACTGCTGTCTCGAACCTTCTGCTTGTCAACTTGCACCCGTTATTTCTATCCTATTATATTGAGATATTTCGAAAAAGCTATCTTTATCTACGTTATCGAACTCATTCATAATTTTAAAAACCTAGATTAGATCACCCCTTAGCCTCCTAGTCTCGAGTGTAGTCAATTTTAACTCCTTAAGCCTATCCTCGTACGACTTCGACCTAAGCGACGGAATCATCTTAGTTGCTCTTCTTTGAACTCTTTCGATTTTGTCTATATCTTTTCGCATATGCGGATTCCAAAATTGGATCGCGTACTCCAAATGGGGTCTAACTAATGATTTATAAAGAGGAACAATAATATCGCGCGATTTGTACTCAACATTCCGAGCTATAAAACCTAGCACTTTGTTCACTTTATTGACCGCTGCTGTACTTGTTTCGCCATTTTTAAATCACCAGTGACTATAACTCCTAAATCTTTTTCCTGCTGTACGCTTGCTAATTCCTTCCCTGACATACTATACGCAAAATTACCGTTACGCGAACCTATATGTAAAATTTTGCACTTATCGACGTTAAATCTCGTTTGCCTTGCGCCTCGGTGGTGTAGTGGTTAGCGTCGCTGACTACAAATCTATCGGCCCCGGGATCAAGACCCGGTGATGGCAGGCGGCGCGTAGCAAAACCCAGCTGTTCATCCTTCCACACAATTAAAAAAGAAAATGGTTGGTAGATAAATGGGTACCGTAGGTAGCCTAGTAGTTAAGACGCTTGGCTGCTGGTGGGGCGTGGTTCGGATTCCACGTTAAACTGTAGTCTAAGGTAGCGTGACAAGCTTGACCTTCGTCAGAATGAACAATTCGGGGGTAACCAAAACCAGGGTTAACCAAGGTGTGTGTGTATATATACTTAAACGTTCATATAGTTTAATTATAATTTTATTATGCAATATTTTCCCCCTTTTTATAATATATATATATATATATATATATATATATATATATATATATATATATATATATATATATATATATATATTGGCGTAGATCCAAAATTTCCACTGCACAATACATTCAAATCCGAGGTGAACACTTGTATTATTGAAAGAGTGACCAAAAAAGTAATCTTTTCGTATAGGCATAATTAACCTTTTTTTATGGCTTACACTTAATAATTCCCAATTTCCCATCACCCCAAAGCCCCCAAAATTCTAAAATCTCAATGGACCCCCTCCCCCTATAAATATGCTCATTGAAATGTAAATATACGTGTTTCCAAATTGAAAAGGGGGCCTATTAATAATGTATTTGATTAATTCGGGTAGGCCTACATCGGCCAATTAGCACTTTACAACTGAGATGAAAGCACTTGGTGGGTTTTTAAGCCTATATTATTCCATGTTGGTCTAAAGTGATTTTTGGGTTTTGTTTTAAATAAGTGATTGGAGTGGATGTACTTTTGTGGTCACGTATGTTCGCAATTATTAAAGAGGAATTTTATTTTATTTTATTCTATTCTATTTTATTTTATATTTGTATTTATATATATGATGAAAACCCACAAGGAAGAAGAAAAATGATTCCAAGACCTTTCGTGTATTCAGGAAAACACCTTGTCAGGGAATGACGAGGTGTATTGCTGAATACACGAAAGGTCTTGGAATATTTTTTTATTTTACCTTGCATCATTCATTCATTTCACATGTTTATGTGGGAAATTCATCCCATTTATATATATATATATATATATATTGCATTATTTTAGTTACTATATATACACACACACACACACACACAGTATATACAGTATAGGCGCTCGCTCTCTCTCTCTCTCTCTCTCTCTCTCTCTCTCTCTCTCTCTCTCTCTCTCTCTCTCTCTCTCTATATATATATATATATATATATATATATATATATATATATAATGCGATAGCGTATTCGCAGATAAGTGTTTATATTTTTGCGTGGTTGTGGGGGTGCATCTCCCTCAAATACCGTGAAATCATATTATTAGAAATGTTGTGCATTTCATGGATGGGTTAAATATGAGAAAAAGATGACTAATAAATAATAATAAACGATTTGGTAACCTACAAACTGAACAAATATTACAACTGAAATTACATGAATTTATGTATAGGTTAGGTTAGGTTAGGGAGATTAGGGAAAAGAAGAAAGCTCGTTGGTGATGTTTTTTGCCCTATATAACTAGAGTGGAACATTATCAAACCCCCATCAATTGCATTGCATTTTATTTCTGTAAACGAAAGAAATTATTTTTCTTTTCTAGAAATAAGTTTGCTCCTTCGCAATCATTTGCATCACCATAATTAAAAATTCTCCTTCATTATATTTATTCAAGAAAAGATATTCACATGTTTATATCAGTATTTTATTATCATTATTATTTATATTACAACAACAACAACAATAATAATAATAATAATAATAATAACAGTAAAGTGATATAGTATAACGGAAAAAACAACATCAAAACAATAATAAAAAAATTAAAATTCTTCAACATTTTTCTTCTATTTTCCGAGTAAAACTTTATGGGTCTGATTTCAATTACTAAAATTCTCGTATCATAATTCCATAGCTTATAATTCTTTAGTGATAATAATAATGATAATGATGATAATAATGATAATTATAATAATAATGATAATAATAATGGTAATAATAATGATAATGATAATAATAATTATAATGATAAGCGTGGAAAGCGTTTCTTGAATAACTTTTAATTCAGCAAAGTCCATTTCGTGCAAGCAGAAAATCGCTGTGGAGTAAACAATTAATTTTAATTAATTTAAATTGTATATCCTTATCAAGCATATTACATGCGAAGTTAATAAATAAATAAATAAATAAATATAATATATATATATATATATATATATATATATATATATAGAGAGAGAGAGAGAGAGAGAGAGAGAGAGAGAGAGAGAGAGCTTAGTTCATGTATTAAAATTAAGCTTTCATTACTTACTCATTCTTAACAATTAAATACACATCGTATATAATAAATAAACGTATGTTATATATATATATATATATATATATATATATATATATATATATATATATATATATATATATATATTAACTTCAGCATATAATATGCTTGATAAGGATATACAATTTTTATATTAATTCCTATTAATGATAAATTAATATACAGAATATACGTTATAAGTAGAAAAAACTATGAAAAATATATTGTTTATATTTATATATATATATATATATATTAGTTGTAATGAATATGGAAGGAAAACAATAATAATTTGAATAATTTCAGTTTTGATTCTTGAGGGGTCCTTAAAAGCTCGATACTAATTTGTCAAAATGTGAATTGCTCAAAATTTAGATTTTAAGATATAAATTTTGAATTGAAATTAATTAGCGAAAATTATCATTTATTATTTATTAATTTATTTTTCCCTTTTCGAATATATTATTAACTTTCATTTTCAAATTTCTTTACTTTATATATATATATATATATATACTGTATGTGTATGTTTGTGCGTGTATATGCGTACATGCGTATGTATTTATGCGTAATTGCATAAATGTTCTACGCACTAGAATGTAGCTTTTATAAATGACTTTTATTATGGTTTAAAATGAGTTATTAGTTATGAATATTGTAGAACTGAAATGTTAGAACTGAAATTTAGAACTGAAATGACACTCTAAAATTTGATATTATTCCCGTAAAGTAATAAAAAATGTACACTTCAAAATATAAAAACTTTAAAAAATTAATAAAATGAAATATTTCTTTTAGGAAATGTGATTGATACTATTATTTTTATTCTTACGTAAATGCTACCATTACATATTTGACTGTTCATAGTAATAGTAATAGAATGTTAGACGACTTAAGTATAATAGTAATATTAATAGTGATAATAATAATAATAATAATAATAATAATATTCGATATATTATATTAATCCATATCAATACAATTATTATTATTATTATTATTACCATTTGATTTCTTACGCTAATAATAATACTAAACTTAGTACTGATACTAAAACTAATAATACTAAACTTAGTACTGATACTATAACTAATAATACTAATATTAATAATAAATACTAATATTAATACTAAAAAATAATAACAATGTGAAATAGTAAATTCGTGTACGAATACTACAGATGAAAAGAAATACTACTCTAATGTGATAATACTTAATTCGCATAATAATAATAATAATAATAATATAAATGTTAAATTAAAATACTAATATTAAAATAATACTACTGTAAAGTGAATCATACTAAATCCAAATACTAAATACTAAAACACGACGACATAAATAAACTGATAATATTATCTCTTACTGACTTTCAGCGGCATTCACTTTTTTTCATTATAATGATAATGACAATGATAATGATATAAAAGATATATACGAATTGTTCCTTAAATAAATTACTACAGTAACCGAACTGATACTAATAATTATAAGAGAGTGTTTAAAATGGGCAATACAGGAACATTTATACATAGCTATACTATTAAAAATAGTTATACCATTATAGTATAGTTATAGCTATACTATAATTAGTGTATAGGTTTATATAAAATTATGCATATGTACCTTGGTAACCTTGGTTTTGCTTCCGTTCGAATTGGTCATTTTGACGAAAGTCATATTTGTTGCCCCACCTTAGACCCGCACCTGAAGGTGGAATCCGAACCACGACCCACCGCGGGTAGTCAGCAATTACAAAGTTCGGATCACCTGAAGATCAGAGCCCTCAGCCTTCTTTGGTTCTCGCCCGGACTCAATCGTACGACCTTCCAATCAACAGCCCACCGTCTTAACCACTATGCTACCCAGGGTACCCATTCACCTATATACCAGTCATTTTTTGTATGAAAGGATGAACAGCTGGGTGGGCTGAGCACCACCTGACATCGCCGGGAATCGAACCCAGAGCCGGTAGATTTAGTAAGTTATGCTAACCACTATACCACCATATATATCTATATATATATATATATATATATATATATATATATATATATATATATAAAAAATAATAATAATAATAATAATAATAATGTTATTAAAAAAGGCGATTGAAATGTAGCGTTTTTTCGTGACAAAGAAAGAGAGGAATTCCGATACACAAATGAGAATTTTTCCTGCCTCGTCCGCCATTTTGTTTCGAGGAAATAAGTGGCGTTTCGGAGGGGTTTTCCTTCCGTATTTTTCTTTCATGTTTCCTCCCAACCTCTTTTTACTTCCCGAAACCTCTTCGAAACCCTTACCCCAGGAATGCTTTACTTTTAAACATAGGAAAGCCACCTGGCTAAGCATGGAACCTTTCCTCTTATTGTGATGCTTACGTTTTTCTCATAATGCTTAAAGCATGAGAATTCTTCTCCATGTGGAATTAAGCATAACAAACACCTGTTATTGTCGAGGGGGGGATTTTTTGCTGGGGTTTCTCATCACGTGGTATAGTTGACTACTTATATTATATATATATATATATATATATATATATATATATATATATATATATATATATATATATATATATATATATATATATATATATATATATATATATATATGTGTGTGTGTGTGTGTGTGTACACATTTATAATTGGTACATGCATTGAGTCTTGTATACATGTATAAACATGCATAGACTGCATTCATAAATGCGCGCAAACAGTGGAACATTATAAACCAGAATATATTATGTCATTTGCTTAGAAATTAGAACGAGAGAGAGAGAGAGAGAGAGAGAGAGAGAGAGAGAGAGAGAATAAAAAATACACTGATATATAGATATGATATAGAAGGAAATTCTAAACACAGTGATACTGCATTAGAAAATCTGCATATTTCGTCCGCGCCCTTTTGCTATCCCAAATTTGGTTAATTTTGCTAAATTTAAATGAAATTTTTACGAATTAAAATGGTACAAGGGAGTCATTACCGTTTCTTTCAAACCTTCAACAACATTTTTACTTTTTTTGCTTTTTTGCTTTTCCAGATTATGTAGAACTATATGAAAATTTTTTCTATGGAAACCGTATAACTCTTGTATGAGTATACAGTATATATATATATGTACTTTCTAAAACTTTAATTGTTTCATTTGTATCGATTATAAAACGATCTGTTGGTAAAACGAATGGTCCATTTTTCATTTATGAACCCATTTTGAACCAATTGAAGTTTATAATGATAATTACAATGGTCCATAGAAGATAGATGTTCTAACAACTTCTATGATGGAACGTTCGTTTATACTAAGAAATATTTCCATAATCAATTTACCAAATGAAACAGTTGAATATTTAGAAACAGCTCTGTATGGAACCTCTTTACTTTACACTACAGATTCACGTGGATAGATACATAAACTGACAGACGGACAAATAGATAAATAGATAAATAAATAAATAATAAATAAATATATATATATATATATATATATATATATATATATATATATATATATATATAGAGAGAGAGAGAGAGAGAGAGAGAGAGAGAGAGAGAGAGAGAGAGAGAGAGAGAGAGAGAGAGAGAGAGCCCGTGTGTGTGTGTGTGAGTGAACAAACTCAAATGTTAATTTCTCACATATTAAGCAAAAATTACAGATTTGTGTATAGTTCATTTTAATGCACGCATAGAATTTAATTTGATCTTATATAACACGGATGAATTTGTGCACCATTTTCATTTCCACACTCCTACAGACGGTTTTTGACGAAGAGACATTCTTTTGTCACAAGTTCCGTGGCTGATTCCTCTCCTAGCATAATTTTTTGTTCTTTTGAGTTCCCCAAAATGTTTAAAGGTTTAACGGTTTCCGTGAATAGATTCTGTCTTTTGCCACGCCTCACAAAAAGAAGTCCGCACGCATGGGTTAGATCCCACGATCTTCGAGGCCATTGCGGAGACCCACATCTTCCTAAACAAAAACAACAACAGTCTGGGAAATGTTCTTCCATAAAGGCTGTTTGACGCCAAGGCAATGTTTTCATTATAATTCATCATCAGATGTTCATAAATGTTCGTATTATAAAAAATGTAAGATAAATATTGGATTGGAAAGGTATTAATTTTTAATAAGGATAATATTATTTATTAATGTCTATGTAAGGTAGCAGTTTTAGCGAGAATTCGATATTTTCTTTATATTATTATTATTAACCGTAAACTGCAAAGGCGAATCGAATCATCATGCATAGCGTTAGGGGGGGGGGTCCAATTAGACCCCGCTACGTATTCCAGGTTAAATACATTATTATTATTACATTAGTTTAAAATTGTTTTGGCTCACTTTATTTAATATTTAGTAATTCCTCAACATTTTTTCAAACAAATGTCATAAGAATTTTTACAGAAAATGTTTAAAAGTCTGGAAAAAATGTATTTGTAAAAAGTATTGACTCAAAAAACTTTATTCCATTTAAACAAAAATTTTGTTTGGATTTTAGATTTTAAAATAAATTTGGTTTAGATTAAACTCGTATATTTAAGATTATATTTATTTGGAAGGTCAATTTTAGGGGTTCACCTTCACGCGTGTGAAATTTGAAAATAATTATCACCGAGATATATACTCTTAAATGCGTTTAATATAACCCAAGTTTATTTTCATTTAACATTATTCATCGTTAGAGTTTAACAAAACTGGGCCTCATAACAATTTTCAACACGATACTCTGTTAATCCAAGATCCCTAAACAAATTCTTGAATGGTTAACTAATTCACTCTCCTAATCATGATTACGAATAGGACTCAGTGGTGCCAGTTTCTGGCACTCCTCATTCATTCGTGAGATTAACTCAGTAAACAATAAAATGTACGTAACATCTTGTCAACCAACTCAAATGATAAATCCAACCATGTTATAAATTTACGAACCATTAAAGTTCGTTACGAGAGAAATAAAGGTGGTTGTATTAACCAGTTCAGTTGGTTGTCAAATCACGTAATTGGTTGTTTTTAACCAAGTACTTTTCTCAGTGTACGCAGCAGCAGCAGCAGCAGCAGCAGCTAGGTTGATAAACTCAGATTAAATTCAAACTAAACCCAAATTGAATTCGCATAGTATCCATTTATGCATTTGAAATTAAGTTAGATTAGTTTAGGTTTACAGGTTAGATTAACATAAATTAAAATGTGACCACAAAAAACAAATGAAAAGGTTTATATATATATATATATATATATATATATATAACGGAATATAATTTCTTATCTTTTATATCATCTCTTTTGGCATATCATATCAGTTTTTTGCATATTAATTAGTAAATTAAAAAATATACGATTCATATACATCGAGATATAAATATATATTACGTTTTATTGTGACTTATCGGGGAAATTATCAAAGAAATGAACCGGAATTAGAATACGATATATATATATATATATATATATATATATATTATATATTATATATATATATATATATATAATCATTACTACTACGGCAAGTAATAGCATACTTTTATACTAATACTACTATACTATTATTAATACTACTATTACTAATGCTGAACAACCACCATATACACGAGCAATACAGCGGCTACTACTACTACCAATAATAATAATAATAATAATAATAATAATAATAGTAATAATAATAATAATTTTTCTAAATTTCAGTTACTGCATCTACGAACTTCCAGAGACAAAATGGCGTCTGCGAATAAATTGAAATAAAGAAGAGAAAAGCCACAGAAAAATTGAAAGAACACACACACACACACACACACACACACTATATATATATATATATATATATATATATATATATATATACATATACACAGTATTGTGCAAAAGTCAGAGACTACTGTCGATCTGATAACTATTAGATAATCTGTTGTATGAAAATTGGTTTTGATACTAAAATACATATTAACTAGAACCTCTGGTTCATATTAACGTATAACTAAGTTATTACTAAGTGTATAAAGTTGTATAAGCTGGATGACCCTCTAGTCTGCATAAATTGGACTTGAGGGTTGATTCATTATATTACTTATAACGCATGTGTTTAAAGATCTAGCGAACTATTACTGATGGATCTGCAGTAAATGCTCCTAAGCTATTGTCATAACAATATTTACAATTAAAAGTATTGACATATTCACTTAAATTCTGCAAAACAAATTTATCCAAAACGTTTCTCATTATAATCCTAATTCATGCTTTTTTTTCTTTGACAGGCTTAAGAAATGACAAAAAGTACAATTTCTGATGAGATTAGATATAAAATAATACATTTGCATGGTGAGGGACTGAATTAAAGAAAAATAAGTGAATCTACAGGCGTTTCCAAAACTAGTGTACAAAAAATCTTGGCTCGTCACAGCTCAAATGGAACCCCAGCTGATCGCCCTAGATCAGGGAGGCCCTCTAAGCTTTCTCCATCTAAAAAAGATCTAAATCTAAAGATTACGTCCCTTCGAGACAGACGCAAATCCAGCACTTCACTTGCAGCAGATCTCGAAAAAACAATAGGTATCTCAGTTGATCCCTTTACTGTATGAAGGAAACTTAACTCAGTAGGTCTTAAAAGACGTGTTGCAGCAAAAAAGCCACTTTAAAGGAATGGAAATAAAGAGAAGAGAAGAAAATGTGCTTTGGAACACAAGTATTGGACATCTAAAACCTACTGAATTAAGCTTCCTTCGTACAGTAGAAGGATCAACTGAGACACCCGTTGTTTTTTCGAGATCCGCTGCGAGTGAAGTGCTGGATTTGTGTCTGTCTCGAAGGGAAGTAATCTTTAGATATTGTAGATCAGATGGAGAAAGCTTCGAGGGCCTCCCTGATCTAGGACGATCATCTGGGGTCCCATTTGATCTGTGACGAGCCAAGATTTTTTGTACACCAGTTTTGGAAACGCCTGTAGATTCACTTA
>JAJOZX010004292.1:82500-102500 GCA_023014485.1 Bathynomus jamesi
ATATATATATATATGTGTGTGTGTGTGGTCACATTTTTTCAAAATTGCACAATGTTTTGGTCACGAATGTTTGCCCATAATTATCCCGATAGAGGGAGAGTGAGTGTGTAATAAGAAAAAGAAAGATTCCCAACCTAATGCTGCGACCTTAACTTACGAAATATATTTTCTAAGTATGTTTTTAAGTAAAATTTTGAAGAATGTTTAATTTAATAGACTATAGTTCTGAGTTTCTATTTTTATTTTGTATTTATAGAATTTTAAATTTACAAAGAGAAAAATACTTGGCTGCCAACCAAAGTATTTGCCAACCAATATAAACAGTTAATACAACTACTTAAATAAGTTGTGAATTAACTATTTACACAGATTGGTTGGCAAATATTTAACCATGCGTATTTTGGTTATTGTAACCAAACATTTTTTCTCTATGTGCAAAATAAAAAGTTGTTACTTGTATGAAAGTCAGCGCCCCTAACTCGGGAGTTCGACCCCCGATAGTGTTGGTATTAATAATCTAGGAGTTAGCGCAATGGACCGCATTAGTTGGCCTGAGCACTGAACCAGTTTCTAGCCATCCTCAATGACTGTTATCTTCTTGGAACATATATAAGAGCTTTGTGTTTTAATATATATATATAGTATGCTTTATTTTGTACTCGGTATTGTGGATATGAATTTTATTGATTAAATATTAGATGCATAAAAAGTTATTCCGAAATTACACCTGTATGTAGGTGTATTACTGGCACAGGATGGTAATGCCATGTACCAGTGCCAGTGCCATTGTATCACATGCATACGTTCATTAGACTTGGCGTACGTACATCATCATCATCATCAGTGAAAGAAACACTACTTCGATTGATTCTTTTCAAAGTAATATACAGTAGACCTTTTCATAATCCTTTGCATACGTGCGTTAGTCGTTAATTTGCGTTACTCAAGAAATAAAACTCAAATGCGTGTCTCATCAGGAGCAAGGTGAACCTATAGTTCAAGTTAGCAGAATAGTATATATCTGTTTTATAACTTAATAAGGGCTACGTCGTGGCCAGTGTCGCGACACCGTTTCCCGTCGATCAGCGAAGAAAAGCGACTTTGGGGCTGGGTAATAATGGTTGGATGGGGGACCGTCCTCCGCATCCAGATTATGTAGCGACTAGTCACTAGTGGTTCGGAACCCACCACGTAACGCCGCTGTGGGTACCCTCCTTCATATGACCTTAGATGTTGCGAAGGAGGTTAAACAACCCCATCATTATATTTTGTACACTGAAAAAATTGGTCTTGAAATTTCAATCAAATATATTTGGTCAAATGAACATTTCGTTGATTTGGTAAAATATTGTATACCCACAGTCAAATAATTGGGTAAAATATTGTATACCCACAGTCAAATAATTGGGTAAAATATTGTATACCCACAGTCAAATAATTGGGTAAAATATTGTATACCCACAGTCAAATAATTGGGTAAAATTCTGTATACCCACAATCAAATGGTATTTATTGGTTTAACTTTGAGTTTCAAAGTCAATTAGCAGTTCATTTATTATGTATTCAGATTTCAAAATTTTTAGGCATATATGAGCATATCCGCCCTTGGGTCCTGTTTCCTGCATACCAAAAAATAGCTTTAAATATATTATAAATTATTTATTCTGTGATAGAAAAGTGTATTCAAATGTAAATATTCAATAATAATGATAGCGAGTTCCTCTTAAATATTTCACTTCAATGAAATTTGTCTTAACATGTTAAAATACTGTTAAATTGTATTTACTGGTTTCAGTTTGGTCTTCAAAATCGGTTTACGATCCTTTTTATTACGTATACAAACTCGCGTAATGTAATGATGGTCTTGTTTAACCTTCCTCGCAACATCTTGTGAGGTCATACGATGGAAGGGACCTACTAAAGCTTTACGCGGGATCCGAGCCATCCGAGGGTCGCTACGTAATAATATTGACGCGGAGGGCGGTCTCCCATTCAACTACTATTCAAATCCAATGTCGCTTGAATTCTTCGCCGGTCGACGGAAAGCGGTGTTACGCCACTGGTCACAACGACGTAGCCCATTTTTGTGCGTAATTTAATAAACAAATTATAACCTAACCTGATTCCTCTAATTATGTTTTAGGATTTGAATAAAATGAATGGAGTTATAAAGTGAGAATTATTATTTGTAGATAAATTCCGTTTACCCGACCAAAGATAACAATAAATAACCTTTATTCTTCGATATTATGGATTACGCTTTAAAATAAATAAATACATTTACAGTTTATGGAAAAAAGTTCGCCTAGAAACAGAAAATTTAAAAAAACAAAAAATTACTAATTGGTAATATTCCGTTTCTCTTTGGTGGATATTTTATTAATTTTTGGTGACGAATAAAATTTCGAAACGAAACTCACTCATTACTAATTAGTAATTTTTATTAGCCTTAAGAAATTTTAACTCTGTAGGCGAACTTTTTCCAAAACAGTACATTCAATTTGTTATGTATACATATATATATATATATGGAAAAAGACAAAATTCTATTAAATTTATTAAAATATTGGTGTATTTTTGCCCTTATTATTATTATTATTATTATTATTATAATGGGTAAGGCAATAAATTTGACCTTTGCATAATTATAAAGTCCATTTTGCAAAAATTTGCAAAATTACGTTCAAAGGTTTAAAAAAAAATTTCGCCGACTAATTGCTGACTAAAAACTCTGCAGGAAAATTTAATTAGTTTGACTTTTTCTAACTTTAATTATAATTATCGAATTAATATTTATTTATTCATAAAGCTGACAAATCATTAAATAGTGGTTATAAAAGTAAAATTCTTAAAAGAAAAAAGAAATTGTAGATAATTGTTTTTTTTTTTAATTATTCTCTGAATTAATTTCTGTTTTTGGTCTAAATTTATTTAAACTTCTTTTAAATCAATTAATAATTGATAAATTAATAATTACTTAATATAATTAAGGAATAACAATTAATATTAATAATTAATTAATAATAATCAAGATTAATAATTAATTAATAATAATTGATATTAATAATTAATTAATAATAACTAAGATTAATAATTAATAAATAATAACTAAGATTAATAATTAATAAATCAATTAATAAAGTCTGACTTTGTTTTTTTAAATTTAGAATTGTTGGATAGTAAATTGTGCGTCGAATAGCAACAGTGAAGAAACGAGAGTTGCTTCATCAATATGCAGAGTGAATCAAAAGTCCTTCTTTAACCCTATTTATTCTATATTTAATTTTCAGGCAAGACTTTCGAATTACCTTGTATAAGCACCTATGCCCATTTGGTACACGGGACATTCCATCGAGACTTTAAAAAACTAACTTAATCTAACCTAACCT
Source organism: Bathynomus jamesi (assembly GCA_023014485.1). Taxonomy (NCBI): domain Eukaryota; kingdom Metazoa; phylum Arthropoda; class Malacostraca; order Isopoda; family Cirolanidae; genus Bathynomus; species Bathynomus jamesi. The sequence continues at coordinate 85,890 of JAJOZX010004292.1, forward strand.
AACCTAACTCAACCTAACCTAATCTAACCGAAAATAACTTGTCGATGAAATGTCACAGCGAGATAATAACATCATACCGTTGTCTATCACCGTTTCTGTATAAACAAAGTAAGTGAAGAAACTGAGATCGGGAGTTCGACTCCTCCTTATGGTGCTGATTAGTAATAGTTAGTTAATTACCCAAGCGTTAGCGCAATGAGTCTATATTCGTCCGACCTGAGCGCCGTAAAAGTTTCTGGCCCTCCTCATTCATTATACAGTACAGTACAAGGATGCTACGGATGCCAGAAAATTGACATCTGCGGATGCGGGTGTGAAAAATTGCGGATGTTCCGCGGACGCGGATATTTGCAACGTCCCTAATTATTATTATTAATTAATAAAACCTAATCTATAACCTTATATTTATATAAACTACAATAAACTGTGTACAGTGTCAGTTGTTTCTGCTCGAATTTTGTTCATTCTGATGAAGGTCAAGCTTCTTATCCCACCTTAGACCTACAGCTCAACGTGGAATCCGAACCATGACCTACCACAAGGGGCCAGAAATTACAAATTCCTCGGCCGGACTCGATCCCATGACCTACCGACCAACAGCACAATGTTTTAACCATTAAGCTACCCAGGGCACCCATTTATCTACTAACCACCTTTTTTGTATGGAAGGAGGAACAGTTGGGTGAGCTGAACGCCGCCTACAATCACCGAGAATCAAACCTGGGGTCGATCAGTGGGTTCGTAGTCAGCAATGCTAATGATTATACTAAAGAGGCGCATAAATAATAATAATAATAAAAAAAAATATTTGGTTAATCAATGTTATATATTATATACAGTATATATATATATATATATATATATATATATATATATATATATATATAATACAGTAGTGGGCACCGTTAACCAAAAAGTTAACTTCGATAACGATAATCCGTTAACCCCAATTTTTAACTCCGATAACGATAATCCGATAATTTTACTACAAAGTTAACGGAAGTTAACGATAATCCGTTAACGATAACTATTTATTTACTAACATTTAAAACAATTAAGGAAAAAAGCTTTAAAACCCATAGAAAATGTTTATTTATGCAAAATCCAACAATAAATAGGTATTTAACTGTATTTTTATCAAGTTTTGCAACTTTTTTGCTTAACTTTTTTTTTTATTTTTAATAAAAAATGTACTGATTACATGTTTTGAAACCCTTGTAACCATTAACCATTAACTAAATTTTAATTTACCAGATAATTATTATGGCGGGAACTGAAAGGTAAAATTAAATTTTAGGCACATTTATTAAAGACTATGACACAATGTGCTGGTTGCCCTTCAGAAAGACCAACTTCTCAAAGTTAGGCCCAACTGCCAGTCTTGACCTCTTGGGCCTCAGGATGTCCTTGCCGAGAGAGAAGAGCCGTTCCACTGCGGCAGAGGACGGAATTGGCAGACTGAAGTTATGGCGGTTTGAATTCATTCGCGGAGCGGTGATCTTCCGTGAATGACTCCTCGCAGTTAACGTGTTAACGGACTTTAACAGACTAAATATCGAGTTATCGGAAGTTAACTGGTCCGATAACGATAAATGGAAATTAACTTCCGTTAATAGTCCGTTAAAAAAGTTAACTTCGTTAATTAACTGTTATCGGATTAACGCTTTAGTGCCCACACTGTATATATATATATATATATATATATATATTCTGAACACGGAAGTAAGTTGAAAGTAATGTCGAAAAGTCCGGAAATGAAAGTGTTTACTTCAATATTTTAGCCTTCGATGCATATATATATATATATATATATATATATATATATATTATATATATTATAGATATATACAGAAAAATTGCTCCCCCATGATTCACCACGAATCCACCACGTCTCACCTTTTACGCAAGAGGTGGTGGGTTCGAACCTTGATGGGGCAATTTTTGCGATGTGGAAAATCGTGCGTGTTCATGCATAATACTATACCGGGTCATAAAAAAAAACCGCTTTAATTTGAATTGCTTATATTTATTAGAGTATTTCAATTACAACACTGGTTCTGGTTGTCCACAACAACAATGAAGCACGGGAGATTTTATCATGTGAAAACATTTTCAATATGTGATTTCTGTGCACCCGACACCATTTGCAAACGTTTACTGAAATTTTCCAAAACCCGAGCGAGTCTCTCCACAGAAGCTGTAATTTCGGTCTTTAAGTGTTCGACGTACGTGGAATATTATTCCTGTACACATTGTCATTAACGAATCCCATAAGAAATACTCACATGGATTCAAATCTGGTGAGTACAGTGGCCCAGGACCATCCAAATCCAAAGCGATCAGGATAGCGATTCGAGATGATCCTATCATGAAAATGTTCACAAAGGAAATCAAGAACGGCATTTGTTGTATGTGGTCTTGCCCATTTTATTGGAAAAAACGTTTCTTTCACGTGAATAAAATCTCCCTGCTTCAATGTTGTTGTGGACAACCAGAACCAGTGTTCTAATTGAAATACTTTATTTCAAATTACAGGTCTTGATGACCCGATATATATAATATATATATATCTATAATATATATATATATATATAATACCACACGAGGGCCACTTAATATATTTTGCCCCATTTTTTTTTTTTTCCAAGTTTCTTGTAAGTTCCAGAAATTTTGTACACAAGTAGTTACATACCTTTTTTTAAAAGTTTTTATTTTTTCACATAGTCTCCATCCTTTTCTACGGCTTTCCTCCACATCGAAACAAAGGCCTTTATTCCTTGCTAGTAAAAGTCCGCTGGGTTCCGCGGGAGCTACCTCTTAACCTCCTCAACAACCTCATCGTCACTCTGAAACTTTCTTCCACGAATAGCATCCTTCATTGGCCCAAACAAATGGAAGTCTGAAGGTGCCAGATCCGGGCTGTATGGAGGGTGGGGTAACGCAGTCAAGCGCATTTTTGTGATGGCCTCTCTTGTTTGCAAACTGCTGTGTGGTCTTGCATTATCGTGCAAAAGAAGGACGTCTTCCAGTTTTCTCTCCGGTCGAACTCGCTTTATACGTCTCTGGAGTCTGTAGGGTAGAAATATATGCGTCTGAGTTGATTGTTTGTCCTTTCTTCATAATGTCCACCAGAATCATCCCTTTCATGTCCCAGAAGATGGTGGCCATAACGTTTTCTGCAGAGGGAGCCATTTTGAACTTTTTCTTGCGTGGGGAGTCTGCATGATGCCACTCCATGGATTGGCGTTTTGTTTCAGGTTCAAAGTGGTGTACCCAAGTCTCATCCCCATTCAAAATTCATGAAAGGAAGTCATCCCCTTCTGTCTCGTATCGAACCAACGACTCAGAAGCAATTTCTTTTGTTTGGGCTTTGTGATCTTTACTTTTGAGTATCCCATTTGTTGAATTATCGTATTCACACTTCCTTCACTAATTCCTAGCTCCAGTGATAGATCCTTGTATGTGACGCACCGATTTGATCGAATGATGCTGCTTAGCACGTTGCACAATGTGAGATGTCAGAGCCGATGCCGGGCGACCGCTGCGTGGCTCATCATCGAGGCTGGCTCTCCCTCTCTCCGATGATCTCACACGTTTAGACCAGCGTCCAAATGTGCTTCGATCAACAACAGCATCTCCGTAAACGTTTTGTAGACGTTTGTGAATATTTCCAACTGTTTCCTTCTCTGCGGTTAAGAACTCGATAACAGCTCTCTGTTTTCGACGCACATCACTGTCAGACGCCATTTTTCGAAACTGCGTTAACCATCGGTTTTATACAAGGGCGTTTAAAGCGGTTTTATACAAGGAGGGGAGGTTCAAGCTGGAAAAATCTGGTTATGTGAAGCGCAGAAAGTTCAAACTTACGGTCCAAAAGACATTTCAGCCCATGGCCTATTATTTAGCTAAGTAAAAAGGTGGGACAAAATATATTGAGTGCCCGTAGTATGTATATATATATATATATATATATATATATATATATATATATATATATATATATACACGTAATATAGGAAAATCGGATCAAATGTAGAATTCGGACCCCAGCCTTCTTTAGTTAGCTTTATAAGGCTAACTAACGAAAATATCATGACCTAACCTAACCAATTGTCAAGGACGTACAGTTAACCTAACGATTGGTTAGGTTAGGTCGTGATATTTTCGTTAGTTAGCCTTATAAAGCTAACTAAAGAAGGCTGGGGTCCGAATTCTACATTTGATCCGGAAAATCAATAATATATAAGAGCGTATCTAAACATATTACTTCAATTAAATCATTGACAGTTCGTTTGGACGAGAATATAGAATATAACATATAGAAGCTTTACTAAAACGAAAGTAAAAAAAAAAAATGTTGAAAAAGAGCGCGCATCAATAATGATAAAGGGATAATAGCTGCAAACTTATCGAAATCAACTCTTAACCCAACTCATAAATCGTCGTAACCCTTTATGGACGACTGGTACAAATTGGTAACATTTTAAATAAACGCATTCATAACGTAACCCTACAAAAAATTCCGTCGTTTAAAAGTTTAACCATTTAACCATAAGTAACCGGAAACCTATCGTGTATAGTTTATATACATAACTTACCTTATGTAGCCATAAATAACTAACTAATCTAACTAATCTAACTCTTCTTGTCTTCACAGGAAATAATCATATAATCTAATTTAACTTAATCATTCCTATATATTAACTTAATTTATCACCGAAACACGGACAACGGGAAAATATATATATATATATATATATATATATATATATATAAAATGAATTGAAATAGTGTTTTATATCACTATTCCTGCGCTGGCCGCTTTGGGTTATTTGGCTGACATTTAATATACATCAGCTCCAAAACGTTGATTTCAAATTAGAAAAACGGTAGAAAGGGTTTCTGTAAAGCCATGTTGTATTTATAAGGTAAGCTTAACTTCGGTGCTCTTATTTGCGAGTTTAACGCTGCCATATAAATAAGATATATATATATATATATATATATATATATATATGCTGCAAATCCACAAGGAAAAAGAAAAACGATTCCAAGGCCTTTCGTGTAGCTTTGAATACACGAAAGGCCTTGGAATCGTTTTTCTTTTTCCTTGTGGGTTTGCAGCATTCATTCGTTTCACGTGTTTTATTGTGAAATTCATCCCATATATAATATATATATATATATATATATATATAAATCGATAGACAGATAGGATATCCCAAATTATAAATATTCCGAACTGCTTAAATATTAGATCATTATAGGCATATATATATATATATATATATATATATATATATATATATATATATATATATATATATATATATTTATATATAATATATAGGGTGGGTGTCCGTCCAAAATGACCCTATTTTGATTTGTGCATTATTTTATAATGAATGCCTATTTTATTATTGGAGTTTGTTCTTCATAAAGGTAATAGAGTGGAGTTTTTGTTTCGCATATACGATACATTTTTAATCTTTCATTACTTAATAACTTAATAACTAATAAATATTGAACATTAAAACCATTCTTTTACCATTTCATACTTAAAGCAATAACTTTTGAAAAGACGATACGCTACCAATAGGAGGCCTTACTAGGCTATAGTCTTTAAGGAAAACTAAGTCTTTAGTCTTCAGCAGGATGGAGCACCCCAACACGCCGTTTGTAAAACTCGCAACATTTTGAGGAAGCATTTTTCCGGACGACTAACCTCCCTTCCTGAACCAGTAATCGTCTCCACACTCACCTGATCTCAAATCCCCTCACTTTTTTTTTGTGGGGTTCCATAAAAGGCAGGATCAATTCTACCAAGTCTAAGACACTTAAAGATCTAAAGACCAATGTCTACGAGGTAATTAATATCATACAAAAATTACGTCAAACATTTGTGTTAGGTTGAATATTGTGTTGAGAAAGAAAATAGCGATTAAACCTCTTGTTTAATTAAGGTTAATAAACTTCTATGTTTTATCTACTTATTGCCTTTATCTTTCTTTCTAAATTCCTTTTTTTTTAAGTTTAGAACATTTATTTAGAAATAGGCACCTTTATGGGGGACATCTGGCATATATATATATGAAATGAATTTCACAATTAAACGCGTGAAATAATATATAATATATATATATGCCTCATTTTAGAGCTTAAAAATTTCATTTATTCAGTTCTATACACGACATTTCACTACATTTTAATATTTTTAATATCATTTTGGAAAAAAATCGCAACAATGTCGCGATAACAAATCTGGGAAACGCCGGTCGGTAGGAGCCCACACACACAACGTCGAAGACAGCGGAAATGCTGCATCGTGAACATTTTGGATGTTCAACTCCTCACCGAAAGTGTGCGGACCCCTCTAAGCACACACTCACCACCGAAATTTGTGATTTGGTGTGTTAAAAACTTTAATAATCATGTTTTCATTTGCACTTTACAGTTCGTTTCTGTCATGTGTACATCAAAAGGTAGTAAAGTTTAAATTTGCAGAAAGACTTTGCACTTAATATATATATATATATATATATATATATATATATATATATTATATATATATATTATATATAAGCAAATGCTCCCACACCCAAACACAACCTGAGGGAAGGGGATTAGGAAGGGCGTGTGTGTTACTAAAACCTCTCCTGGTTCTCCTTTAATGTGTATACAAAATTTGGTGCAGATTACCGTAGCCGTTTAGGCGTGTATAAGCGAACACACATCATCATCGTCCCCTAATTCCCTACGCGCGCGCGCGCGCACACACACACCACACATATATATATATATATGTGTGTGTGTGTGGAATGAATTTCACACTTAAACGCGTGAATGAATGAATGATTCAAGCCCACAAGGAAAGGACTTGAAATCATTTTTCATTTTACTCGTGGGTTTGCATCATATATATATATATATATATATATATATATATATATATATATATTATATATATATATAGGGTGAACCAAAAGTAGGTGGACAGTAAATGATAACGTTTATTTTGAGAATACATATTTAATTTTTTTGTATACTATAATACAAAATAAAATTTAAATAAATTTAGTTATAATATTTAATATAATATAACACAAACACCATAGTTATAATGAACACCATAGTTATAATATAATATAACACAAACCGTATTCAACCTACTGTCCACCTACTTTTGGTTCACCGTGTATATATATATATATATATATGTATGTATGTATGTATGTATGTATGTGTGTGTGTGTGTGTGTGTGTGCACTGTGCAGTAATGTTTGCAAGTCATTAGTAAAAAGAAAAAGAAAAAAGAAAAATTAATTTCATGAAAGAAGAAGAAGAAAAAAGTGTTCATAAATTAATTTATTTATTTGACTCTTTGCAAATGCAACGCAATAAAATTGCAAATGAAAACTCATAAATTTGGCCCTTTACCGATCCGTGCCAGGGAGGGCCATCTCAACCGGTCATCAAGACCGGACGGGATCATACGCCACCGAAGGCATTTCGGGAGCGGGGGTGTTGGGAAGAGGAATGGGGGAGGAAGCGTTTAGCGGAATGGGAAGTGGAAGTGTGGGGAAAGGTCCGGTCATGAAGGGAAGGAGAGACCCCTGTGAAAAATGGTCGGAAAGGAGGCATTAAAATAGCGGTCAGGTTGCCGCGATAGTTCTCTCTCTCTCTATCTCTCTCTCTCTCTCTCTCTCTCTCTCTGTTGGCAGTACACAGTACATTAAAAAAGAAAACTCTAGTCCAAAAGTAGACATCAGAAAGATAAAAAACAAGTGTTCATTTCAACGAAATATGAAGGACAAACCTTTCGCCTTTCACCTTTTACCGTATGACATCGTATGATCAATAAATATTAAACAAGAGATTGATATAAATAAATGAGTGAATTTTATTTACAAGTCAAAATAATATTCATAATTTTAATAATATTAATCCTTTAACGACGAAATTTTTCGTCGAGTTAAATTATAAATGCGTGTATTTGAAACGTTACCAATTTGTACCTGTCGTCCATAGAGGGTTAAATGTATTAAGTCTAATGTTACCATATAAATTCTCTTTTGGGAATCATGTTCAAGATGTTCAAAAAGAAACGCAACCCAAAATAGAAAAAAAGGGTACGTTTCAATGATATATGAATTCTCCTATGAGTTGCGTTTCTTTTTTAACACTATACAGGGTGTCTTAGAAGTCACTATCTATTTCGGTGACATTAGATGTTTTTTTAAAAAATGCTATGCTGGCATAAAGATATGTACTTCTGGTGCAAATTTGTGTATTTAAAAAAGTTAATTGGTTTATTTCGAATTTTGTGTAATTTATAAATTTATCTTGACATGCTTGAACAATTCCTCGAACCTCAACTTCTTACAGATGGCATTCTTGACACAGTAGTTTTTCAGCAGGATGGAGCACCGTGCCATTATGCAATAATTGTACGTGATTATCTTGACAGACCCTTCCCCGGTCGCTGGATTGGTCGTGGAGGAACACAACCATGGGCAGCACGTTCACCCGATTTAACACCATTAGATTTTTTCGCCTGGGGTTTCATTAAGTCTAAGGTGTACACTGGTAGAAGAATTAGTGATGTAGCCGAACTTCGAAATCGTATTACCGATGCAGTTCAGAAAATAACACCTCAAATGCTGGAAAGTGTGTTCCGGGAAACAACTTATCGCTTTGAGCTCTGTAGAGACACTGATGGTCGCCATGTGGAGACAGATAAATAAATAGCACTAATTCTTTGTGGCACTTACTTTGAAATAAATATATTTTTCATGTCTTATACCAGTTTTTCGTAATTCCCATTATTTTTCAAAATAGATAGTGACTTTTGAGACACCCTGTATAGTATATTAGCCTATAAGGTATATAAGGTGTTTCTAAAGTCGCGCAACCCAATATGTAACTACACACATACACACACACACATTGGGTTGCGCGATTTTAGAAACACCCTATATAATATGCCTATATTGCAGGCAATAATATTATACTATTTAACTTATAATATACATATACTGTACATATATAAATAATATATAATATTTAATAGATATATAAATTATTTTAATACTATCTGTAACTATTTGAACTATTTTTCCGTCAATAAAATGTTTTATTTTATTTTCATTAATTTTCATATATATTTTAGTCAAAAGCCAAAATCAATGAGTACGATTATTCACTCATTTTGGCTTTGGCTAATATATATATATATATATATATATATATATATATATATATATATATATATATATATATATATATAACGTAAAGAACGACGCTTTGTATAGGAGAATTTTCCGCGCAAGATGAGAGCGAAAGAACGAAACAAATGAAAAAATGAGGTAACCACCCGGGAATCGAACCCGGGATCTTCCGATTGCCGGTCAGATATGATAACCATTACACCACGGGCCTCACTCAGTCAAATGTGTCGTAATTCCTACATGCGCGCAGAAACCAATGCCCCAAAGGGGCACCTCCCGCATGCCGTAACATTATATACATTATAACTGCAAACACGCAGTATAATTAACGTAAAGAACGACGCTTTGTATAGGAGAATTATCCGCGCAAGATGAGAGCGAAAGAACGAAACAAATGAAAAAATGACATTTGACTGAGTGAGGCCCGTGGTGTAATGGTTATCATATCTGACCGGCAATCGGAAGATCCCGGGTTCGATTCCCGGGTGGTTACCTCATTTTTTCATTTGTTTCGTTCTTTCGCTCTCATCTTGCGCGGAGAATTCTCCTATACAAAGCGTCGTTCTTTACCTTAATTATACTGCATGTTTGCAGTTATAATATATATATATATATATATATATATATATATATATATTATATTAGCGAAATTAACAATAAACGAGAGGGTGAGCTTGGTTTTAATGCATGGAATACTAGGTACTATAAATCGGTGAATCGGTACAGAATTTAAATTTAAATTCTGTACCGATTCATCGATTTGTTGTACCTGGTATTCCGTACATTAAAACCAAGCTCACCCTCTCGTTTATTGTTAATTTCACAGCCATCCCCTACCTAAAAGAAAAAATAATATATCATAGTCAACACTGAAAATTCTTATGATGCGCGATTTTTGCGCCACCCTGTATATATATATTATATATATATATATATATATTATATAATATATATATATATATATATATATATATATTATTCCATTTACCCCAAAAATAAAGAAATGGTCATCAGCGGAAAGATATAAAATGAAATGAATGTTTGTTAAACATGACAAATTTTCATGTTCTCATATCATGTCTTTTTTCAGCTTCGCTTTTCTTTATGTAACAAATGAAAATGAATTTTCATCTTCATTCGAACATCAACATTACTTTCAAATCTTTTTAAAAAACAAAATATATTTGGCAACTCAAACATTTTGAAAGAAAACAATATACAGTATGTATTTTAGATTCGCATATGGACAATTTTCTTCGAAGTTTTATACGAGTATATACAGTATATACTGGGTGATTCAAAAGTCGGGCCTCAAAGGTATTTACAGTATAGTTATTTCTAAGGCAAGGTTTTTTAATTATATATATATATATATATATATATATATAATATGGGATGAATTTCACAATTAAACACGTGAAATGAATGAATGATGCAAACCACAAGGAAAAAGAAAAATGATCCCAAGGCCTTTCGTGTATTCAGAAGTACACCTCGTAGGGGAATGTAAATACTACGCAAAAGGGAACTGCAGATATCGGGATGGGCATTGGGTAATGCATCTATGCACATCCCACATTATGTAACACACATTACACAAGTGGATATCGTAAATTTGAAAAGAAGTGCAAGTTTCACCATCTTACGGTCTGCAACACCTATGCAAGATATGGGAGGTGCAAATACGGACAAAAATGCCGTTACCACCACCACCACCCTCAAAAGGAACGCAACGGGTGAACAGGAAAAACGAACATCAAAGAAGGGTACCAATTTTTTAGACGTAGCTAACACAATTCAGCTGCTAAATACTATCCAGCAAATACAAAGTCAGCTGACAAATATAGGAATCCGAGAGCCGGACAGAAGGCACACACAAAGACACTTCATGCGTTATCGGGACAACAGGTACCGACAAAGATAAAAAGAGGCAAATTCTCGGAGGACCACAAGGCAACGAACCCGGCACCACCATTGGAAAACGAATCGGACCCAACCACCTGTATGGGAAAACGATAGAGAAAAAATAAAAATAATCCTAGCCAACATTCAGGGCCTTAAATCAAATCATTCCCCGGACAAAGTTTTATAACTGAAAGGACTCGTGCAAGAAGCCGGAGCAGATTTTGCGTGCCTCACGGAAACTCATCTAAAGGACTGGCAGGCGAACTGTGAAAACTGTGAGTTCTGTGTTGACAAAAAAGAAATACAAATTGACAACTTAACATACTCCGAGCCGACAGAACAGTGAGACGTAAAGGAGGATGTGCTATTTACACACGCGAAAGGCATATGGCAGAAATTACTATAAGTAGCAGCAAAAGTTGAAAAATTAAATATGGATCTAATTGTAATGTACAGATCCCAAACACGCCAACCTCAAAATTTTCAGATTTCATTACAGAGATAAGAAACTGGTTAAAAGATTTACACTCTCCAACCCCAAATATTTTTCTCTGTGGTGATTTTAATTTCCCATTCATGAAATATAAAAGGATAGGACAAAATATATGTATACACCAGAACAAAGGGGGCACACGGGAAGACCAGGAGCAGGTAAAAATGCTACTAGCTCTAGCTGATGAATGTACGTTAACGCAAGAAATAACAGAAAACACAAGAAAAAACTGCCTAGATTTGATATTTACAAACAACAGCAACCTAATTGATAATGTCGAAATATCCTCAACTATAATATTGGACCACAACATTATTGAAATAACAACCAATATAAAAGCAAAAGGAAAGGAAAGAACACGAACAACAGAAAGAAGCAAATCCGAAATTTTTAATTTTCACTCCAAAGTTATAAACTGGGAAGATGTATCCAGCATGAAAGTAATAGATTGGAAAACCATTTTCGAGGCCAAGACAACAGAAGAGATGCTAATGACTTTAGAGGAGAAGACGCCGGAAATTGTGGAAAGACATGTCCCAAACATACAACAAAGAGAAAAGAGAAGCAGGTCCGAGAGACAAAAGAGGTCACTGTTCCGAAAGAGGAAAAGAGTGACTGCAAAATTAAGTAATTGTAAAGATAACAACATCAAAAAAATATTAAATGATAAACTGCAGAGTATCGATGACGTCATACAGGATCTAATTGAGAAGCATACAGAAAAAGAAGAAGACCAAGCTATAGAACCGATAAAGGTTAACTCAAAGTACTTCTATAATTTTGCAAAAAGGAAGTCGAAAAACCATGCGACTCTCGGACCTTTGAAAACGAGAACATTGCTTTATCTGATGATCTAACAGACGTATCTGAAATATTAATTGCTCAGTACGAATCATTTTTCAGTATCCCAAAAACTGACAAACTGATATGCGATAGAAACGCATTCTTTGAAGAAGAACTACAAGGGGAAAGTATAGCGGACTTCGATTTTACGACTTTACACAAGCTATAGGGAAACTAAAAGCACACTCAGCGGTAGGACCGGATAAATGGAATGCTACACTGATCAAAAACTGCAAGAATGCAAACGCTGAGTCCCTATATTGGATATGGAGACGATCACTAGACACGGGAGAAATACCGGGCATCCTGAAGCACGCGAACATAGTCCCAATATATAAAGGGGGACATCGATCTGAGGCCAAAGACTATAGGCCAGTGGCGCTTATATCTCATCTCACTAAAATATTTGAAAGAATAGTTAGACTGAAAATCTGACTTTTTAGAAACTCAGAAAAAATTAAATGATAACCAACATGAGTTTTGGTCAGGCAGATCATGCCTATCACAACTAATGGAACACAACAACAACATTATTGATGCACTGGAAAGTAATGAAACTATGATGTAATATACACAGACTTTGCTAAAGCGTTCGACAAGTGTGACCATGGAATCATAATACATAAACTGAAATATATGGGAATAACAGGAAAAGTAGGGAAATAGATATATAATTTCCTTAGTGAGCGGCGGCAAGTCGTTACAGTACAAGGAATATCTTCATCAAAATCAGAGGTCCTCAGCTCAGACCACAAGGGAAGGTATTAGCTCCACTACTCTTCATAATCATGCTAACTGACATAGATGAAAACGTTACCAGAGACAGCACAGTAACATCCTTTGCCAATGACACAAAGACCAGTAGAAAAATAATAAACCCAGAATATATAGGATCTCTACAAAGTACAAACCGACATGAACAGAATCTACAAATGGACGGAAGACAACAATATGAAGTTTAACACTGAGAAATTTCAACTGTTACTGTACGGTAAAAGAGGAGACCTAAAATCCATGGAATATTATACCCGAAATTGACATGAAATTCAGAGAAATTCTAGAACAAAAGATTTAGGGGTTGTAATGACTGATGATGCGAAATTTGAAACACAAAATAAGATAGCAGTAAACAGAGCAAAGAGATTAACTGGGCAGATACTGAGAACCTTTAAACGAAGGGATAGGAATATAATGATTCCTCTACTGAAAACACTGATCATAACAAAATTAGAACACTGCTCGGTCCTAACATCCCCATATAAGAAAGAAGACATTAGACAGCTAGAAGGGATTCAGAGAAGCTTCACAGCCAAGATCAATGGGTGCAAAGAACTAAATTACTGGGAAAGGTTACGCGAACTAAACCTATATTCACTGGAAAGGAGAAGAGAGAGCTACACCATTATTTACACTTGGAAAATAATGGAGAAACTAGTCCCTAATCTTACTCTGAACCCTATAACTCTCCAAACAACGGTGGAAAGTAGAAAATGAAGACTGTGTTGTATTCCCAAAATAAAGGCGAGACAGGTAACATCCTTAACCCTGAAAGAAAATGGTTTTGTTTGTAGAGGACCAAAACTGTTTAATCAGCTGCCCAAAGACCTAAGGAACATGAATGGTGTTGCAGTGGACATCTTCAAAAGAAGATTAGACCCCTGGCTTAGAACAATCCATGATGAGCCGGGCGTACCTGGCTATGTGAGATGAAGAGTACAAGAAACCAACTCACTACTTCACCTTGCCAACTCGAGAGGAGGGGCGACAAGCTTGACCATCGTGAAATGAGGAATCATCGCACGGAACCTTTGAAAGTTGAAAGGAAAGTATATATATATATATAATATATATAATATATATATATATATATAATCTCTCAAACTCGCAAGGAAAAGAACTAAAACAGTGTTTAAAAAGGCTAATTAATTTCGGCCAGTCATAACCAATACAAGCCTTTTCAAAGCCATAAATTAGTTAAAATCCCTAACAAGGTTAAAAACTTCCGTCTTGGGGAAGAGTTGAAGTATAAATGACTGTGTTAAGGCATAATCACGGACAAAGAGATACTGGCTGTCATACATCTGGCAGGTGGCGAAGGCAAAAATTGTTTTCCAGATTTCAAACATTGAAGGTGAGAAATCTTTAAGTAAAAATCAGTCTTGTGCATCTGGCAGGAAGACACCCATATGTGAACGGTTATTTCTTATGTGCATTCATTTGTCCGTACCAATAAAATTATCGATACTTTTTGATCACTCCTCGTGTGTGTATATATATATATATATATATATATATATATATATATATATATATATATATATATATATATATAAGTACGCAGCTCAGTACCACAAGGTACAGTATTGGCCCCACTCTTGTTCATTATCATGCTAACAGACATAGACAACGGAGTAAACAGCAACAGTATAGTAACATTCTTTGCAGACGGTACAAAGATCAGCAGAAAAATCAGCTATGCAATTGAAGTGGAGGCCTTGCAGAGTTACATATCATGCTCCAGATAGACAGGAAATTCAGAGAAGCACGAAAGGGTCGACTTGGGGGTAATAATGACCGATGATCCCAAATTTGAGACACAAAATCAGATAGCGATAAACAAAGCAAAAACAGTCGCGGGACAGGTATTAAGAACGTTCAAAAGGAGGGACAAGACAGTAATGATTCCCCTCCTGAGAACACTGATTAGTGATCATACCAAAACTTGAATACTGCTCAGTTTTGACGTCGTCATATAAAATGGAAGAAATTAATAAACTAGAAGAAACGCAGAGACATTTCACAGCCAAGATTGATAGCTGCAAAGAACTCAACTACTGGGAAAGACTATGTAAACTAAATCTGCACTCCCTGGAAAGAAGAAGAGAGAAGTACACCATAATCTGCATATGTAAAATGATTGAAAAACTGGTACCAAACCTCAAACTAAACCCAATTACCATCCAAACAACGCTGGAAAATAGGAAAAGCAGAATGTGTAGTGTTGCCAAATTAAAAGCCCGACAAGGGACCTCCTCAACACTGAAGGAAACTAGCTTGGTTGTCAGGGGGCCAATACTTTTTAACCAGCTTCCAAAGGACCTCAGAAACGTTACAGGGGTCAAAGTTGAAGGCTTCATGAGAAGACTAGATGCCCATTTCAGGGTACGAGCAGCTCGCAGCGGCATTGCCAAGCAAACAGGGAGTGAATGTACTAACGGGGCTTCCGTACGTGGTTCATCACCACTGAAAGCATCAATGCTCCGTTCCGTGTTAACTCAATTTAAAGAGCATCAAAATCTGTATTCGTTTTAGCGCAACTTTCATTAGTTTGTATTGCGAATACCTCCAGTAATTATTATTACCAGTCCGGGTGCGTGATTCTTCAGGAACAAGATGCACCGCAAGTTCGCGTTTTCTCCTCAAGGCAGCGCAAATTTACCCTATATGAATCGCAGTCACGCTCGTACCACCTCAGGCTTGCTTTACACAAACTGAACCAAGCAGCACGAGTATCGTAATGGCAAACCTTCCGTGTACGGGCCTCTTTTTTTAATATAATCGTATTCTTCTTATTTTATTATCATCAGAGTTCACTTTTTTCTTCTTCTTTCAATCTCGCCAGCGAAGATCTTACTTTTCTAATTTATCTTCTTGTTATTTAATTTGAATTTAACGTATTTTGAAAAAAATCAGAACCGAATAAAATTTAGAAAGAATAATTAATTAATTATTTATTTAAGAATAAGAATAAGAATAATACTCGTTTTTATCTCTAAACTCAACACGGAAATAAACTTTATTTGTAAACTCAAATGGAATATAACTTATAGAAAACTACAACTCACTTCAAGGTGAAATAACCTCCCGAAAAAAACCCAACCTACTATATATATATATATATATATATATATATATATATATATATATATATATATATATCCAACTCACTACTTCACCAGGCCAACTCGAGAGGAGGGGCGACAAGCTTGACCTTCGCGAAATGAGAAATCATCACGCGGAACCTTTGTAAGGTTGTAAGGTAAGGTATATATATATATATATATATATATATATATACAACGTAAAATTGTAGGTCCCTCCGCCACCACGGAGGACATACACAATACACTAACAGAGTTAGGT
>JAJOZX010004292.1:107500-195000 GCA_023014485.1 Bathynomus jamesi
TATATATATATATATAGAGAGGAGAGAGAGAGAGAGAGAGAGAGAGAGAGAGAGATGAGGAGAAGAACCACCACGTAAACACATTTATTCAATAGCGATGGATAGACATTTCGGAAACTGTAATTTCCATCCTCTGTAGCTAAAAGAGTAAAAGTTACAATTAAAATTACAGTTAAAAACTATAGTTAAAAAAAATTACAGTTAAAAATTAAAAGTATTTACAAACATAAAGTTGCTATGGCAACCAACCTGAGGATCTCGGTATTATTACTGTAGACTATAAATGGGAAACGGAGCACAAAAACTGTTAGACGAAAAAGTTGGGTGATTATTTGGTTATATTTTGTACAGTATATGATTTGATGAAGGAAGCATCTTCATTAAGTGAGGCTTCAGCTGATGTATGTAGAGGGATTCTAATATTCCAATATACAGGGTGGTTCCAAACTCAGGAGTAAAAAGAGCCAGAGAGAATGGATCTTTTCCGTTTTATGGCAAACGAATTTTTTAAAATAAAAATTACTTCTTTAGTTAACAGCTTTGTAATTTATAATTTATGAATTTTTAACTAAAAATGATAAATTATGATTTTTTAACTAAAAAATTATAATCTATAATTATAAATTTTTAACTAAAAAAAGTAATTTTTATTTAAAATAGTGGCGGCCAAAGAATGGAAAAGATCTATTCTCTCCGGCTCCTTTGACTACTGACTTTTGCGCCACCCTGTATACAATATGCTGACAAGTAGTACGTACGCTGTACGCTGTACATAGTACATCATCACTAAATCCAACCATGATCTGTGTTTTATATATATATATATATATATATATATATATGCACACACACAACACACACACACACACACACACACACACACTGAATTATATCCTTTCATGGTGACATTACATACAGACATTATTTTATTTTGGTTATATAAGACTATTCAATTTCCCAGTAACGATTTAAGGTCACTGTCGGAGGTCACTCTATAAGGTTGACGTCAAACTTTAAGAGCTCAAAATGCCCGCTTTTAATGCATTATTTCTTGGAATAAGATCAAAAAGCCTTTAGGTCGGTTTAAGAGTGTTATAAAGCGAGAATTACGACCCTAATGATTGATCGGATTTTTTTCCCACAGTTTTCACCCTGGGTTCTTCGATTTTATTATAGAATTTACGAGACACTTATTGACGACCCCGAATGTCGTATAACGCGCAATGATACCGTATCGATTTTACGTACGACAAATTTTACCGTACGTTTTATACGTACGATAATTTTTACTGTACGTTGATGCCGCTGACGAGACTGAAATTGTATCGAAGGAGATTTTAATTTGTGTTTATTGAGAAAGGGGGTTTTCGGATCTATCATAATATTTGGGGTGAAGTGCAGTTTTGTCTTTTCTCGGGGATGGGAGATCAGGGGGTGGGTAAGAGGAGAGGGGTTTTATTTTACTTTTAACGGATTAATTGGTTTAATCGTAGAAATCCCGCGTGTCCTATTACAATAAAAGTATATTTGTTTTTCTGGAAATAATCTTCTTTTTTTTGTACGAAAGTTAATATTTATTATTGTTTAGTAACAATAAATTGTTTAATTTATTATTGTTTAGTAACAATACATTGTTTAATTCAATCTATAAACGTAATTTTCATTATAGAGTTACGTAGATCGAACGATAGTGGCTATGTGTATGGTTCCACTCTCGCCTTCTTGAGTTTAAACGTAAAAAGAAGTTGGACTTTAAAAAGAAAGGAATAGATTTCATTAATATGCGTATTATACGTCCATTTGAATAAAAATAAATGATTTATAATTAGTCTACTCTTATGATATAAATAAATGCAGTACTCATGCGGTTATCCGTGATTGAGAGGATGACCTGTATCTATGTACTTAAAGAAACAATATCTAAATACAATGACAGTAATTCAACTATTTATAGCCGTTTCCTAGATATAAGTAAGGCATATGATAGGGTGAACCACAATATTTATTTGCAAAACTAGAAACAGGAAGGTTCCCATGTACATATTAAATTTATTGAAAATTTGGTATTCCCACCAATCTTTCACTGTTAGGTGGGGCAATGTACTATCCGAGTGTTTTGGCTCCTCTTGCGGGGTGAGACAAGGCTCCTTGCTCTCCCCTATGCTGTTTAATGTGTATATTGACGGATCAATTGCTTCACTTAACGAGGCAACAGTGGGATGTTGTATAGATAACACAAGGATAAATAACTTAGTTTTATGCCGGTGATATGGTGTTAATAAGTCCCTCTGTTAAAGGTCTGGAACGGCTACTAAAAGTCTGCGAAGAGTATTCGCAGAGAAACATGATATTTTTTTAATGTTACAAAAACTAAGGTTATGCAATTTCATCCTAAAAGCTGTAATCAGCCAGCTGATATAAGGTTTAAAATGGATGGTGAGGTAATTGAGGAAGTACGAGAGTTTAAGTATTTGGGTCAAACTATTACCAGCTCCTGAGTGATGACTCGGATACAAGAAAACAATCTCGAAGCCTGTGTGTTAAAGCGAATATGACCATAAGGAACTTTCGATTCTGTACAAGTGAAGCTAAAGACACTCTCTTCGTACTTTTTGCAGTATATATACGGACAGCAACTCTGGGTTAATTATAAAAAAGGTTCTAGCAGAACCCTAAATTTGATGTACAACAGGTCTTTTAGTCTCTTACATAAATTACCCCCGAGATGCTCAGGTTCGCAAATGTTTGCTACCCGCAATGTCCCGACCTTCCCGGAGGTAACAAGACGTACTCAATACAGTCTAAAGCAAAGAATTAAAAAATCAACCAACCGATCATCCAAGCTATCCATGAGTCCTGCCATTTATCCTCTAAGCTATGGATTTCTTGGTACGAAAACGTCTGTCTGTAGCTTCACTTAACTTCGACATTACAGTGATTATTTATAATCAGTTGTATATGTTTCTATCCTTAGTATGAACTGTCATTGTATTAATAATATTTGTCATATGGACTATAGGCTGCCAATAAACCTTTTCATTTTCATTTTTTTTATTTTCATTTTCATTTCATTTTCAAATGCTGCCGATGCTGGCCTCCATCGCTGACTGGCCTCTCATCTCTCGCGCCATCGCACACAAATATTATTCTATCGCAATATAAAATGCGAGTAAGCAGTTCGTACTCACCACAAGACGTGAAGATACGCGAAGCCACAAACGCGCATGCATAATCTATGAAACGCGAAGGAACACTGACTGAGGCGCGTTGTGGTGGGTTGGCGGAAAGCGAACCGCGGATGTTAACACCGTACCAAATAACGGTTAACTAGTGTTATGATTTCGGAAAGTGCACAATGGCCACAATTAGTAAATCACGGTTAACTCGACCACTGTATATGGATTAAGTACGTGATTTCATTCAGAAGAATTAAAGTCATTATATATTAAGTGATACAAACATAAATCCACTTTTCTCTGGCACTAATAAAGACGTAGTGCCAGTTATGCATCAGTGCCGCATTACAGAAATACACTTTAAGGATAAAATGAAATATATTAAAGTAGGGAGGGTGCCATAAAATAAAAACCACAAACGGTGTATACTAACAATAAAAACAAAGAAAAACAATAAAAAACAAAGAAAAACAAGAAAAACGATGAAACTAGAAAAAGAGAAAACAAAAAAGATAACAACAAAACAGCTTTATATACCAAAAGAAAAACCTTAAAGTTATTTACTACAGAAAAAACATTTATATGTATATTTTACCGTTATATTTTTTACCGTTAACTTTCCGTTAACATTGACAGGTTTCATAGTTGTAAACACGGAACATGAATAAGCGTAGAAATATAAATACTTTGAAGATATTTCTTGCTTTTGTGCTTGCAAAGGCTTTCCTATCACGAACAGATGTTGTCCAGGCACATAAAAACATGATCAACAAATCTGTTGACTTTCAGGGAAAACACGAGCCATACAGACTCATGTGTGTATGTATATATATATATATATATATATATATATATATATATATATATATACAGTGTCGGTCATAAGTATTCGTACATAGAAATATTTCAGTTATATTCATCCTTATCTTTTGTACCATGCATAAGATAGTTGTGAAAAGTTTACCGTTCGTTTGGAAAAAATTGACAAATAAAAAAATGAGTTCAACTGCAACATACGAGTATAATGTAATGTAAAAAATCAAAAACTTTAAGGAAAATAAAAAAAAGTTAAAATGCAAAAGTTTTCGTACATTTACTTACAAAATTATTTACTACTTGGTGTGTCCACCTCAGGCTTGAAGAATTTAAATTTTTATCAGTAGTTGGCTGTTTCCTGATAAGAGACTGTTGGGAATTCTGAATTATAAAATGTTCTCTGTGAATCTTCATGGAAGACGGATGATTGTACGAGCTATTAGTAAGCAGTGGGATCGTCGTGGTAAAGGGCTGTCTACAGATCTTAAGAGATCCGTTATTCCTGCGGACGAGTCTGGAAAAAGTTAAAGGAAGATGAGAGAAGAACTTCGAATTCTATTTACGACTGTTGTTGCAGTTACAAAGAAATGGAAAGGCCTTGGAACAACAAAAATTTACTAAGGTGTGGACGATCTTGCGAGTTTTCAGAACGTACACCTAGACGGATTAAAAGAGTGGCTGCAATGAATCCCGAGTGACTGCATGTGATATTACCAAACATTAAGACTATCTTAGGTCGATGTCCATCCCTCTACTGTACGTCGTACATTGAGAAAGAATGGTCTGCATGGAAGAATTGCACGAAGAAAACCTCTGTTACGAAAATCGCAGAAAGAAGCTCGTTTAAAGTACGCGAAGGATCATCAAAATTATGGATTTGCAGTCTGGAAGAAAGTTCTCTGGACAGACGAGACGAAAACTGAATTATTTGCGAACAAACAACGGTATGTTTGCCAAAAATCAAATATTGCATTCGAAGAAAAACCATCCTTCGTACGGTTAAACATGATGGGGGTAGTTTGCTTCTTTCGAGATGCTTTAGTGCTTCTGGTCCAGGAAAGCTTGTTGTTATCAATAGAATCTTGAATTCGAAGAAATATCAGAAAGTTTTAGAAGAAAATGTACTGCCTTTAGTTCGGGAGTTGCGAATGGGTCGCAACTGAGTACTGCAACAAGAGAATGATCCAAAGCACAAACGTAAAAGCACCATGAAATGGGTTCAACAAATGAACTTTAAGCTTCTCGAGTGTCCCAGTCAAAGCTCATTCTCCATTTAATCGAGAATTTATGTTTTCATTTAAAAGATGTTATTTGCAAAAGAAACCCTTCGAATATAAATAAATTGCAAAAAATTGCTAAAATTTCTACTGAGAGCTGTCGAAATCTTGTAGAAAAATACTTAAAACGAATCATTGAATTCAATGAAGCAAAAGTGGACACACAAATAATAATTAAATCATTTTGTATGTAAATGTACGAAAACTTTGGCATTTTAACTTTTTTTTTTATTTTTCTCAAATTCTTTGATGTTGACATTATGGTGGAAATTAACTATTTTTTTATTTTTAAATTATTCCAAACAACGGTAAACTTTTCATAACTATCTTACGCATGGTACAAAAGTTACCCCACCAGGATTCGAACCCGGAACCTCTTGAGTACCAGTCGCCAGCGCTACCCTCACATTACAAAGGGATAAAAGTTAATAGAACTTGTCATACAAAAACACACGTACTCACACGTGTTTATTATATATATATATATATATATATATATATATATATATGGAGAGAGAGAGGAGAGAGAGAGAGAGAGAGAGAGAGAGATACGAAAATTATTAAATCCCTTGCCTACTTGGAGTAGTATTGTTTATATTATTTTCTTTTGTATAGAACCGAAATTTGGGACCTCATCAGCTCTTCACATTTTCCATTGGAAGATAAGTAAATTCTGAGAAAAGAAATGAAGCGGGAGATTAACTCCGAATGGAAGGTATTTTTGTGTAGTGTCATCTTATGAATACGTTCGTTTGAAACGTTTGAAGCAATTCGTAGCAATCTTCCATACAGGATTGCTGTTGACAGTCGTCCGTAGTTAGAAAGAAAAAAATTAAGGATTTCAAATGGTAAATTTTGCAAGTGTGTTGTAAAGAAAATTCTGTGAAATTCCAATAAATTAAAGAAATTCAAAATTTCTTGAAAAATCGTGTGTGTGTGTGTGTGTGTGTGTGTGTGTGTGTGTGTGTGTGTGTGTTTTAGCAATACAAGAGCAGAATATACCTTCGCTGTGCTTCTGCGCTTACGAGCATATAGTAAGACTGAATTTCTTTTCTTTCGCATAGGAAACTGTCGTCGTTCTGTCGTCTGGCATCATTTCCTTAACTCACTAATTGTACATCCGCTCTTTAAAGGCTAAAAATTTTGACTTCTATTTAAGAGGACGAAGTGTCGCCTTCCATCTATAGTCTCGAAATATAATTATTTTCTATATACTTAATTATAAATATTAACAGGAATACATATTACAGTATGTATTTAATATACGAGTATACTTAAATATATATTTAATTAATATCTAATGATTACAATATATATTTAGTATGTTTTCAACTATTATTATTTTTATTATTATTATTATTATTATTATTATTATTGAACTCATTATTTTTGTTATGTAAATTTGTAAATAATATGTAAATATGTAAAATCTCGTAAATAATCCTACAAAGCTTATTTTTTAAGATTGTAAATTAAATGCTAACAATAATTTTTACTGTATTTATTAGAAATAAGAAAATATTTTATATATATATATATATAAAGTCAATTAACTTGTATTTAAATTAGAAATTAGTTGTTAAGTGAGATTTCCTTGTATAGTAACGTGTTTAATTTATACCTTAATAAACTATTATAATTAACCATAAAATATTTTATTCTTTGTTATTATAAAGTTACCTATTTTTTGGTTAATTTTAGTTAATGATTGTGTTTAAAATAGTCGTTTATTTAACAATTAAAAATTAAAACATTTTAATTAACTGTTGTCATTGTCTTTTCAGTCAAACAATTATGTATTTCTTTTTTTATGCAGAAAGGAGAGGCCAAGGGCGAATGCCCGCAAAAACGTTCCCCTTATAGAAGAAGAAGAATCAAGATTCAAAGTTTTCGAGATGCCTGGACACTCTGTTTGAAAGATTGGAGGTCATAGACAGGGGTAAAGATGGATTGAAGAATGTTGTTCCAGAGTTGACCGGTTGAATAGATGAAAGACAGAATACCAATTAACCCTCGCGTTGGAGAGTTGGACAGAAAAGGAATGAGAATGTGTCGAAAGTCTGGTACTGCGTGCTTCCTTAAAGCAGGAGACATACAGTTAGAGAGTTCAGAAGAGCAGTGTCCGTTATCGTAGCGAAAGTAAAGAGATAGTGAGGCAACACTGCGGCAAAGAGAGAGGGATTGAAGACAGTCAATAAGAGGCGGGGAACTGATGAGACAAAAAGCCTGTGATTTTACTAGGTCAAGTAGAGCTGTGCGGGTTGAGCCACCACATACATGAGAAGCGTACTCCATACAGGGGCGAACAAGACCCCTTTACAGAGACAGCAACTGAGTAGAGATGAAGAAACTGCGAGCCGGTACAGCACACCTAACCTCTTAGAAGCTGCTTTAGAAAGAGTGTATATAATCTTTCCAGGAAAAATCGCGAGAAAGAAAACACCAAGAATGTTAAAAGAAGAGAAAGGATTGAGTTATATATATATATAATATATATATATATATATATATATATATATATATATATATATATATATATATATACATATATATACATACAGTATATTGGTGACATTGGGTTTGTGTAATTTTTTTGGGTGGTGACCGTCTTCTGCATGCAGATGATGTAGCAACCAGTGGTTTGGATGATTCCACTTTAAGCTGTAGGTCTCCTCTGTCATATGACTTCCTTGTCTGTTAGTATCGAAGGTGAAACGCCCAGTTAACATAACATATTACAAGTATTTTTGACTTAAATTCATCTACCATAAGAACAAGGGTAATATTCACAATAAAACAATAGTTATACCAGTGCTACACTATAAAATACAGTTATTTTGACCCAAATTTGGGTAAATTAATACTCACCCGACTCAAAAGTGTATAACTGAGGCCCTCCGAGAAAGAAGTGGCTAAGCGACAAAAGACAAAAGTTAAAAAAGGCTAGAAAACGCTTTGTGAAGTTATACCAATTTAAAAGGGAATAACTTTTGAACTTATGAAGATATTTCCACGAAATATCTTCAGAAGTTTTTCTTTTCAGTGTATATTTATCCAACTCTCCTATACGTCTTCTTTGAAAACTGTTTTCTGTCAGAAGCGTTGGCTGGCGGGAGAAGAAGAGGAATCTCGACTGTCCCGTACTTTAATACCACTTCTATTTCGGTATGAATGTTTTAATCTTAATTAGGGTAAGCACGGTGTGAAAATTCATTTCTCTTCCGAGCCACTTTTCCTTGCCATCTTTTTCTCTCACCAAATTTCCGTACTAGAGTACCTTTTAGGGTGGTGGTCTGTAGTTCTGTATTGAAATTCGTAAATAGTGTCATTGGGAGTAGAATATGATGTAATTTGAATTATAACACTAATTCTCAAAATTCCTTATTTCATTAATTAATAAACATGAACAAAATACTATTAGATTACTAGTAAATTTAGTAATTTAGTGATTTTAGTGATTACTACTGAAATGAGTCAAAATTTTCCCATCATCTTTAGTATAAAAATAATTACTTAACCTATGTACAGGGTGTTCCATTTAAATGGAACCATAGGGAGTAATTAATAGTCTTTTTTTCATATTTGTGAGGGTAAACGTAATAAAGATAATAGTAAGGTAATAAAGGTAAAGGTAAGAAAGGTCAGGTAAGGTAATAAAGGTAAATAAAGGTAATAAAGGTGAATAAAGGTAATAAAGGTACCAATATCCTTTCCAATGTTTACTACTTTCATTTAAATGGAACCATAGAGAGTAATAAAGATTGGAAAAGATATTGGTACCTTTATTTACCTTTATTAAATTTATTACCTTTATTTACCTTTATTACCTTATTATTACCTTTATTATGTTTACCCTCACAAATCTGAAAAATAAAGACATTATTAATTACGCCCTATGGTTCCATTTAAATGGAACACCCTGTAGTTTATCCATATTTATCCAGACGCTTAAAAATTAAACGAAGATCACTTAAAAGTACAATAAAGTTTATTAGTAATTAGAAATGTATCATTTTAGTAGAAATATATAAGAATTCCTAAAACTTAAAGTTACGAAATTTTTGCCTGAAAGAAATGTACCAAATATTTTGGTAAAGTTTTTTACCCATTCAATTAATAATAAGTTTGGACATAGTTAATTACAAATAACCAGTCTTTATTCTGAGAAAGGATACACAGGGTATACGTAGGCCCATAGGGTATACGATATTAAATAGTTTAATGCTAAACATCACAGTCATAGCGAGTAAATGTAATGAAAGTATTTTTATTTGAATATGACGTTGGGAAGAATGAATGAGAACGTTTTAAACAAAAATCTTTCAGATTCATTTCAATTTTTACGACAGAAAATAAGAAAATAAATAGAAATAATGGAAATAAAATAAATTGATAAACACCAAATTTGGTGCATTACTATTAACACTTTCAAATTTGCCTTCTATTAATTAATTTCTATCATTAAAAATGAAAATAGAGATGATCTTGGAAATAATAATAATAATAATATATAATAATAATAATAATAATAATAATAAATTGATTTCTGTTATTACAAATGAAAAATGAGACAGTCTTAAAATAATAGAAATGAAGAAAGAGCATTAAATAATAAATGTGTCGCATTAAATATTCGGTGTAACGTAATGAGAACTTTCAAGATACAATTTGAAAAAATAATTTGTTATTACTCTCCATTTTAAAATTTGATTATTAATTTTATAAATACTTTTTGCCGTTGTAAGTTTTGATGAAAAAACTGTAATATTTTGTGTAGTTTTATTTTAATATTAGAAACTTTGCACATATTGATACCGATAGATAATAGGTAATAGATAGATAATAAGTCATTTAGTTTTAGGATATTCAAATCTGTGAATGTTGGAGAAGTAATGGGTAAAAAACTTTGCTTGTTATTTAAGCGGAACGAAAGGTTAACTTTAATTTTAACCCATTTTTAATAAAAAATATTAAGTAAAACTTCTCAACTCTCAATTAAAATTTCTGTTTAGTTAAATGGGCAATGAGAACATGGTAAATTACTTGTAAATTACTAGTAAATTACTACTACTACTACTACTACTACTACTACTAACTAATAATAATAATAATAATAATAGTAATAATAATAATAGTAATAATAGTTTCACTTAAATTTAGTAAAATTAAAACTCTGCACTATTTGGGCAATATTTCCATCATCTCTTTTTGTTTTTAAATGTATCGAAATTGTGTAACGTCTTAAAAGATCATGAAAACTGAACGGGGTTTAGCACTCTAATGAAATACAGATGGACTCTCAGTATAAATTGTAAAAAAGTAATTTTCTGTTAGTGTTTTACTCTACATTAACATGCGTCCATACACACACACACACACACACACCTCGAGAGGAGGGGCGACAAGCTTGACCTTCGCGAAATGAGAAGTCATCGCGCGGAACCTTTGTAAAGTAAAGGTTAAGGTGTATATATATATATATATATATATATATATATATATATATATATATATACACACGAGTATATATAGTGCCTACACTATATTCTGCGTACCACAAACAAATATTAGCATGTTTATATAAATTAGAATGTAAATTTAGAAATGATAAAATAAAAAAGACACAAAATGCTTTTGGGAGCAAAGAACAAAAGATTTCTTACATTCGTATATGCAAAAGTCTTAAAATTTTATCAGATGATTTTGAGACAGATAAAAAGCAAAACTAGACTTCAAGCAATCTTCTGTACATAGAAATATTATCCTCTATTTTCTCAAATCATTCAAAAAAGAAGTTTTGAAGACCATATTTTCTTCTATCTAAAGAAGTTATGTATCATTAAAAAGAGTTATTTTATTACCTGACAACAAGCCTTGATATCCGAAAGAAGGAAAAGTTTTCCCCCAAATGCACCCTCAAAAAGGCCTTGGAATAATTTTTCTTTTTCCTTGTAGGTTTGCATCATTCATTCATTTCACATGTTTAATTGTGAAATTCATCGCATATATATATATATACACATTTCCTCTCGTACAGAATTCTCAAAGGTTTCTTCCCTCTCTAATGTTCTTCCCATTTTCAGTCGTTGTCCAAGAATGAGAAATTTAAAAGTCGGACTTTCAAAAGAGGCAATTCTCAAATCGATCTACCCTCTAATTCCTACTGTATAGCATTGGATCGATTTGATGGGAGATATTTTCTTGCTTGAAGAGTGGAAAATACCCTTCGATCCCGCAATTGCGTCACAGCCCACCTTTTACCCTTTCTCAAATCGGGAAACTCTTTCCCCAAATCAAGAAATCCCCATCGAGCGAGCATTCCCAATTTCGGACCACGAACGGAAATGGGAATGGCGTGAAGCGGGAAGTAATCTTCTCAATTTATGTCCATGCAGAAGTCGCTGAACTTTCGTTGCTATGGGAACCTAACTAGAGCTATTGGTAAAGTGCATTAGAAGTTAATTCTGTTACACTCTGTGACATTTAATTACTTCATGAAAAGAATTTGGACTGACATTCTATCCCAATTCTACGAGAATAAAAAATGGCTCGTGGCAATTTGACATTTCTGTGAATAAATCTTTTTCAACTAATTACATTTATTATTTTAGAAACTAATATACATATTAATTTATATATATATATATATATATATATATATATATATATATATATACCGACATACATAAATGCGCGGTTATGATATATATATATATATATATATATATATATATATATATATATATATATATATATATATATATATATATATATACATACTAGTGCATGGATTTAAATTCATTCCCATCCATTATAAAACCAATCTCAACTCTAAACTTAAATCTTTCAAAATAAAAACCTATAAATCCACTCCAGTTCTCCTAGTTGGCACTCACATCTGAACAAAATTCCAAACAAAATTCACTGGATTGATATTTGAAATAATAATAATAATAATAATAATAATAATAATAATAATAATACACTTTATGTTATCTTAATTTCCATTTATTTTGAGAAAGTTTGTTTTTAGCTCATACTCTCTACTCGAAATCCAGCATAAATTTATTATTTATTAGTGCCATGAACAGCGTATCTAATCTTTATAATTAATGCTTGACCACAACTAAATTCTGAAATTGTGGCACTCTTGTTTATATTTAGTTCGTTTTAATTTTGGGTTAAATTATTTTTAAGGGAAACTTCGAAACATTTGAAAGTTAAAAAATGCCTCCATTTCTTTTTAGAATAAGAAGAAGGTTGCTGCATTGGTATCACACAACTCAACCTCATTCCCATTTCAGTCTTCGTCCAAGAATGAAAAATCCACGAATGAGAATGACAAAGGAGAAAATTATGAAATCGATCCATTCCCATTTCAGGACATTCTCATTCTCATACGCAGTTGGTAGAAGAAACGCAGCCACGAGCATATCATTAAATCAGGTTAGGTTCTAGCAATCTAGCAGAATTTAACTAGCGGAATTTAATCTAGCTGAATGTATACTTGGCTCGCGAATTGCTTAAGATCGGACATTAACCGAGGTAAAATGAAAAATAAAAGGTTGCCACCATTGACCTAAACCATTAACAGTAAAGTTTGTAAATCCTTCAAGCCTTCAAACACCGTATTTTCTTTACGGGTATAATTTTGGCCAAAATTGCTGCGTGGTTACTATATCATTACCTGATTTTAGGGCAATTATTTTTTGCAGTTTAACACAATATAATGACATATCGTCAGCTCCATTAGGGAAACTGAATCAATTTGAATGTTTGAGTCTTTTCCAGATTATACTAGGGCCACTCAATATATTTTGCCCCACCCTTTCTTCTTAGATAAATAATAGACCATGGGGCTGAAATGTCTTTTGGGCCGTAAGTTTGAACTTTCTGCGCTTCACATAACCGGATTTTTCCAGTTTAAACCTCCCCTCCTTGTATAAAACCGCTTTTAAACGCCCTTGTTAAACCGATGGTTAACGCAGTTTCGAAAATGGCGTCTGACAGTGAGGTGCGTCGTAAACAGAGAGCTGTTATCGAGTTCTTAACCGCAGAGAAGGAAACAGTTGGAAATATTCACAAACGTCTACAAAACGTTTACGGAGATGCTGTTGTTGATCGAAGCACAGTTGGACGCTGGTCTAAACATGTGAGATCATCGGAGAGAGGGAGAGCCAGCCTCAATGATGAGCCACGCAGCGGTCGCCCGGCATCGGCTCTGACATCTCACACTGTGCAACGTGCTAACAGCATCATTCGATCAAATCGGTGCGTCACATACAAGGAGCTATCACTGGAGCTAGCAATTAGTGAAGGAAGCGTGAATACGATAATTCAGCAACTGGAATAATCAAAAGTGTGTTAACGGTTTGTTCCTCGCGAACTGACTGAATATCACAAAGCCCAAAGAAAAAATTCAAGGTTATGGCCCCATCTTCTGGGACATGATAGGAGTGATTCTGGTGGACATTATGAAGAAAGGACAAACAATCAACTCAGAGGCATAGTATATTACTACCCTACAGAGACTCCACAGACGTATAAAGCGAATTCGACCGGAGAGAAAACTGAAGATGTCCTTCTTTTGCACGATAACGCAAGACCACACAGCAGTTTGCAAACAAAAGAGGCCATCACAAAAATGCGCTAGACCGCGTTACCCCACCCTCTATACAGCCCGGATCTGGCACCTTCAGACTTCCATTTGTTTGGGCCAATGAAGGTGCTATTCGTGGAAGAAAGTTTCAGAGTGACGATGAGGTTGTTGAGGAGGTTAAGAGGTAGCTCCAGCGGAACCCAGCGGATTTTTACCAGCAAGGAATAAAGGCCCTCGTTTCGAGGTGGAGGAAAGCCGTAGAAAAGGATGGAGACTATGTGGAAAATAAAAACTTGTAAAAATGGTATATAACTACTTGTGTACAAAATTTCTGGAACTTACAAAGAAACTTGAAAAGAAAAAAAAGGTGGGGCAGAATATACTGAGTGGCCCTTGTATATAGGTTTATTTCCACTCCTTTTCCTATGCCTTGAAAGTCTCCCATAAGTCGTCGTACTACTTCTCTACATTCATAGAGGGAAAATATATAAACTATAGGAATACATTTTTAAGCGCAATAACCGTACTAGAAAAAAAAGAATGTGAAAAGTCACTAAAGTGACAAACTAGGAGCTATAGCGGGCTCGAACCTGACTCTGAAACCGCGCGGCGCAGTTTTCAGCCCCACTAGCTCCTAGCTTTCTGTGCACTTTCTAATTGCTTTTTCACTTTCCATCTATATACGATATACGCAAAATTTTGCTATTATCAAACTGTTCATGACTGACCACCAAGTGTAGACGTTTCTTGTTTGCTTTTCGACCGAATTCTAAATTTTATTAGTTGATACAATGAGTGGAAACAAAATGCATGACACACACACAAAAATAAAATATACGAAATTCTATAGCTCTAATCCAAATTCAGCTGTCGTTCTAAATTTAGTTCACCCCCCATATATATATATATATATATATATATATATATATATATATAATATATACAGTGTGTGTGTGTGTGTGTATATATATATACTATATATATTGCGCTACAAACCAAACATGAGAAAAGTAATTTAATTAGTTAAAGAAATTATTTTGTAATTTTGGTCAATTTAAAAAGGAAAAAGAAACTAGGATGAATAAAAGGACTAAAATATTCTCAATTTTTAAGGGCCTAAAAACCGTTTTTAAACTTTTAGAGATTTTTAAATTTTTTACTTATCTGTGCATGTTCCTATATTAAAATTCTTTCCATGACTTTTGTCTACTTTTTGAATTTTATCCTTTTAAATTTTTAACTCTTGGTTTTGTATGTAGTTTATAATATATATCTATGTATATGATGAACACACACACACACACACACACACACACACACAAAACACACACACACACACACACACACAGACATTGCCTACATTTTGAATCTTATACTTTTAATTTTTGAACACTAGGTTTTGTATGTTTTTTTATATAGGAAGGAGGGGCCAAGGGCGAGCGCCTGCAAAAATGCCTCCACTTTTAGAAGAGGAAAAAGAGAGCCGAAATCAAGGTTTCCGATGCTCTTAAAACAATGCCTTTTTATATTAATTTTGAAAAGATTGTGTTGTGTGTAAGATGCATGTATGTATGGTGAGGAATAGGAGCGTGTGTGTTTGAGAACATGCTGGCCTGCTCACAGAGTAGATGAGACACAGAAAAAAATCAGGTAAGGAGAACAGTAACAGGAGAAACGGGAGTTCCAGCACTCCCTGTCTTCTGCCTAACATCCCCCACGTAGTACTTCCCTGGTTGATTGGTGTCTACAATCTCCTCCTATCGAGGAGTTTATCATAGATCTCTATGTATATGGTGCACAACACACACACACACACAGACGAGAGAGAGAGAGAGAGAGAGAGAGAGTTACAAGGAGTTACAAGGAAAAGAAGTACCTCAAAAGGCCTTGCGGCCCATACCGAGGAGGTACCAATGGCAACGGGTGCCAGGGAAAATTTTGTAAAAGTTTATTTTTCTTTCAACTATCCTAGCAGTAGCAGAAAACTGGATAGAAAAGTAGAAGGCTCTCTCCCCACCCTCCACTCCCTCCCTGCCAGAGGCAGGTACGGAAAAAGGTTGAAGAAAATACCTTGACCCTGGAAAAGTAGCCAAGGAAATTTTACAGGAAAGTGGAGAATATATAAATAGCTCTATATTTAGCTTGCTCACAGAGACACCGTGCAAGCGATCTCCTGCAGAGTTTTCTTATGTTTTAGTCTTGAACTATGAGAGTATTCAGTACTTTGTCTAGCCTATTTTTAAACACATTTACACTTTGACTGGAAACAACCTCTGAGGGAAGTTGGTTCCAGATATTAACTATTTTATAGGAAAAGAAATTTCCGCAGACTGAGGTCCTAAATGTCTTTACACACTCAAATAGTGTGCAGGATTTCGTCTACCCTTTTCTTGAACTGATCCACAGAGGAACTGTTCACAACTTCTGGAGGTAACCTGTTCCACGTGTCACAGATCTTATAAGTAAAGTAATTCCCACACACACTAGTCCTAAACCGTTTCAAATCCAACTTCCAACCATTGTTGCGAGTTGGGTTATCATTTAAACTAAACATGCTTCTAAAATCGACATCGTTGAACCCGCGTAAGAGCTTGAAAACCTCGATCAGTTGACCGCGCAGCCTCCGAGTTTCAAGCGAAAACAAGTTCAGGGCGCGTAACCGTCGATTGTAGCCCATATGCCTAACGGAAGGGATTAACTTTGTGGCCCTCGCCTGCACTCGCTCCAGCCTCTCAATATCTTTCCTGAGGGTGGGCGACCAGAACTGCACAGCATATTCCAGGTGCGGCCGAACAAGGGAATTGTACAGAGAGAGCACAATCTCCTTGTTCCGAAACTGAAATTGCCTCCTGAAATTGCCTCATTTGTATATCTAATATTAATAAGCTCAATATATTACCTTCCTCATTACCGTTATAAGATTTAATTTTTTGCTGAATTCGTGAATACATATTATTAATAGTACAGAGAATGTACATAGAATTAGGTATTCATAATACGCAGTCCACATTTAATTGTTGGTTTTATGAAACACTAAAAATGCATTTACGTAATAATATAATTCAGCTTAACCCATTAGTGCCAAATGGTAGAATTTCCTACCGCCAAAATTGTCATTATTGCATCACTTTTTCTTGTATTAACGTGATCTTCGGTTGAGTCGGTTAATTAATTACTTACCCAATTTTTAATATAAAATAGTTCTAAAAAATTATTTGTGAATTTTATTGAACAAAAAATCTAAAGATTTCATCTACCGAACATTATTCTGTGGTGAAAATGATTCCGTTTTTAATGTACGCCATACGCTCGAAACCTAAAATGACCCCAATAAATTTCACGATTTTTTAACCTACGCCAGTCAATTTGGAAGGTCGACTTTACCCACGGTATGAGTGTTCGCGCGGATGGAATAATTCTGATACTGTAATCAAGAAACCCACTCGTATCAGACCAGAAATAGATCAAAGCTCGTTATACCTCAATTTAGATTGTCTTCATTTCAAAAACTACCCATTTTCATTCGATTGAAACTATGGAATGACTTAAATGCCGATGTAAAAAATATTGTGAATGTAAATTTGTTTAAAACCAAGTTGAAATCCCGATTAATAATGGCATACTAACAAAAATCTAGGATTCATAACCATTACTATTATTTATTAATTTCTCGTGTGTAATTTAGTATTAAAAACACATTTCTTGGGATTGTCAGTTCTTATCTCTCGTGTATAATATTGATTTCTTTTTATGGTATTGGTATAATGCCTTCAATGGTGACCTTGCATTTGTCATATCAATAATGATAATTTAAGATTAATACATACTTCAACTATTAATAATACTTATTTACTTATTTATTTATTCATTATTAATTAATAATAACTAGCTGTTTATTTTTAATAAGAGCCCAGTAAAGCCTAAAGCTTAAGGGTCAAATTAAATAAAATAAATAGTCCAGCTCGCAATTATTTATGTCATTGTAAATTGTAAAACCAACGTATTTATTTTATTATTAATAAAGGTTATTGAATTCAATAGGTTACCAAAGTTGAGCTATACACTAGCTACCCCGTGAGGTAAATGTGCCCCAGTAGATCCCAATTTTGAGTATCAGCTTCGGTTAAGAACATAAAAATATTATGATTGGTAAAGTTGTTTTACTTTGGATAACTTAATATTTTTGACGACAATAATCAAATTTCATAAACAAAACCCAATACTTATCAATTAGTAAATTTTCATGCATTTTAGAAATTTTAGCTTTTTAGGCGAATTTTTTTCCGAAAGTGTACATCTTCAAATAAAGGCATAAATGAATAAAAATTATTATTACTAAATAAAAGCTACGTAGAATAATAAAACTACATTTATTTATTAATGGAATTAAAAGTGATTAATCATTAATTATTAATTAATAATTAATTATTAATTATTTCGCTTCCTGAAAAATATTTACTCAAAATACTTATTAAAATTCGACAATAAATAAATAAATAAATAAATAAATAAAAATCTGGTGAGGTCCAGAGTGAAATAAAGAGTATATAGTATTGTATATAATTTATTCAGATATATAATTATATTTATTAATACATAATAAATGTTACAGTAAAAGTATTATTAAATAACAAAAAGTTATGTTTGTCTACTTCAAGACGGAGGTACAATATATATATATATATATATATATATATATATATATATATATATATATATATATATATATATATATATATATATATATATATATACATACAGGGTGCTTCAAAAAAAGGTACCAATTATATGGCGCTAATATGTCACTGCTTACCACTTATAGTTTGTGTTTTATTTTTGTTTCTGTAAAAGTATGTGCATGTTTATTTGCTTGTTTTTTTAATAATAATTTAGTTGTTTTTCAGGGATTGTGTGAGTGATTAATTATTATTGAACTTCATTCAGTAGAAATGGGTGCTTCAAAAAAAATGTTACCACTTTTATTAATCACTAATACCCTAGGGGGGGAACTGAATGGGGTGGGCATGTTACTAAAACGTTTACTGGCTGTCCCTTAATGTGTATACTAAATTTAATGCAGATTATCCTAGCCGTTTAGGGTCCCTTCCTAGTCCCTCTCCCACCAGGGGGAGAGCTGGGAGGGGCGGGTGTGTTACTAAAACCTCCCCTGGTTCTATCTTAATGCACATACTAAATTTGGTGCGGATTACCCTAGTCGTTTAGGTGTGTATAAACGAACAGATATCATCATCATCATCATCATCACCATTGCCCCATATATATATATATATATATATATATATATATATATATATATATATATATATATATATATATAATATATATATATATATATATATATATATATATATTGAGAGAGTTACAAGGAGTTACAAGGAAAAGAAGTACCTCAAAAGACCTTGCGGCCCATACCGAGGAGGTACCAATGGCAACGGTTGCCAGGGAAAATTTTGTACACACTCAAATAGTGTGCAAGATTTGGTCTAACCTTTTCTTGAACTGATCCACAGAGGAACTGTTCACAACTTCTGAAGGTAACCTGTTCCACGTGTCACAGATCTTATACGTAAAGTAATTCCCACACACACTAGTCCTAAACCGTTTCAAATCCAACTTCCAACCATTGTTGCGAATTGGGTTATCATTTAAACTAAACATGCTTCTAAAATCGACCTCGTTGAACCCGCGTAAGAGCTTGAAAACCTCGATCAGTTGACCGTGCAGCCTCCGAGTTTCCAGCGAAAACAAGTTCAGGGCGCGTAACCGTCGATTGTAGCCCATATGCCTAACGGAAGGGATTAACTTTGTGGCCCTCGCCTGCACTCGCTCCAGCCTCTCAATATCTTTCCTGAGGGTGGGCGACCAGAACTGCACCGCATACTCCAGGTGCGGCCGAACCAAGGAATTGTACAGAGAGAGCACAATCTCCTTGTTCCGAAACTGAAATTGCCTCCTGATATAACCCAATAGTTTCTGGGCTTTCTTTTCCACCTCTACGCACTGTTTCGTAAACTTAAGGTCGCTGCTAATTAGCACACCCAAGTCCTTTTCTAAATCAGTCACCTCGATATTACTCCCCAACATCGAGTAGTCCGACTTGGGATTGGCGCAGCCAATGTGCATCACTTTGCATTTACCCAAGTTAAACGGCATTTGCCATTTTTCGGACCATTCTCCTATCCTACCTAGGTCCGCACGCAGTTCCTCGATCGCATCGGGCGTCCCAACATTGGCCCCAAGCTTGGTGTCATCAGCGAATTTGGCGATCCGACTGACGATGCCACCGTCGATATCATTTATGTAAATGATAAACAACAGTGGCCCCAAAACGGAACCCTGAGGAACCCCATTAGTGACCGAGGCCCAACCCGAACTAGCCCCTTTAATTACAACACTCTGCCGCCTATTCCTCAGCCAGTTTTCAATCCACCTACCTATTTCCCCACCGATACCCAGCGCGCGCACTTTCGCCATTAGCCGGCGATGAGGTACCTTATCAAAGGCTTTCTGAAAGTCGAGATAAAGTATATCAATCGCCCTCCTCTTATCATACTCACTCAACATGACGTGGAAAAACTCAAGCAAGTTGGTGAAACACGACCTATGCCGTCTAAACCCATGTTGGGAGTCCCCAAGCAGCTTGTACGAGAGAGAGAGAGAGAGAGAGAGAGAGAGAGAGAGAGAGAGAGAGAGAGAGAGAGAGACGTTGGGCCACCAGCTTCATCTGCGAAGAGAGACCAACACACAGAACTTCTACAATTTACCACGTTATTTCTACTATCATATATTAAAGCAAGTTGTGTCTCTTTCTGTGTGTCTGTCAGTGTTTGTTAACTTTTGGGTCTCTAAAAAGAGCTGAATTAGCTAAACAAGGCTCTACGGGCAGTGCTGTCAGTAATTGCGGTGGGGGGGGGGCGGCTTGGCCCAGTAATTGGGGTGGGTGGGGGCTCAGTAATTGGGGTGGGTGAGGGGCCCAGTAATTGGGGGACCGCTGGCCCCCAATTACTGTCGGTTCAATTATTTGGTCAATAAAACTATAGAAAAGAATGCAGCCATGAAAATCTCAAGCTTCAAATTTAATACAATCGACCCACCCCAAGCAAGTGCTAGGCATAACAGGTATAGAAATGGCTTTACAAAACTAAAATTACTTCCAGAAAAAAACAGAAATATTAAGAAGCAACTTGATTATCTAGCATATAAGTCTACCAGACCGGTTCCAGGTTCCAGGTTCCAGAAATTGCTCACTTGATCCTGCGGATCAGCACACGTTTCCGGTGCAGAGCCTCTACACTGTATGTCCTATTATGTACTTTTAAACCTTTACTGTCAACAGAGTCTTCTTCTAATTTCCATTATTCTTACAATATAATTTTTGATACTTTCTGGGTTTTTTATATTCTCTACTCCCAACAGCTAGTTGTATATATTGGAGGTAAATCTGAGGACACCTCCAAGTTTAATGGAAATGTTACAGTACTCTAATAACAATTATGTTTGTGAAGAGAAAATATATTTAGGAAATGTGTTTTTTTTTTATGTAGAAATAATATACTAGAAATTAAACGTGTATAAAATAAGACTATGGTTAGTATTTTATATAGTATATCCGCCCCTCGACTTAATAATATCACAAGATCTGTCTGGAAAAAGAGAGACATATTTTTGAAAATAATCTTCATGAATTTCACTACAAATCGTTTGTAGAACATTCCATAATGATTTTAGGTTTCGTGGGTTTTCCGTTTTCACCCACTAAAAAATGGGAGGTTAAGTAAACGTCATAAATGTTTATAAAACGTCAATAAAACGTTTATTAAGTTTAATAAAAGTCTCATTAGAGAAAGTGGGGTCTTAAAGGAAAAGTAGCGACAAGAAAACCTATAAACTGACCAGTGAAAAAGAAGAAAAAGAAAAAAGAAGACTCGCTTCACAAAAAATATCGAAACGAATGAAAAGTGTACTTTCGAATTGACAGAATCGAAGTTATTTTTTTCGACAGTTCCGGAGGAATGTTTGTAAGTAGTCGTGGCCACAAGAATTTCGAGTAAGACTGTGTCTCTAACGCTGTTGTTATTGATTAGCCGATCAGCCCAACCTGATCGAACAAGCCGGCGCGCCGCCACGCAGGTAACCGATCGCCCTCTCCGGAGTGGACCAGAGGTTCAGTGCACTAGTGATGTTGTGTTCTCTATTGTGCTAGAGCGGTACAGTCTGTCATAATGTGTTCAATTGTTTGTGGTGTGTCCTGGCACAGGTGGCAGGTGTCGTCTGTGGAGTTGTCTAGTCTCTGTTTATATGTCTGTAAGTTGGGGTGATGTCCACATCGGAATCGCGCTAAGTTAACTCGATCCGATCTGCTCAGGCTGGTCTCTCACCTGTCAATGGGTGGCGGCTTCGCACCTACTGTAGAACCGCATTCGGACCGAGTCGTGTCAGTGCTTTGTGGGTTACGTGTGTGTGTATGTGTTTTCTGTACTGTGTGATGTCTGTGGGGCGTGGTATAGAATGGAGTATTTGGTTATAATGTCTCTCTGGTGTTACCTTAATGGTGCGAGGTGTCGGTGCATGATTGTACATGTAGTGGCAAGGGTATTGTGGGTTAGTTGTCGCTGCTGCCATGAATTGTGTTCCCCTCATGTCTAAATGTTCCCTAACTTTCAGTATTTTAGTTTCTGTGTGCAGGTGTTCTATTGGTGTTGTTTGAGTACATCCTGTAATGATACGAAGTGTGTTGTTTTGTATTGTCTGTAAGGTGTTTATGTGTGTGTTTGAAATAATGGGTGCCCAGCATGGGCTAGCATAGTCCATAACTGAGCGAATATACAGGGTGTACATTTCTAAACACATTCTGGAGCATTTGCGGGGTTATGTTATCTGCAGCAGTTCGTATACGTGTACGTAAGTTTTCAAGACTCGTAATCTTCATCTGATAGACGTGCGATTTGATAAAGCCCCATGCAAAGAAATCTAAAGGGGTTAAATCTGGTGATCTCGCTGGCCAAGGTCTGTTGCTTCCGCGTCCGATCCAGCGATTTGGAGAACGTCCATTTAGATAATCCTAAACAATTTTGGCATAGTGACAAGGAGCACCATCATGTTGATAGACGACGGTACTAACACTCCTATCCCCAATCAGCTGAGGTTCAAGGAATTGCTGCAACATGTCCAGATAAATAAGCCCCGTAACTGTAGCTTCAGCAAAGAAAAAAGGACCATAAACCTTAGATTTTGTTAAACCCATCCAGACATTAACTTTAGGTGAGTCTCTTTCCCAATTTTGGACGAAATCATTCGGTCTTTCATCTGCCCAAATTCGACAGTTATGGCAATTTACTTTTCCACACGTATGGAAAGTGGCTTCATCACTAAAGAGAATGTTGTCCATTAAATTATCACTCCAGATTTGTTCTACGAGATCAGCACACACAGCACTTCGTCGAGGGAAATCTTCCTCATGTAAATCATGTAAAACCTGCAAATGATAGCTTTTCTTCTGCAAATTAACTTTCAGAATTTTGTGCACAGATGACGTCGGGAGGCCGAGTCTGTGTGATGCAGCACGAACGGACGTACGTGGCTCCTCAGTGATAATTCCGCGTACTGCATTCACGGTAAGATCTGACATACACGGTCGTCCTGATCTTGCTTCATCATTTACAGATCCCGTTCGTTTAAATTTGTTCACCAATTTTCGTATTGTCTTGTCTATTGGCCCCGGCTTATGAAATCTCCTTCTAAACTTCTCTCTGATGTCATTGTATTTCTTTCCCTCGATTCGCCAAATTACTATTGCCACACGCTCTTCTGTATTCATTCTAAGTGCTTCTGAAAAGAAAAATAGAAAAAAATAATTATTTCACAAAAATAGATCCTGACTTTATGTACACCCTGTATTGTTTATATATGAGTGATGTTGTTTCCTGCTGGTGTCCAAAGTTTGTGCCTGTTAGTACCCTAAGCGTGTTAAGTCTTGACGTATATTTGTTTTTAATGTCCTGAATGTGGTTTGCAAAAGCTAATGATGTGTTGTATGTGACCCCAAGTATTTTGGTCCTGTGAGTGTGTGGAATGTTGGTGTTGTTTAGTGTAAGCTGTGGAGTTAGCTAGTGTTCTTTTGTGTTGTTTGTTAGCAAGGTCATGGTTGATTTTGTGGGCACTACTTTGAGTCTATTGTGTGTGAGCCAGTCTTGTATACTGTTTATGTATGTTTGTAGGTTATTTGTAGCGGTGTCGATGTTGTTGTGGGTGGATGTTAGAGTGATATCATCTGCATATGATGATAAGGTAAGCTTGTTATCTATGGGTGTTGGAATGTCATGCATGTATAAGTTGAACAGTGTTGGTGAGAGAACAGAGCCTTAAGGGACCCCGTTCGGAAAAAGCTTGTTTTTGGATGACTTGCCATTAAATGTGACATGTGAGTATCTTCATCAAAGATAGTTGCTCAGCCACCTTTTGGTGTTATTGTGCATGTTTGTGTTGAGTATTTTGTTTATGAGAGGGAAGCATGGGATAGCATCAAATGCTTTACTAATGTCTATTGTTGCTAATAGTGTACGTTGAGCTGGTCGTCTGGAGTTGATGCCATCCATGATGTGCTGCGTGAGGTTAGTGAGTAATGTCGTGGTTGAGTAGTGAGGTCTGAATCCATGTTGAGTAGGCGATAGTGGTATGTGTGGGTTGGTGATTTGTAAGATTAGTCTTTCTGTTACTTTGGAAGGTGTGCATAGTAAAGTAATGGATCTATAGGAAGCTGGTTCTGTTGGATTTTTGTTTGGTTTGAGTAGTGTAATAATTTTACCGTTTCCATATGTCAGGAATAATACAGTGTTGGTATGAATATGTGCTGATGTTTGTGAGAGCTAGTATTTACTTTGGGCCCAAGTGTTTAAGGTGTATGTTAGATATGTTGTCTGGTCCAGTAGCCATCGAGTTCTTAATGTTTTTGATGATCTTGGTGGTCTGGCCTGTATTGAAGGGTGTATTGGTCGTGTCGAGTCTGTAGGTTTTCTTGTGTCTCTCTGTTTGTCTGTCTGCGTGTTTCTGGTTGTTGTCTCTGTTTAAGTAACTTATCTTTGTTCTCTAACGCTGTTAAACACGGGGGTGACTCTATAATCATCTAGGGATGTATCTCCGCTGATGGAGTGGGTGATATTGTGAAAATTGATGGATAAGCAGAATAGAGCAATATTTTAACGGATTGAGTAGACATGACCCGCCCAGTGGACATCGCCTAATTGGAAAAGAACGTTGAATTTGCGCGTGGGTATTGCCACGCGCAAATTCAACGTTCTTTTCCAGTTAGGCGATGTCCACTGGGCGGGTCATGTCTACTCAATCCGTTAAAATATTGCTCTATTCTGCTTTTACATAGGTCAGACGGGAAAGGATTTGCACACACGTATAAAACAGCATCAATATTCCGTTAGAACAGGACAGTTGTCCAGTGCTCTTTTTGTCCATTTGTCAGAGTTATCCCACTGTATTGATTGGAATAATGCTTCAGTTTTATTTCACTCTAGCAACATTGTTAATAGAAATATTCTTGAGTCTGCCATTATCCAACTTTCAAATAACTTCAATATAAGCAAAGGTCTTTTTCAACTCGATCCTGTTGTTTTGAATTCCTTCAAAACAGATTTAGATAAAAAGGGTAGGACGCTAAATCTTTGGTAAACTTGTATGCTACTTTATTAACTTTTAATCTTCATTTTATTTTTATATATATCGAAACTTGACTATAAAAGGCAAAGTGTTAAAACCCGGGCAGATTTCCAGTATAAATTTGTATTTTTATAATTCATTTGATCTTGTGCTAGAAATCGATATTTTTCCTTACAAATCTGTATGCCTCTTTGTTAATCCTTTAATTTTTAATTTTTATTTTTACTTCTCTGTTTATTGCATATATATAATATATATATATATATATATATGTGTGTGTGTGTAGATATGTATGTATATATATATATATATGTTTGTGTGTATGTATGTTATTTATTTATTTTTTTTTTTTTTCTTTCTGTAACCTATATATAGACCGTAACCTTTTTTGTACTTCAGTGTTCCTGAGGATGTCATTAGACGAAAGCGCTTGAGCACCTTTTTTGTGTTCCTTTCCTTCATGGTTTTATTCATCATAAATATTTTTCACGTGTTACTTTCGTGAAATAATTTTCATATATATATATATATATATATATATACACACACACACACACACACACACACACGAGGGTAATTCAATAAGTATCCGCACTTTTTATTTTCACAATTTTATTTTCACATCTGATAAACACATCACTTCTCAACATAGTCTCCCTGTTTCTCAATACACTTAGTCCAGCGATCTACAAGCTTCCTAATGCCATCACAAAAGAATGTTTTTGGCTGTGTGCGTAGCCAGTCATACACCGCCTCCTTCAGGTCATCATCGCCTTGGAATCGCTGACCTCTCAAAGCGTCTTTTAGTGGTCAAACAGGTAAAAATCCGAAAGTGCCAGGTCTGGACTGTAGGCTGGATGGTCGAGAACTTCATATTTAAGTTCTTGAAGGCATTTTCTTCTCTGTGCAGCAGTATGAGGGCGCGCATTTTCATGTAACAGAATAACACCTTCAGACAATCTCCCTCTCCGTTTTGTGCGAATTGTTTGCTTTAACTCATTCCGAAGCATGTCAGAATACGATGCACTTGTTACTGTAGTTCCACGCTCTAGATAATGTTCAAGATAATGCCTCGTGTATCCCAAAACAGTGTTAGCATAACTTTACCTGCTGACGGCTGCGCTTTGAACTTCCTTGCAACGGGAGATGTTGGATGCTTTCATTGCATGCTTCCACTGAAGTACCACTGCACAGACGAAAATGCTTCAAGAACTTAAATTTGAAGTTCTCGACGATCTAGCCTACAGTCCAGACCTGGCACCTTCGGATTTTTACCTGTTTGGACCACTAAAAGACGCTTTGAGAGGTCAGCGATTCAAGGCGATGATGACCTGAAGGAGGCGGTGCATGACTGGCTACGCACACAGCCAAAAACATTCTTTTGTGATGGCATTAGGAAACTTGTAGATCGCTGGACTAAGTGTAATGAGAAACAGGGAGACTATGTTGAGAAGTGATGTGTTTATAATCTATCAGATGTGAAAATAAAATTGTGAAAATAAAAATTGTGGATACTTAGTGAATTACCCTCGTGTATATATACACACGAGGGCCACTCAATATATTTTGCCCCACCTTTTTTTTTCTTTCCAAGTTTCTTTGTAAGATAAGTTCCAGAAATTTTGTACATAAGAAGTTACCTACCCTTTTTACAAGTTTTTATTTTTCCACATAGTCTCCATCCTTTTCTACGGCTTTCCTCCACCTCGAAACGAGGGCCTTTATTCCTTGCTGATAAAAGTCCGAGGGTTCCGCTGGAGCCACCTCTTAACCTCCTCAACAACCTCATCGTCACTCTGAAACTTTCTTCCACCAATAGCATCCTTCATTGGCCCAAGCAAATGGAAATCTGAAGGTGCCAGATCCGAGCTGTATGGAGGGTGGGGTAGCACAGTCAAGCGCATTTTTGTGATGGCCTCTCTTGTTTGCAAACTCTTGTGTGATCTTGCGTTATCGTGCAAAAGAAGGACGTCTTCAGTTTTCTCTCGGTCGAACTCGCTTTATACGTCTCTGGAGTCTATGTAGGGTAGTAATAAGGGTTTCCAAAAAAAACTTAGCCCCTCCCCCCATTTGCAGCTTACATGTTTACTTATATCGAAATAGTTTTTAGT
Organism: Bathynomus jamesi; assembly: GCA_023014485.1. Classification (NCBI taxonomy): domain Eukaryota; kingdom Metazoa; phylum Arthropoda; class Malacostraca; order Isopoda; family Cirolanidae; genus Bathynomus; species Bathynomus jamesi. The sequence continues at coordinate 135,168 of JAJOZX010004292.1, forward strand.
GATTATAAAAATATATAAAATTCTTTATTTATTGCAGGTATTAAAATTACTCTAGCTGATAAAGTGATAATATAATGGCTTCTCAATTAATTGGTGATTCGGAGAGGCAACGTGTGATAGATCACATACGAGCAATAACATTTCGGGAAGCTCGTGATGCTAGAGCCACCTTTATAACACGTTCATGGGTTGCCAAAAATTTGCGAAGAAGTGAGGACTTCGTCAAAAGAAATTGGAATAAAACTTTGGATGAATGTGAAATGGATACAACCAAATCTGGGCGCCCAAATTTGCCACTCTCTCAGGAAACAAAGGACATCATTGAAAGCGGTACGCGTAAGTGGAAAAACAGCTGTGCTAAACTTTCTAGAGAGATCGAAGTGTTGAGAGGAAAGATCGTTAGTGGTGGGATCATTCGACTGTACCGTCATAGGCAAGGTTTAAAGCCTTGGCATGAACTTCCAAAGCCGAGAAAAACTCAACTTAACATCGATGACAGAATGTGGTTTGCCCATTATCTTAAAGATTGGGATGTGGATGATTTCATGCATTTAGCTGTCTCCGTTGAATTTTTTGTTTACGTAACACGTCGGCCTAACTACCAAAATGATCGAGTGTGGGCCACAACACCAGATGAAATCGATGACAATGAACATTATCGCGAATTATTAAAAAGTCCAGACTGTGTTGGTGTGTTTGTTTTGTTCACTGCAAAGAAGCTCATGTGGGTGCTGAAGCCAAATGGTCAGAGTTGGGATGGACAGTATTTTCGTGATATTATTCTATCCCAGCATGTCATTCCTTTTCTAAGAAACCCAAACAATGTTATGGATGTCGATCAGGTCACACTTCTGCACGATAAGGCCACCCTGCTTTAAGGCATTAGCCACTCAACAGTTGTTGCGGAACCATGAGATCGATTTCTTTGGAAATGAAGAATGTCCAGGAAATTCTCCTGACCTGAACGTCTGTGAACACATTGGATCAGTTATAAAGGACAAGGTTGAATGTCTCTTTTTTCAAGAACCTGCAGCAAATCGATTTTCGAAGGATACAATGACGCAACACATTTTAGCAAATTTGCGTAACGATCAAGATCTATTCACGTCACTTTTGGCAAGCTACCCAAAGCGAATTCAGGCTGTCTTGGAAGCCAATGGCGGGAACACCAAGTTTTAATTGTTTCTCATTAAATGCAGAATTAAGTTCTCTTTTGTAAGGTATGTTTAGTTTTACTGTACCTCTAATGGTTTAGGCCATGGTCTGGTGGGGCTAAGGTTTATTGGAGCCCCGTATATGCCTCTGAGTTGATTGTTTGTCTTTTCCTCATAAGGTCCACCAGAATCACTCCTATCATGTCCCAGAAGATGGTGGCCATAACGTTTCCTGAAGAGGGAGCCATTTTGAACTTTTTCTTGCGTGGGGAGTCTGCATGATGCCACTCCATGGATTGGCGTTTTGTTTCAGGTTGAAAGTGGTGTACCCAAGTCTCATCCACAGTCACAATTCGTGAAAGGAAGTCATCTCCTTCTGTCTCGTATCGAACCAACGACTCGGAAGCAATTTCTTTTTTTTGGGCTTTGTGATCTTCAGTCAGTTCGCGAGGAACAAACCGTGAACACACTTTTGAGTATCCCAGTTGCTGAATTGTCGTATTCACACTTCCTTCACTAATTTCTAGCTCCAGTGATAGCTCCTTGTATGTGACGCACCGATTTGATCGAATGATGCTGTTAGCACGTTGCACAATGTGAGATGTCAGAGCCGATGCCGGGCGACCGCTGCGTGGCTCATTATCGAGGCTGGCTCTCCCCCTCTCAGATGATCTCACACGTTTAGACCAGCGTCCAACTGTGCTTCGATCAACAACAGCATCTCCGTAAACGTTTTGTAGACGTTTGTGAATATTTCCAACTGTTTCCTTCTCTGCGGTTAAGAACTCGATAACAGCTCTCTGTTTATAACACATCACTGTCAGACGACATTTTCGAAACTGCGTTAACCACCGGTTTTATACAAAGGCTTTTAAAAGCGGTTTTATACACGGAGGAGAGGTTGAAACTGGAACAATCCGGTTATGTGAAGCGCAGAAAGTTCAAACTTGCGGTCCAAAAGACATTTCATCCCCATGGCTTATTATTTAGCTAAGAAGAAAAGGGTGGGGCAAAATATATTGAGTACTCCTAGTATATATATATATTAGTGATGGATCGAATAACCGCAACCGCAACCGCAACCGCACTACAACCGCACAAAAATTCACAACCGCAACCGTAACCGCAACCGCCGTTCCATAAGTGCGGTTGCGGTTGTAAAAGCTTAGTTAATTTTAATTTTAGGTTAATTAGAAATATTTCTTTTTTTAAAAAGAAAATGATGGGTCTCCTTATGCGTGGAGCGGGAACGTTGTACAATGAGAGGCGTTGCCGCTTGAAAGGTGAAAATGCAGCAAAAATATTATTCTTGAAATTCACACTGCCTGTCATTAAGTTTGACATCAGTTTTTCAAATGAATAATGATCCATAACTTTCCAATGGGTGGAGGCTGGGGAAAGTGGTAGGTGGGATGAACAGTGCGATGGGTCCTCGTCCCTCATCTGGTAACACACTTAGTGCAAAATATGGTTTTAATTAATTTGACCTATTCTTTCATAATAGCTATATAAGTTTAGAATATACTTCATTTAAATAGTATTTATTTAGTAAATACCTTATGTTGAACACAAGTTTTGCAACACACAAATAGCGGTAGCGGTGTATTGCAAAACTTGCGTTCAACATAAGGTATTTACTAAAAAATACTATTTAGTATATATTATGTACCAAGTGTGGCTAAATCGCACTATAGTGGCTAAATCCAGTTAATAATACGCATTTTTCCTAGTATATGATAACCGCAACCGCAACCGCGGTTGGAAAAAATTCGACAACCGCAAACACAACCGCAACCGCGGTTGTGAAAAACCGACCACTCGATCCATCACTAATATATATATATATATATATATATATATATATATATATATAAAATCAAAGACTTTAATTGCCTACAATCCTTATATTTTGTAGAACTCGATAGAGGAAAACGAAGTGAAAGTTTGGAAAAATTCTTAAGGTAAAAACTTTTTTTTCTGATCACGTAATTAAAGCGAAAAGAAAATTAAAAATCCGAAAAAAGTTTTTAAAGTTGTTCAAAGAAAAATAAAACCCAATTAAATACCTTAAACGGTGATTTGGTCTTTGAGTTTATTTTTACTTTTATTTTTTTTTCTTTCAAATCAAAGTTTTCCGATCTACGTTTTTTTTTTCCAATCAAATTTAAAAAAATTTTTTTTTTTTTTTTTTTTTTTTAGAAATGTGAGTTTCTAAGGAAAAAATTTCCCTTTTTAGAAACTTCTTTCCAATTTTTTAACATTTCTATTTTTTATTTTAGATTCAAAGAAAGTTTAAAATTAGTTTTGTTTTTCAGGTGTTTTCGATTTATATATACACATATATATATATATATATATATATAGAGAAAGAGAAAGAGAGAGAGAGAGAGAGAGAGAGAGAGAGAGAGAGAGAGAGAGAGAGAGAGAGTTAAACATGGCACTGAGAAGCACAGTTATCGCGGTTTTCTTTTGCATTAACGTAAAGAGATTCAGATCCTTTTTAAAAAAGCTGCCTTCTTCTCATCAGGTGTGGGATTCACAAAATCACGAAGATGATGAAATGAAATGACTCTTTCAAACTAATATCGTCTTAGGTGAGCAACAGTGTAAGTAAACCATCATATAATATTTGCAGAAAAATTTGGTCACTCTAATCAATCTTGAATATTTCATGAAAATAGCTTTGATATCTTGTTTTATATTCGGCAAATATCTAATTTCTGAAAGAAATTTGCAGTCCGCAATATTTCACGATTATTTTTTAGTTATCTTTCAGGTATATATATATATATATATATATATATATATAATATATATATATATTATATATATATATATATATATATATATATAATGGGTACCCTAGGTAAATGGGTACCCTAGGTGGCCTAGTGGTTAAGACGCTGGGCTGCTGATGGGGCGTGGTTCGGATTCCACGTTAAACTGTAGGTCTAAGGTGGAGTGAAAAGCTTGACCTTCGTCAGAATGAACAATTCGGGCGGAAGCTAACCAAAGGTTATATATATTCCTTTATATTTCCGCGATAAAAGCTGATTAATGTAAATGTAAAGACAAGACGAAAGATACAAAGTTTTGTTTCCTTTCAGTCTTCAGCGTGAACGAGTCAGACTCAGTAAGTGGATAATGTCGAAGGTTCGAATCCCACCCACCTAGGTAATACAGAAAATATGTCATATTATATTATAATATACGAATATTTACTGCTAAATCCTAATTGGCCGTCAATATGATGTTGTAGGTTAAGATATAAGAGACTAGATACTTCAAATGAAAAGGAATTTAAGTGACATTTCCTCTAAAAACTGGCCATTCATTTTCAGATATTTTGGGTTGGTGTCAAGTGACTGATGTAACGTTGAAAAACTATAAAATCTCGATGCGTATTCTACCATAGAAAACCTAAAAAAAACTTAACTGCTAAAAACCCAAGTCCGGATTAAGAGAAAATCGATTACGAGTTAAAAGGCAGCTCACCAGTAGCTAGCTCAGATAGGCTCGCGTATATGTTATATTTTTCGTGAAATGAAAGCACCTCACTCACGAATAACGTCATTGGTTTCGTGTCTCAGATTTTTCCCAGATATTTCCTCTATAAATCCCAATTCTTTTAATCGTGAAAAGAAACATCGAATTCGCGAATATAAATTCACTTTTTATTCGTAAAATGTTTAAGAAAACGTTGAAAAAGTAATAGCTTTGTAATGTAGTGTTTAAACATTTACTACCAAAATAATTCAGCTTCATTAAACAAATGGCTTAATATCCAAACTTATGAACACTTCCCACATAAACCCTCCGCATCCTATGAATAGAAACCTTGACACGATATATATATATATATATATATAATATATATATATATATATATATATATATACTGTAATGAAGTAGGTCTAAAAGCTATATAGGAATAAATTTACGGTCTAAAAATTTTTTTGTGGCAAGTAAATGCAAGCACAAAAACCCGAGTGGTCAGTTTGAGGATTTTACCCAAGCAGCTGTTATATGATATATAGTTACTTCCTATCCTAGTGCTTCCGTTTTGCTTCCATGCAAGCTCACACACACACACACACACACATATGCTTTATATATCTTATTAACATACATGTCCCTTACGCTTGCATGGTTCGTAAAACCATGATCTAGAATATTTTTAGTTATTAATAAGGTAGAAATATGCAGTATGTATATATATAAGTGATTTATTGATGTATGATATATGTTGGACCTATATATATTATATATTTGGAGAGATAGTGAGATAGGAAATTTTTGCTATGAATCTCTTGACTAAATTAAAATTTAATTTTGCCTTCATCTATTTGACGATGTTATGATTTGTGGAGTGCATTCAGGACCCCACAAAATCAGCGAATGAGTTGCGACACTCCAACATTCCGGAGGTCGGTGAACAATAAAGCCAAAATTAACCTCGTCGAACTTTGCAGGACTCGCAAAAGCCTCGCAACATCGATGGCAAAGTTGCACAATTGCTCTGCATTTCACGAGACCGATAACCGATCTTTTTGCAAAACGCATCTTCTACCTCCCCTTATAAAGAGAACCATGCTTGCTTTGTTCCTGCCTCCGTGCTTGTCTGATACTTGCATCTGCATTCAATGCTTGCTTCGATCGATGCTTGAATGCTTGAATGCTCGATGCCTGTCTGCCTGTTTCAATGCTAGATGTCTGAATGCTTTGCCTGATTGTAATAAAAATGGGGAAGAAATGTATACTTTATTTTCTCCCTCTTTCAAAGTATCATTCTCTGCTTGTGTCGTGCTTTCGGTCGGGCTGATTTTGCCCGTGTTTGCTTGTGTACAGCTATCTAAAGCCCATTTCCTCCTGCAACTGGATACTGTCCATATCTCCTTCTTTTTTTACAATTCAGGATGCATTCAGGGCGGCTTCTGCTCGCAAATGCAAATAAAAATTTTTTGTGCGTGTGCGTGTGCGTGTGCTTGAGTCCTTGGGTTTTTTGTGTGCTTGAGTTCACCACCTCTCCACTCGTGATTTCTTTTTAAACCGAAATTGGGGTTTGTCTATGCGTCTCCATGCATGCATGAACACACTTTACGCACATAAATACACTATATATATATATATATATATATATATATATATATATATAATAATGTCATTTCATTTCCAATCCTTTGATAGTTTTCTCGTGTTAATGAATAAACTTACGTTAGAAGATGGTATATATATATATATATATATATATATATATATATAATATATATATATATATATATATATATATGAATAAAAAGGATGATCAACGGCCACAGCATTGTGATTTTATTCTTGCTCGTGTACTACTGAAAGTATTTTAAAATTAAGTTAATTAGATACCTGTCTAACTAGTCTTTCACCAGTTTTATATTGTGTTTTCACTTTGTATTGTTTTTAGCCACTGATGATGGGAGTTTCACTTCAGAAATGTCTGATATTAAATCTTCATAATGTTGACGTGAGTGTTGATCATCCTTTTTATTTTTAAATGCCGGTTCTAAGAACACCCCTTTCTCTACAATTATATATATATATATATATATATATATATATATATATATATATATATATATATATATATACTGTATCAAAATCTATAAATATTTACTCCAATGCATTTCTGAAGGAATGAATTGTAGTTTAAAACAAAACAATTAATCCATAATACAGGTTACAGATTATAATAAAAGGGATATACAATGTATGTATGTGTATATATACTCTAAAACAAATGACGGCAGCCTGATGTCATATTTTTGTTGAAAGTGAGTTATATTGATGTAATAAAGACGTCTTTGTGACCTCACACTGTCGTGATGATGCTGTTAATTTCAATCCTAACTTCGATATGAGGCTAACATGATTCACTTTTAAGTATAACAGTAGAATAACGTTTATATTACTTGAATTAACGTTATTTTCTCAATGTAACATTTGAAAAATCTGCTACCTCCCTTACGAAAAGTAAAGTTTTTTTTTTAGAAAGTTCGTCTGTATGACCCATATACAGGATAAGCGCACGATGGCGTCAATATAACTGACAGTTTTAGGCGTTTATATAACGTCATGCAGGAGTCATTTGTTTTATAGTATACATACACACACACATATATATATATATATATATATATATATATATATATATATATATTATATGTATGTATGTATGTATGTATGTATGTATGTATGTGTGTGTGCATGTATAGTAAAAAAATAAAGTTATACCTAAAAGCTGTATTTTGCTGCCCCCTGAATCTAATTCCTAATTCGGTCGTCATGTCTGTGGCAAAAATGACTGAAAAACTCAATACTATTTTCTGCCCCAACTCTCCCTCTACCGATTAGTTTTTTTGCCGAATCTGCAAATTCACTTACAGTCAGCGAAAGCAAATGAAAATTCTGAATATTTATATAATAAAAAGGTAGATACGGTAATCCGTACGGTAATTTCTACGTGCTTATATTTCACATGCATCGTAGAAAAACTATATCAATTACTTGCTCTAAAAGATTAGCAACAGTTTCAATCGACCAATGAAAACCTTTTTCCGCAGTTTTCCAAATTCCCGACGCTCCGCTAACCTTTTTTGTTTTTTTTAAATTTTTTTATTTTTACTTTTGGATCTGAACGGAATTTTGTTCCGGTGAAAAATTATGCTGACAAACGATTCCGGTAAACTTTTTTTTTTTTTTGCATGAAAATTCCGCCATTTTTTTAAATCCTTCCTTTATTTGCTGATGATTCTCGCCATGGGAGGTGCCGCATCCATGCATGATGACATCATGCAAAAGGAGTACGATGGGTGGGGTGCATGATGTGCGTGAGCCGCTTCGTGAAAGGGTGTATCGTGGGATTATTAAATCAGAATGCGAGCGGACTGCGGACGACTGCGTGCATGCTATATGGATTATCATGCATTCATACCAAAAAAAAAAAAAGGTGGGGACCCCACTCCCCAAGGGTTACGAGTTTCGCATTACTTTTCCATCTATACATATAAGACCCCCTGTTCCTCTTCATTCCTTTACCCCCCCCCCCCACTTCCCTCGGCCTTCGCCTCCCCGTTATTCATGACCTCCCCCAATTTAGTGCCGTTTTGCTATTGGTTGAGACCCGTTCCCATTAATCAAGGGCCGCGCTCTGTATAGCGGTACAAAGGCTATAGGATTCCTTGTTAAAATAATTACCCCACGGACAGCCCGACTTTCCAGTTCTCTCTCCAGCTTCCAACACCGTCCGGCTTCCAGTTGTGGAATTAAAATACTATATTTAAGCGTAACTTAATTAATTGAAAAATTTCTGCGAATTCCTATGTCAAAAAAAGGAAAAAAAAACCTGGTTCGTAAGTGCCGTATAATAGGTCATTATTTAGAGACAATGTACAAAGAGAGAGAGAGAGAGAGAAGGGGGGGGCCTTAACACCAACCTGGAAAGAAACAAAGAAAAAGAAAAATAAAGAAAAAACAATAAATAAAGATAATGGAATATATATATATATATATATATATATATATATGTTACAACTCAGAATGCTATATATATATATATATATATATATATATATATAAGGTTTTACAACCTCGTAAAAATTTATATGGTAAAAAGATCCAATGAAAATATCTATAAATATTAAATGCTTTTTTGTAGTTTTTCGTAGTGGAGCAAGCCAAGAAAAATAAAATATTCATGGAATGGCAACACTGATTGCTACAGGCGCACCATCGAGTCAATCTTGCGGTGCAACCCGAATGCATGATAGCTTGCGTGCAATTCCTGTTTTTACTTTATGCAAACGCCAAGGGCCTGCAAGGTTTATATTCCCCACGCTGCCAATCGAGTGCTATCGCTTAATGCGATAACAGATAAAACTTTTAATGATAAGAGAGAGAGAGAGAGAGAGAAGAGAGAGAGGTAAAGAAAATTCGGAGAGGAAAGAAAGGCAGATAGACAGATAAATAGATAGATAGATAGATAGACAGATAGATAGATAGATAGGTAGAGAAAGAGTTACAAGGAGTTACGAAGAGTTATAAGGACAATAGGAACCCTCAAAGACCTTTCGGTGGACTCGGGGAGGTCCCTTTTATTAAATTAGTTCACTTTTTAACTATTCTAGCATTAGCAGAAAATTTATTAGAAAAACATAAGGCTCTCTGCCTACCCTCCGCTCTCTCCCCGCTAGAGGCAGGTACAGAAAAAGGTTGAAGAAAATACCTTGACCCTGGAAAAGTAACCAAGGAAATTTTACAGGAAAAAGGAGAATATATAAACTAGTTCGATAATTACGTTATGCACAGAGAGAGAGAGCGAGCGAGAATGTATAACCTTATGATGACACCTAAAAATAATTTTTATAAGAAATTTGATTAAAATGATGTTTTATTCTTAAAATGTTTTAAATATTTTTTGAACAAGATATTGTCATCAGGTGAAAAAATAGCGAGTCAATAAATTTCATGATATTTATACAGGAACTATGAATAAAGGTTATACCAAAGAGTAGCGATAGAATGTCATTGACATTTTATATGTTCTTTTTCCTATAATATATACTTCATAGCAGCTATTGGACGTGGACGCTAAATTTCCCATTTTAGGACTACCTTAAGTAATAACATGCATTATTTTTGTCTAATTGTACTCTTGGCATCTAAAGTACATGTATTGCATTTCCATTATTTCATATATATATGTATACACACACACACACTATAGATACTAAGATATATATATATATATATATATATATATATATATATATATACACCGTGAACCAAAAGTAGGTGGACAGTAGGTTGAATACGGTTTGTGTTATATTATATTATAACTATGGAGTTCATTATAACTATAGTGTTTGTGTTATATTATATTAAATATTATAACTAAATTTATTTAAATTTTATTTTGTATTATAGTATACAAAAAAATTAAATATGTATTCTCAAAATAAACGTTATCATTTACTGTCCACCTACATTTGGTTCACCTATATATATATATATATATATATATAAAATATTGATTGGAATAATGATTCAGTTTTATTCCACTCTAGCAACATTGTTAATAGAAATATTCTTGAGTCTGCCATTATCCAACTTTCAAATAACTTCAACATAAGCAAAGGTGGTCTTTTTCAACTCGATCCTGTTGTTTTGAATTCCTTCAAAACAGATTTAGATAAGAAGGGTAGAACGCTAAATCTTTGGTAAACTTGTATGCTACTTTATTAACTTTTAATTTTCATTTTATTTTTACATACATCGAAACTTAACCATAAAAGGCAGTGTTAAAACCCGGGCAGATTTCCAGTATAAATTTGTATTTTTTATAATTCATTTGATCTTGTGCTAAAAATCGATATTTTTTCCTTACAAATCTGTATGCCTCTCTGATAATCCTTTAATTTTTAATTTTTACTTCTCCGTTTATTGCATATATAATATATATATATATATATATATATATATATATATATATATAAAACTTATATAGATATATATATGTGTATATATATATTGTATATTATTTATTTTTTCTTTTTCTTTTTTTTCTTTCTGTAACCTATATACAGGGCGTCCCAAAAAAATGTATACACACTTTAACAGCTGATAGCTCAATTGATGTTTCTTTCTTTCCAAGTTAAACCCATTAGAATTAATAATGGCAGTCAGACTAAGCTTTGAACAAAGGAAATTCATTCTAAAATGCTACTGGAAGTGTGAAAACGCAGTTGAAGTGCAAAGACAGTTTAGGAGGGAGTTTCAAACAGATCCACCAACGCGACTTACCATCACTCGAATTAGAGATAAGTTTGAAGCCGATGGAACTGTTCAGAATGTCCACAAGAAGCGTTCCGGAAGACCACGGACATCGACAAGCCCCACAAAGCAAGAAAGAGTACTGGAAACGTATCACCAAAGTCCAAGAAAATCTGTGCGGCAAGCGAGTCGTGAGGTAGGAATTTCAGAATCGTCTGTCCAACGCATTTTGAAGCGCTGTCAATGGAAAAGTTACATTCCAGATTAGTCCATGCTATTAATGAAGATGATCCGGACCGAAGAGTGGAGTATTGCGAGTGGTACTTGGCACGATGTGGATGTGGATTGGACGAAGGGGTTTCGTAGAATACCCTCCGCGTTCACCAGACCTCACACACTAGACTTTTTTTTATGGGGATACTTAAAAGACAAAGTCTACGCTATAAAACCTGCAACAGTCGCTGAATTGAGAGCAGCCATTGAACGAGAATGCACACAAATACCAAACGAAATGTTTCGTGATGTTTGCGATTCCATTGCTTCGCGTTATCAGCAGTGCCTGGAGCAGAACGGACGTCAGTTTGAAAACAGGCGTTGACAAAACAATTAAATAATGTCTGTAGATTCTATTACATTTTGAAAATGAAATGTATTTTAATAAACACTGCCTTTATAATTATTTAAAGTGTGTATACATTTTTTTGGGACGCCCTGTATAGGCTGTAACCCTTTTATGTACTTCAGTGTTCCTGAGGATGTCATTAGACGAAAGCGTTTGAGCACCATTTTGTGTTTCCTTTCCTTCGTGGTTTATTCATCATAAATATTTTTCACGTGTTACTTTCGTGAAATAATTTTCATATATATTATATATATAATATATATATATATATATATTATATATATAATTATATAATATATATAGGCAGATAATATGTTAGAAATACAATTGATGAATTTTAGGTGCCAAGAGTGCTAATTAAACAAAAAATAGTAATACATGCATTACTTAAAGTAGTCCTAAAAAAATGTATAGTACACCATTAAAAATATATGTAATATATGGAATATAATGTATAGTGTATATACACAGGTCACAAAGACTTCCAGAAACTTTCTATACATAGAAATATTAGCTTCTATTGTCTCAAATAGCTCCAAAAAGAAGTTTTGAAGACCATTTTTATTCTCTAAAGAAGTTATGTATCATTAAAAGAAGTTACTATATTAACTGACAAGAAGCTTTGATACTCAAAAGAAGGGAAAACTTCTCTTAGAATTCACCCTCAAAAAGAAGTTATAAGTTCTAAATTTAGAAGGCTTTATTTTGTAAGTTTACAAAAAAATCTAAAAATGTTTTTTATTTAAAAATACAACTGAAATATCTGTCATAAAACTCCGTGTTTCTTATCAGTATTTATGAGTAGGAAACATACAGTTTCACGGCAGGATGTTTTTTATTAACTGGGCATAATAAAAATAAGAAATTAAATTGCATAATACCAAACAATTATGAAATTATGTAATTTTCTTTATATAATTTCCCATAGCAACATGTCACTCATTAATAGCTGATATAATGTATGTAGGTAAATCCCAGGTTTGTTGGGAAAAGATTGGCGTTGGAGATCTGGTGTCAATATATATATATATATTACAGTAAGATTATGAAACTAGTTATTTCATGAAATCCCTGAAATTTTCAGTAATTTTCAGTAATTACTGTTTTTCTCAAGGACTTCAGAAAGTTATTGAAATATCTAGGCATTTCACGAAATTCCTGCAATAAACTACCAGGAATTATATAAAATTACTGAGGAAATTACTAACCTAACCTAATTTCATGAAATCCCTGGTAGTTTATTGCAGGGATTTCGTGAAATTCGTAAATATTTCAGTAACTTCCTGAAGTCCCTGAGTGAAACAGTAATTACGTTAAATTACTAAAAAAATTCCAAGGATTTTACGAAATCATTAGTTTCACAATCTTACAGTATACCGTGAGAGAATTTCCCAACAAGATTGTTTGGTCAGATTGCAAGTACTTTAGTGGACACTTTACAGAAGCAATTAGCGATTTTGTGAGAGTAAAAGTTACGATAAAAATCGTTGAGAAGGAAATCCATTTAAAAATAACTTAAAATATACTGCACAATATAGATAAATCCGTAACCCGGATCTAATTATGCACTCATCTTTCGTTTGTGTGGCTTTACGATCACCCTGTATAAGTAATTACAATAAAAGACATGTGTCTATACGTTAAAAATTCTCCTCTCTCTCTCTCTCTCCTCTCCTCTTCTCTCTCTCTCTCTCTCTATATATATATATATATAATATATATATATATAAAATAACTAAATAACGGCATATAATGCTGAAAATAAATAATTATTAATTCTCAAGTTTGTCAGATTTTAAAATAATCGTCTTGTTATGAATGTAGTTGTTATTTATAGATTTACCAAGCAAGCCAAACTTACAAGGCATGAGGCACCTTAAGATGTTCATTAAACTTCACAAAATTCCAAACATCAGTTTACACAACTAATCGAATATTTTGAGAGGGTGAGACTTTCAAAAAAAATAAAAAATTCAACCCTTATAAGGGTGAAACTCCCTAATATTATATATATATATATATATACTGTGCAGCCTTCTGCATTAATCCTTTGGTAGGCCGTAATGCAAGAAATGAACTAAATCTATGGTTTGATGTGTACATCGTGTGATGGAAATGAGGAGATGATGGTGATGATCTTAGTTATTACTTCTCGTTTGGTTGAAATGATTCAGTTAAACAAATTTTATTTAAACAAGTTTATTTAATACGAAATAAATCAACTCCTTTTTAGAACATTTTGTTTTTATTTTGTTTCGAGTGATTTAAGCAAAAGTGAAATTTTTGAAGGAATTGCCAACTGTTGCTTAAATTGTTTCCGACATTACAGGTTTTAAGTGAATACCATTTTAATATTTCAACTATTTTTTCACTTTATTTTATTAAAGGCATTCATTAACTTATATAAAAAACTAGAGTTTTTATAAGTAAATCGGATGGAAGTTTATGATGTATTCAAATATATCCCTTTAACGACAGATTTTTTGTAGGGTAGTTGTGAATGCGCTTATTTGAAACGTTACCAATTTGTACCAGTTGTCCCTAAAGGGATGTACTGTAAAAAAGCTGCAAGCAAATCTAAAAATTATTTACTGATAAATAATAAGATAAAATAAACGTGAAATTAATTGTTTATATAAATTAATATATAACTTTCTTCCTTATTTGAAAATACATATGCACATACTAAAAATCGCTATTTTTTATAGTTTGGAAATCATATGATATACAAGGTGTCCATAAAATTACGCATCATAGGAAAATACATTTATTTGTTTATTTATTATTTGTTTTATTTATTTGTTCGAAATGATTCCCACCAATCTCAAACCATATATCTATATATATATATATATATATATAGATTATCTATATATATATATATATATATATATATATATAATATATATATAATATATATATATATAATTATATATATATAAAGATGGTGGAGTCTGCTGTTTTTAGACGCACTTGTAAAGAGTGAAGGAAAATTTGATGTTCAATCTACGGATTTCAGAACCGCATTTAAAACTTATAAGAGAAACAATACAGCAATTAATAAATGCAAAAAAACTTCACTTTTTTACGTGAAGGTCAAAATATGAGAATAAAAACCCACTCTAATAGACAGAGTGGGTTTTTATTCTAATACAGCAATTCTTTATTTTTTAAAGATTATCCGCGTTGTAACGCGTTAACGGATGAAAGAATATTTAAAAAGGGCTTTCTCTGCCTGTAAGACTACGTATATTTGAAAGAATACTATTGTTTTTTATGCACCAAGGAAGGGCCAAGGGCGAATGCTCGCTCTTTCTATACTTACGCGTTCATTGTTTACGTACTATTTCTAAGACTTTCTGTCCGCAATTTTTATGATATAAAGTTTTTTATCTTTTTTGAAGACGTATTTTTCCGCTGATTATACCTACTTAAGGCGCAGGAGCAGTTCCCTCATTCATCATCCCAACAAAATATTGTATCATTATGTTCAGTTCTAGAAAAGTTGTCGATAAAAGACTTTTAGAGTTACCGAGAGGGGTTTCCTCGTCCTCAATAAATGAAACATTTTGACATTGCAAATAAGGATTTCAGTATGAGAAATCTCGTACGAAACTTACGGTAATTTCACAATCTTGCTTTGAAGAATTATTCAAAAACTGTAAAGGCGTTTTCAAAAGTAGTCTACCTTTATTTTATCTAAAAAAATATTTCTATAATAATAATAATAATAATAATAATAATAATAATAATAATAATAATAATAATTATTATTATTATTATTATTATTATTATTATTATTATTTGAGTGTAAATATAAGATTTATATTTTTTAATCAATAAAGACACTATTTAACGTTTCCTCATCAATTAATAATAATTTTATATCTTAAAATAGAAAAGTATTAATTCATAAAAAATAAAGTTTTAACCTTCATATCATTAAAAAAAGTTCTTGAAAAGTTATTAAGACGAAACATTTTCTTGAGGAATGTCAAACCTATTTTGAGATTTTCTTACTCGAGTGATTAAGAAAGGAAGAAAAATACTTTGATGTGTCGTATTCAAAGCAATATCCCACTCCATTCACCTTTGTATCACCGGTTACCAAAGTACCAAAGTCGACACACATTATCAAAATCGAGATACACTAACCATAAGATAAGTGTAATCCAATGTACAGTGGTGGGCACCGTTAACCAAAAAGTTAACTTCGATAACGATAATCCGTTAACCACAATTTTTAACTCCGATAACGATAATCCGATAATTTTACTACAAAGTCAACGGAAGTTAACGATAATCCGTTAACGATAACTATTTCTTTACTAACATTTAAAAAAATCAAGGAAAAAAGCTTTAAAACCCATAGAAAATGTTTATTTATGCAAAATCCAACAATAAATAGGTATTTAACTGTATTTTTATCAAGTTTTGCAACTTTTTTGCTTAATAACTTTTTTTTTTATTTTTAATAAAAAATGTACTGATTACATGTTTTGAAACCCTTGTAACCACTAACCATTAACTAAATTTTAATTTACCAGAGAATTATTATGGCGGGAACTGAAAGGTAAAATTAAATTTTAGGCACATTTATTAAAGACTATGACACAATGTGCTGGTTGCCCTTCAGAAAGACCAACTTCTCAAAGTTAGGCCCAACTGCCAGTCTTGACCTCTTGGGCCTCAGGATGTCCTTGCCGAGAGAGAAGAGCCGTTCCACTGCGGCAGAGGACGGAATTGGCAGACTGAAGTTATGGCGGTTTGAATTCATTCGCGGAGCGGTGATCTTCCGTGAATGACTCCTCGCAGTTAACGTGTTAACGGACTTTAACAGACTAAATATCGAGTTATCGGAAGTTAACTGGTCCGATAACGATAAATGGAAATTAACTTCCGTTAATAGTCCGTTAAAAAAGTTAACTTCGTTAATTAACTGTTATCGGATTAACGCTTTAGTGCCCAACACTGCCAATGTATCTTCACTTTGGTAACTCGTATAGTTTAGTAAAAAAGTTCACCTACAAGCAAAATTTTAAGACGGCACCAAAAAATATTACTAATTGGTAAAAGTGTTAATATTCTGTTTTTCTCCGAATATTTTATTATTTTTGTTTACAGTAATAAGTTTTGAAAAGCGATACTCAATCATTAATTAGGAATTTTTTTTTAGGAAATTTTACGTTTGTAGGCAAACATTTTTCCGAAATAGTTCGTGCATATTTCGTTAGATTTCATTATAAACACTTTGGGCATTATAAAAATCCTGGTGCATGATTCATCAGAATGAAGATGCACCTCAAATATGCCTTTCTCCATTGAGACCATACAACCCTACATGTTACATGGAGGGCGTGTAACAATTATTATTTTTTACATAATTAATTTGTCCCTACTATTAATTAATCTTAAATGTCCAATTCTAGGAATTGATAATAAATAATATAAAGGGTGGTCCAAAGTCCCTATCTATTTTGTTTTCTACAGGCCATAGATGATTATGAATGTATAAGAACGTGTGATGGTAGTAACACTACGTATCTACGTATCCATGAGAAGAAGTGCAAAGAAGTTCGAAAAAAATTCGAAAGAAGATTTCACAAACCAGGACCTACAGACAAAGCAATTCGTGAGCTGGGCAATAAATTTAAAAGAACAGGTTCTGTTCATGATGAGGCAAGATCTGAACGTCCAGGTACCTCTCAAGAACATGTCGAATTGGTAAGAGATGCCTTTGAAACAAATCCTAGAATGTCAACTCACGCAGCACCACGTAGACTGAGCATACCAAAAAACAACTGTTCTAAGGATTTTAAAATCAACATTAAAAAAAGAAAGGTTACCATATTCAAGTGTTACGCGAGTTACACGAAGAGGATTATCCAAGACGAGCTGCCATGTGCACAGAATTCGTTGAAAAAATTCATTAAAACTTATTAGACCACATTCTCTTCAGCGATGAGGCGACATTCCACACATGCGGAAAGGTTAATCGACATAATAATAATGTATCTGAGCTAGTGAAAAACCAACCGAGTTTTACGAATGGGAGGGAGATTCTCCTAAAGTTAATGTCTGGTTGGGTATGACAAGATCGAAGATTTACGGACCTTTTTTCTTTGCTGAAGCTACGGTAACAGGGCCAATTTATCTTGAATATTTCAGCAGTTTCTTGAACTCCAGCTTCGTTCAGATGGCATCCTCAACACTGTTGCATTTCAACAAGATGGAGCTCCATACCACTATGCAAACACCGTTCGGGCGTATCTTGATGGGCTCTCACCGAATTGCTGGATTGGATGGGGTGGGGACAGGCCCTGGGCAGCACGATCTCCGGATCTAACACCATTAGACTTTGCGTGGGGCCTTATAAAGTTTGAGGTTTACAAAACAATAGTTACAGACTCGCAAGATCTGCGAACCCGCTTTGTCGCAGCAGTCGCTAAAATAACTCCAGAGATGCTTGAGAATGTGTTCCGCAATGCAGTGGTCAGATTTAAGATTTGCAGAGACACTGATGGTGCTCACGTCGAATCTTAGTCCTAAGCTTGATAAATAAATATACATCTAATTAATGTTACCACATTTTTATCCTAAAATACTATTATTTCAGCAAAATAGATAGGAACTTTTGGACCGCCCTGTATTGATACGTAATTTACTGGTAAAAATGTCCATATATTTCTAGCAATTTCTACATATTTTCGCAGTACTGAGAACTATAGGCCAGTATCGCTGACATCTCATCTCACCAAAATATCTGAAAGAGTAGTTCGAGAAAAAAAATCATCTAGTTTTTGGAGGCGCAAGAAAGTTTCATTGAGAACCACCATGAATTCCGATCAGAACGATCGTACATATTGCGAAAGGACATTATTACAAGGTAATAATAACATGAGCCGCTATAGATATAAGAGTGGTAGGCAAAATGGATAAATCTATTATACTTCCTTAAAGAGCGCCAGCAATTTGTTACACCGCAAAGAAAATCATTATAATTGGCGGCACTAATCTCGATATTACGAGGAATAATACTCGTTCCACTATTTTCATAATCATGATAAACGAAATACTTTTTACCCAAATATTAACACAGTTGCTTCTTTTGCTCACAAAACAATTATCAGCAGACAAAAACAGAAGCGGTAAAGATTCTTTCCAAATGAATACAAACAGACGATACAAATGGTTAAGGAGAGAATATGAAGTTTAACACCTAAAATTTTCATCTGTTAAGGTACGGAAAGAATTAGACTTAAAATGTGTAAACTATTATGCCCCAAATGGACCCATAGCTCAGTGGGTAACACCGTTTCCCTATAAACGAAGTGAAGACACTGAGGTCGAGGGTTCGAATCCCTAAGATATTGAGGGAAACTCGGAAGCAACAAAAAATTAGGAGCTATTATTATTATTATTATTATTATTATTATTATTATTATATTATATATATATATATATATATATATATAATATATTATATATATAATTCATTCATTTCACGTGTTTAATTGTGAAATTCATCCCATATATACTCGTATATGAGAATTTACCCATTTAGAAGAGTTTAGAAAAACTTGATAGCCAAAATCAATGGCCTCAAGGATCTAAATTTCCAATAAAAATTACGTGCATTAAATTTGTACACGTTGCAAAGAAGAGAGAAATATATCATAATTTACATATAAGGGAAAATAACACTGGCCAACAAAATGAAACTTTTTTTTCTCATCACAAACATGATCACACTTTTCTTAATGCACTTTTCGCGCTGATTCCGAATCTGGTTTTATTTTATTTCTAGCACGAATAGTTATATAGATACACTGGTTTTGATATTTTTAAGTTTTTGATATTGCTATAACTTATAAGAAAATTTATGGATGTATAGATCACAATTAGGAATGCTAAACAACAAATACATCATATACCTTATTCAATGTACTTATAAATAAAGAATATATACATTATTTTATTAAAAGCGCTGTGAGTGTGATTTCCTTTTGTAAATTTGGCCTGGATTGTCACGATACAGCATCCAACAATGGTCCGCCATCATGCTTTCATTCCAATATCCTTGGTAGCGCTTCTCCATCATCTGAATATCTTGATGGAAGCGCTCTCCTTGCTCGTCACTCACTGCACCAAGGTTTTCAGGAAAGAAATCTAAGTGGGAATGCAGGAAGTGAATTTTTAACGACATTCGACACTCCATTTCTTTGAAGGCATCAAGGAGGTTCTTGACTCCATCCTTATACGCAGGTGACTTGTTGCTTCCAAGAAAGTTTTCACATATCCATTTGAACGCCAGCCAAGCCTTCAATTCCAGCGGACTTAGGACTTTTTCAAATTCAGTGTCATTCAAAACCTCCCTTATTTGTGGCCCAACAAAAATTCCTTCCTTCAATTTTGCTGCAGTAACCTTCGGAAATTTCCTTGAAAGGTATTGGAACCCTTCAGAATTGACTTTACCCATTGCTTTAACAAAATTCTTCATTAAACCAAGTTTAATGTGAAGAGGTGGCAGATAGATCTTTTGGGGATCCACTAAAGGGACAGACTGGACATTGCTTATCCCTGGGACATATGTATACCTAAGTGGCCAGTCACTTTTGGTGTAATGTTCTATAGTGGCGCGACTGTCCCACAGGCAAAGGAAACAACAAAATTTTGTGAATCCTGACTGCATACCCATAAGCATTCCTATAACTTTTAGATCTCCACAAACATTCTATTGATGACTGTCGTATTTGATTGCCTTAAGTAGTATATCCATATTGTCATATGTCTCTTTTAGATGGACGGAATGGGCAATGGGGATGGATGGCATTATATTACCATTATGCAAAAGAACTGCTTTCAGGCTTCTCTGCGACGAATCAATAAAGAGGCGCCACTCAGATGCCACATACGTCTGAGATATGGCTGTAAATAGTCCATTGATGTCATGGCAATAACAGAGAGGACCGTCTACTGAAAAGAATGCTGTTAATTCAAAATTCCACTTTCGGTAGTAACTAATACGAACATTGTTCTCAAGTAAATTGTTCTCCTTTAGTCTTGAGGCGAGAAGCTCTGATTTCTCTTTAGACAGCGATAAGTCTCTAACAAGATCATTCAACTGTCCTTGGGTTAACTTTTTAGGCTCTAAATGTCTACCTTCAAAAGTGTACTCTGGTTCTGTAGATGGTCCGGAAACGCCAGTTGCACCTTCATCACTTTCCATGTCATCTATGATAGAATCTAGCCTATCACTTGGGGGAATTGGAATGGGCAATGTTTCATCATGTTTTACTGGTCTACGTGCTGAATCCAAGTTTGGATATACAATCTGGTGTTTGTTCTTGGCAGAAAACCCCATTAAGTTCACACTACAAAAATAACAGTCTTCATGATGATCTCTCGGCTCCCTCCATATCATGGGTATGGCAAATGGCATTGAAGCTTTCTTTTTGTTAAGCCAATCACGTAATCCATTTGAACAGCCAGAACAGATTTGATGTGGCGCCCATGGTTTATCTTGGTCACCTAAATGGCAACCAAAGTATAGCTTGTATATTTTCTTAATGTCGGTTGTAATACTTCGTCGCTGTGTTTTAGTTGTCAACTGGCCGCATACGAAACAGAACTTGTCGGGGTCATTCTTACATTGTCGAGGCATGTTGACTGACCTGAGCAAACTATAAATTCAAAAAAAATGTACACCAACTTGACACAACAAGTTCTTGGACTGGACTGATCTTTTGACACACAAAGCACGGCGTTGTTGCCTGAATCACAATGCTGCTAGACGTATAAGCTCACACCTGAAATACATAAGATGTATAATTAAGATAATTGAAATAAATAAGATGAATAAACTAAAAAAACACAATAAAATAAACACAATCAAATGTTGAAATATTAGTATTTTGCCTATTTAAAATGGTTAAATCTGTGTAGTTATATATATGCCTTCATCTTGAAAACTATACGTGCTAGAAAATATCTGAATGCAGTTTTGGAATCAGCGTGAAAAATGCTATCCAGCCACCACAAATTTTACTCTGATGAAAAATCTTTGTTGACCAGTGTAATTGAAAACCTGGTTCCTAATCTCAAAATGAACTTTATAACCATCGAAATAATAATGAAAAACAAGAAAGATAGAATCTGCAATGTTCTTTAATTGGAGACTAGACAACGACCATCCTTAACTCTGAAGGAGAATATCTTTGTCGTCGGAGAACCTAAACTATTTAACCAAAGGAAACGTAGAATATTACTGTCGTCGGTGTAGACACCTTCGCGAGAATAGTACACTCTAAATTGCTGTGTGGGGTGTTTAGTTTAAAATTGAGAATATAAATGAGTTTACATTTACTCTGAAAATAATAAAGTATTTCAGGAATAAACAGTTGGTAGATCAAACGTAGGTCAAGCGGCTCGCTTCTTAATAAGAAAGGTAATTGCAGGAAGTACAATTTTAAGGATTAAAGAAACCTTTCATATTACTTTCCCATTACTTTCAATGTACTAACTTTCTTTAAGTACTCTATATTCGGAGTACATTTAAGCTCAGTTATACTAATTTTTAAAGTAGACAGCGGGCAGGATTTTCAATTTAAACACCTGACTCTGGACTATCACATATGAGGTTAGGGTAACTGGCTATATGAAATGGAGAGCCGAAGAAAGCAACTCTCTCCTCCATTAAGGTAATTCTAGAGGCAGAGCCATGAATCTGACCTTCGGGTGATAAAGGATCTTCGTATGAAACGTTTAAAATTTTCAAGGGTTTTTATATTTAAAATTATATGTAAATATGGTTCTTAATGTCCGTAGACTTTACTCAAAAAATATTTGAACGTTGGATGTGTATGATAGTCTGGGATACGTATGAAGTTCCGACGCTTAAAATCCCAACAGGTTAGGTTAGGTTAGGTTAGATCAGGTAAGAGTTTAATATTTTCTGCGACTCGGACCAAGAAAGTTGGCCTTGCAAAGGTCATTACTACATGGACGGTATTTTCAGTGCTTCAGAGAACAATAAGCGAGATAAAAGATTGCGAGTATACACCGAAAACCCTCTTTTTCTTAATTTGAATAAAACATTTATTCGGATTTGAAACTAACAAATATTATGAGGCCAAATTCTGTCAAAACTGAACTAAATAAATTAATTTAAAATAAATTCGGTTTGGTTAAACACATCTAAGATCATATTTATTTAAATTATTTAAATTTATTCAATATTTAATATTTATTGAAATTAAATGAAAAGTTGTTTCGGTGTCCGTATATCTGCAATCTTTTATTTTAATACTTATTGTTCTCTGAAGCACTGACAATACCTCCTATGCAGTAATGACCTTTGCAAGGCCACCTTTCTTGTTCTGAGTCTCCTAAAATGATAAAACCTTCTCAAAAACTAGTTTTATAAGTAGAGTGTAAGTAGCGTCCTTTCACAGCCTTCAATATACGAGTGGCGGTCAGAAAATAAGTTTACATGGCGTATAATTTCGTAACTAAAGGATCTACATTGATTATGTTTGCATCAGGTGAATTCGTTAATCATTGCTGGCAACACTGCACGTCGATTCGGCTGCCATCTACCGTACATTGGTTATATGAGTCAGTTGAACATGGCGGCTCGACTGAAACAGTGCCCTGCCCTACGGAGCAGTCCAGGACGTTTACGTTTAATGGCCGTTCGTAAACGTTCCAGTGTTAAACAATATGCAGCTGCATTGGTTGTTGTGCCTTTTTGCATGAAGTCTGCGAGCAAAACGCCTTTATGGTCCCAAAACACGGTAACCATCACTTTGCCAGCGGACCTCACAATCTTGAACTTCTTTGGTCGCGGGGACCCAGGGTGTTTCTATTCCATGCTGGCACGTTTTGTTTCCGGGGTGCGGTGATGAACCAATGTCTCGTCTCCTGTGACAATGCGCTCGAGAAATCCTTGACCACTGACAGACTCGGAATATCGTTGCAGAAATGACAGGGCACTGTTCCAGTCGAGCCGCCATGTTCAACTGATTCATATAATCGACGTGCAGTGTTGCCAACAATGATTAATGAATTCACCTGATACAAACATAACGTCAGAGTCATACCATATTTTCCTAAGTCTTTTTTGGGGTTTTGAGAAAAACGAAAAAAAGGGTTCTAAATTAAATTACTTATTTGCAAAAATTCATATTTTCCTAAGTCATATCACCCTTATAGTTCATCCTACAAGG
The DNA here is from genome assembly GCA_023014485.1 of Bathynomus jamesi. Lineage (NCBI taxonomy): Eukaryota > Metazoa > Arthropoda > Malacostraca > Isopoda > Cirolanidae > Bathynomus > Bathynomus jamesi. The sequence goes on from JAJOZX010004292.1 coordinate 158,975, forward strand.
ACAAAATTTGTACCAAAAGATGCGCAATTTTTTTTACATGGCATTAACAACAAAAACTCAAAAACGTCAAAAAGTGACTTAGGAAATTTTGTTTTGACGCTGACGATAATCAATGTAGGTCCTTTAGTCACAAAATTATACGCCGTGTAAACTTATTTTCTGACCGCCCCTCGTAACTTCTCTAAGTTACTCTTCATATTAGAGAAGTATATTCGTAAAATTTCTACTATTAATAGACAATATTGACTTTAACTGTTAGCCAATAAGTTTTAATACGCACTTCCCTGTTCCTTTTATTATCATCATAAAGGATTTTGAAACAACGCAAGCAAATGGTTAAAATATTAACTTTTCGGGAATAAAAATAGGCAGTAGACTTCATGTACAATAAACTCTCCATAAGCCGCATTTACTGGTGTGCGGGTGTGTGCATCTAGAGTAAGAGAGAGTGGCTGAGTGAGAAACTGCAGTTGTAATGAAGTTGTAATAAAAAAATAACAGACAATTAATGGAGTACATTGAACTAAACGTGTGCACATGACAAAATAGAGCAGATTCCATTATAGTGTGTACTCAAGTACCAAAAACTCATGAAATAAAGTACACCCACAATAAAATATGCGCATCAATGCATTAAAAAACTTTAATTACTGAACCTTATATACACACAATGTACTCACCAATACTGAAGTTTAATGTACAGTTTATCGAGGATGTGGTTTATGAAGAGTGTGGTTTATGGAGACGTTACTGCAAACAGTGTATGATGTTTCGTAACAACGGAGGGGTTCCTGTCGGTTCATGTCATTTCATATTAACAATTACCAAGGAAATGGAGGAATAAAGAAGGAAGTTCAGGTCAACGATCAACCTAAAAATTACTTTTTACATCATGTTGGGTGGGCATGGTTCCTCCATCCAAACTTGTAAGCTATACTATATACCCCGAGACATAACGATGACATTCATAAAACATATATATATATATATATATGAAGAGTTAATTTCCGAAACGCGATATATCCATTTTTCAAATTTTGAGAAAACCAGCATTTTATGTATTGTATATACACATCGCGTTTTGGAAAAAATTGAAAAAGTCAGTGGCTAAAGTAATGGGAAAAATCGCACTTTGATATAATGTATTGTCACATAAGGCATCGATTTTTTACCAAACACCATTTGGTAACGATAACTCGAAAGTTGCTGATTTGGCGTTTATCGCGTTTTGGAACTAAACTTATTCATTTTAATTTAAAACTATTTTCTCGTTCAATTCTGTTATATATTATTGCCCTATGAGAACGGATTTTTGTTACACCTATATATATATATATATATATATATATATATATATATATATATATATATAGGGTGTAACAAAAGTCCGTTCTCATAGAGAAATAAGATATAACAGAAGTGAACGAGAAAATAGTTTTAACTATACATTACAAACAATACAATCAACTTACCAATTAATCCAGTAGCTACATGCTCAAATTACATTCCATGTAGCCTTTGACACATTTCTACTCGTCTTTGTAAGCTGTCGTTTATGTTTTAAAGTGTTTCCGCACTAATTCTGTTACACTAATCCGTAATTTTTTCTTTTAACTGCTGGATCGTTCGAGGTCTTGACTCATAAACAACGGACTTTAAGTGGCACGCAAGAAGAAGTCACGTGAGGTCAAATCAGGGCTTCGGGGCGACCATTCCACACAACCTCGGCATCCTAGTCATCTGCCACGAAGATTCTTATCTAACCATTGCTGAAACGAGAACTTTCGTTTTGCATCCAAAAACATTTCGTCAATGTACTTTTACAAAATTCCCTCCAGAATGTTGTTCAAGTAAGAATCCGCGTTCATGGTTTCATCCAAAAAGTATGGGCCTATGATGGTTCCTCTATGAATTCCCGCCCACACCATATTCCTGGGATCAACCTGCGAATGTGCATCTTCAATCCAATGCGAATTTTCGTCACTCCAGTAGCGATAATTGTGGCGATGCAAACTCTTCACGATCAATTCTGTTATATCTTATTTCATATCTTATTTCCCTATGAGAACGGACTTTTGTTACACCCTGTATATATATATATATATATATATATATAATATATATATATATGCTGCAAACCCACAAGGAAAACGAAAAACGATTCCAAGGCCTTTCGTGTATTCAGAAAGGCCTTGGAATCGTTTTTCTTTTTCCTTGTGGGTTTGCAGCATTCATTCATTTCACGTGTTTAATTGTGAAATTCATCCCATATATATATATATATATGACATTTGTAAAGAATTTAACTGAATAATTTAGTGCCACAACATTCTTCTAAATATAATGCAATATACTGTATTTGTATAGCCAAAGCCGATATATATATATATATATATATATTATATATATATAATATATATATATATATATATATATATATATATATATATATATATATATATATCGGCTTTCGTCTAATGACATCCTCAGGATGTCATTAGACGAAAGCGCTTGAGCACCATTTTGTGTTTCCTTTCCTTCGTGGTTTTATTCATATTATATATTATATATATATATATATATATTATATATAATATATATATATATATATATATATATATAATACGCATAGAATAGTAAATAGCTGGAATAGTTTGCCGGTAGAAGTAATTAGTAGCACGTCTATAAACATGTTTAAAAATCGATTAGACGCATATGTTGATAGAAAGGGTATAGTTTAAGGTAGTAAAATTAAGGCTTTCTGGGGATAGATCCCACAGCTCAACACAAGTGTTGTGGGATATAGGGAGGCAGCGTCTTGGGTTAGGGGATACTCTCTGTCCTTACACACCCCATTTAAAGAGATTCCTCTGCCGAGCGGTGCCCCCCATAGTACTGTGAGGTATTGAAAAACTCATGATCTTCACTTGCCCCACAAACACCTTTAAATGGGAGACCCAAAATGGGTGCACACACATTTCTACATTACTGTACAGTCTTTACAGCCACACCTACTCTTTTTCTCGTAAGTGTATATTGTAATGTATATGATTGTAAATTTTGACTTGGTCCGCTATCGATATGGACCGTGACTTGATGGATACCGTAATGAAATTGACTGGATTCTTTGGATCCGATATATTTGCATGTCCTTTATAAATAGATATAGAGTGTAACATATTTGTGGATAGTAGTCTATTATGACTTGATCCTCTGGATCAGAGATTCTATCTTTAATTTTAAATCGATAATTAATTAGTTTTAAATTGATAATTATTTAGTTTCGTGAAAATTGGTCGGATTTAGGCGAAGCAAATCTTGCTTAACTAATCTTTTAGAATTTTTCCAAAGCGTGGTTGACGATTACGATAGACATCGGGCGGTTGATGTAGTGTATTTAGATTTTCAAAAAGCGTTTGACACCGTACCGCACAAAAGACTCATTGAAAAAACTAAGGCTCATGGAATCAGGGGTGTAGTAATAAATTGGCTAGAAGAGTGGTTGCGAGGCAGGAAACAGAGGGTGGTCGTTGATGGAGCGGAATCGTGCTGGGCTAATGTAGCGAGTGGCGTTCCTCAGGGTTCTGTATTGGGCCCCTTGCTTTTCTTATATATATTAACGATTTAGATGTCGGCCTAGTCAGTACAGTTTCAAAGTTTGCGGATGACACGAAGCTGGGTGGTAGGGCGATTAATGACGAAGATAGAGGTAAAATTCAGGAAGATCTGAATAAAATCGTTGATTGGTCAGTCACATGGCAAATGAGATTTAACGTTGATAAGTGCAAAATTTTGCATATAGGTTCGCGTAACGGTAAATTTGCGTATAGTATGTCAGGGAAAGATTTAACAAGCGTAGAGCAGGAAAAAGATTTAGGAGTTATAGTCACTGGTGATTTAAAAGTAGCGAAACAAAGTACAGCGGCGGTCAATAAGGCGAACAAAGTGTTAGGTTTTATAGCTCGAAATTTTGAGTACAAATCGCGCGATATTATAGTTCCACTTTATAAATCATTAGTTAGACCCCATTTGGAGTACGCGGTCCAATTTTGGAATCCGTATATGCGCAAAGATATAGACAAAATCGAAAGAGTTCAAAGACGAGCAACTAAGATGATTCCGTCGCTTAGGTCAAAGTCGTACGAGGATAGGCTTAAGGAGTTAAAATTGACAACACTCGAGACCAGGAGGTTAAGGGGTGATCTAATCCAGGTTTTCAAAATAATGAATGGGTTCGATAACGTAGATAGAGATAGCTTTTTCGAAATATCTCAATATAATAGGACTAGAAATAACGGGTGTAAGTTGACAAGTAGAAGGTTCGAGACAGCAGTTGCGAAAAACTTTTTTACGCATAGAATAGTAAATAGCTGGAATAGTTTGCCGGTAGAAGTAATTAGTAGCACGTCTATAAACATGTTTAAAAATCGATTAGACGCATATGTTGATAGAAAGGGTATAGTTTAAGGTAGTAAAATTAAGGCTTTCTGGGGATAGATCCCACAGCTCAACACAAGTGTTGTGGGATATAGGGAGGCAGCGTCTTGGGTTAGGGGATACTCTCTGTCCTTACACACCCCATTTAAAGAGATTCCTCTGCCGAGCGGTGCCCCCCATAGTACTGTGAGGTATTGAAAAACTCATGATCTTCACTTGCCCCACAAACACCTTTAAATGGGAGACCCAAAATGGGTGCACACACATTTCTACATTACTGTACAGTCTTTACAGCCACACCTACTCTTTTTCTCGTAAGTGTATATATTGTAATGTATATGATTGTAAATTTTGACTTGGTCCGCTATCGATATGGACCGTGACTTGATGGATACCGTAATGAAATTGACTGGATTCTTTGGATCCGATATATTTGCATGTCCTTTATAAATAGATATAGAGTGTAACATATTTGTGGATAGTAGTCTATTATGACTTGATCCTCTGGATCAGAGATTCTATCTTTAATTTTAAATCGATAATTAATTAGTTTTAAATTGATAATTATTTAGTTTCGTGAAAATTGGTCGTTGCCAATTTACCGGCAGTTTTTACATAAATTTCTTATGTTCTTGTGGTTCGGAACCCACGTAAAATTGTAGGTCCCTCCGCCACCACGGAGGACATACACAATACACGAACACAGTTAGGTAGACCAGCCATGAGTGGATCCTAGGGTCTTTGTTGGTCTGAAACATTATATATATATATATATATATATATATATATATATATATATATATATATATATATATAGGGTGAACCAAATGTAGGTGGACAGTAAATGATAACGTTTATTTTGAGAATACATATTTAATTTTTTTGTATACTATAATACAAAATAAAATTTAAATAAATTTAGTTATAATATTTAATATAATATAACACAAACACCATAGTTATAATGAACACCATAGTTATAATATAATATAACACAAACCGTATTCAACCTACTGTCCACCTACTTTTGGTTCACCGTGTATATAATATTTAGGAGAAATCCAATGACAAGGAGAAATGTAAATGCCATGAAAAGTCTTCTTTAATGCGCAACGTTTCGAGCAATACGCTCATCTTCAGGCTGTTTAATAACAATGTGAAATTAAAATCAATATTGAATGAAAAACAAAACAGAAAATTTCTATAACCTATTCGTAAAGACAAATTTTAAAAGACTGAGAAAAGAGGGTTAAATTCTAAGTTATACAGATTTACATATAAGATGTCTTGTATTAAAACTCTCCTGTTCAGAGGATATAATTTGACCTCTAATTTTACCTTACTTAATCATGAATTTAATAATCTAAGATCATACTTTACTAATAATAGTTTTCCTGTTCAATATGTAGACAAACTAATTAGATCCTTCTTAAATAATGTTTATAGCCCTCAACTTCCATGTATTACAGTGCCGAAGGATATAAAATATTTCTTGGTACCTGAAATGGGTCCTTTGAATAAGGAATTTAAGCTTAAATTTACAAAATTGTTAAGGAAATTTTTTTATCATACTGATTTCCGCATCATATTTATTAATAAAACGTCTTTAGGTAGCTTTTTCTCAGCGAAGGATCGAACCCCTGACTCGTTGCGTAGCGGTGTTGTATATTTATTTACCTGCCCCAGGTGTCTCCTTGGGAATTACATCGGCAGCACTGTTCGCTCTCTCAGGGCTAGATTTCATTCGCATATGGGAATAAGTGGCCGAACAGGTAAAATTTTAAAAACTAAAGAAGCCTCGAGTATTCGTGAACACAGCATTAAATGTAAAATTGATGTCACTTTAGACAATTTTAAAATTCTTGGTTGTAATACTTGTCCCAACTCACTAAGAAGTTTAGAATCGCTGTTCATTAAAGCATTGTCCCCTAGTCTGAATGTTGACTCATCGGCCGTCCCTCTCAATTTGCTATGATCCCTCCTCCTTCCCCAATTCCTTATAATCCCTCCTTCCCCAATCGCCCTCGCCATCTCTCGTGTTTCCCGTTCTTTGTCTCTGCTCAAATTAGTCAGCCTCGGATACTGCAGTGTAAGGTAGATAGTTCCATTGTTCCAGTGTACTATTGGTAATTTTTCCAGTGTATTAATTTCACATTTACTACATGTATTTAAAAATAACTTCTTAATTTTTATATGTAAATCTGTATAACTTAGAATTTAACCCTCTTTTCTCAGTCTTTTAAAATTTGTCTTTACGAATAGGTTATAGAAATTTTCTGTTTTGTTTTTCATTCAATATTGATTTTAATTTCACATTGTTATTAAACAGCCTGAAGATGAGCGTATTGCTCGAAACGTTGCGCATTAAAGAAGACTTTTCATGGCATTTACATTTCTCCTTGTCATTGGATTTCTCCTAAATATTAAATTGAAGCTCTGTAGAAGCAACCCGCATGACTATATATATATATATATATATATATATATATATATATATATATATATATATATTATATATATATATATCAACTAAAATAACCTTTGGTAAAATTTGAATTTAAATAACAATTAAAACTGCAATGAAATATTCACATAACAAATTTACGAATAGTAAAATAAAAATTCCCCATTAAGGAAACATGATGTGGAGGAGTGTTCAAAAAGTAGTGTTCAAAATTTCATAAAGAATTTGTTCATCTCAAAACTGTAATCTTTCATATAGAACGTGCTTTAAATATGAACTTCTATTAGGTACGTTTAAGCTCTGCTTCGCGTTACACCAGGAATGTTGGAACGTATAATTTTATATATCATTAGTTATTCAGGATTTAGTTAATGTATTCAGTGTATAGTTTCGGAAAAAACTTCGTCTAGAAACAAAAAAAAAAAATTATAAAATGCATAAAAATTACTAAATGGTAATATTCTGTTTTTCTATGAACATTTTATTCGTTTTTTGGTGACAGTAATCAAATTTCAAAAACAAAGACCAGTCAATACTGATTAGTAATTTGTTACGTTCGAGAGGAAAAATTGATTCCGTTTCGCCAAAAAAAAACTTCCTTAATCTAAAAATTTAGAATCTAGATACTTCGCTGAAACGATGCTCTGATGAAATGATGCTTCTTCTATTTAATAAATAATGGAAAAAAATTCTTCAAAGAAAAGTTGGAGGTCCGTTGGTAGTGTCTCCGAGAAACTGATGCAATGAGAAAATGGACAAGCGGACCTCTATCCTTTTTTCTCTTCTACTTCTTACAATCTTAATTTTTCATTCGTGCGCGTGTGTGTGTGTGTGTGTGTGTGTGTGTGTGTGTGTGTATTTGGATACACGCGGGTAACGTTTAAGCATGGTGTGAGAATTACTGTTTATGAGTAAATGTTTTGACCGCGGATTAGCGTGTGGTTTGAGAGTTTGGCTTTGAAATTTCCACTCCTTTACCTTTCCTACTTCACTTCTTCTTCGCCTACCCTAGAGAGTGGATCCTCGGGTCTCCCGTAATACTTCGGTAAAATAACGTTATATCCTTATTATCCTTCGAACATTTTTGTCATGAGATCGTCTTTCTAATTTTTAAAATGGTTTTGAAACAAAATTTAAACAAATATACTCCCTTTCGATTTTAAGGTTTTTATATATTTTAAAAACTACATTTCATTTGCATTTTCCAAATTTCTCACTTTAATTTTTCATTACATTTTTTTTATTTTTAAATAATTTCATAGTAAATAGGATAAAGCATAAAATGGACTTATAGATTTATAAACGTTTCATTTTTCACTTTTTACAAAAGCGCTCGGAGTTATTTGTGTTAGAAAAATAAATTTAAGAAAGTAATTTTAACTATTCTTTTAAGTGCAATAACCACACTTAATCCTTCCACTACGGGGGAAGGGTTAAACGTACGTTGCTGTACGGTAATGTACGCTTCCGTATATGAAGGGTTAAATAAGTTGGAAACGGAAAAGCCAATAAAGTGGGAAAATAGGAGCTAGTAGGAATCGAACCCGCGTCACGTCGGTAAAAGCCCTGACTCTGAAACCACATGACGCGGGTTCGAGTCCATGCACTATAGGCCCAATATAGTTTTCCCACTTTATTGCCTTTTACCTTTCTAATTTTAATTAACTATAGCCAACTAGACACAACTAGCTGAAACTATAAGACGGAGATAAAATACCTCATTGCATCAACCACGCGAGTGTTTGAAAACGAACCAGTTTCATGAATTCATTTTGGCCATTCAAGTTTGCTACTGAAAAATATGCTTGGTTATATTGTAAGAAAACATCTTAATTAAAAAAATAATAGATATCTAAACTGGCGGAATGAGGGATGTTCGAGGGGGAGAAAGTCGGAGGGGGAAGTCGGAGGAAGTCAGAACTGTTCGCTCTTCACTGTCAAGAACCTTCTTTGAAAACGTTACTGCAAATATTGAAAACAAACAAATTGATACGGTGGATGGCCTCTGAAGGCCTGATGGCCCGCATGTAGGATCAGACGTATCACCAGCTACCGCATTATGACAGGAAACCTGTCCTATCAGTGAGAGATGAAGTAGCTTTTTTATCATTTCTTCACAAGACCTTCAACCGAGAGGAATAAAGTGGTATTTTAAGTCAAACTAAAAGGATTTAAAGACGTACTAAAATCGGAAAGGTGTCGGAGATTAAGTTTGTATTTGCACAACGAAGGAAATAGAAAAGATGAACACTGCTTAATTAGCAATTAATAAATGAAAAACCAAAATAATTTTCTTAATCCATCAACAAATATTATTCAAATTCAAACGAGGGCAGGAGCAAAAGACCTTATACCTAACCGATTTAATGGGTATTTTTGGCATCTCACAATGCCATCACGTTCACACAGATGAAGGGGAAAAGTGTGCTAAATAATAATAGGTAGAATAATGAATTTCAAAGTTATTTTTTATTGTTAAATTTATAAATGCTAAAATTTGGTCTCACATTTTAAGTTAAAAGTATGTTAATTGCCCCCCAATTATTTCTGCTGAATTTAGAAGCGTATATAAAAAAATGTGCATTTGATAAATTAAATGTAGCCATCACTAACACCGCCTTGGTCTCGTTCGTAGGAATCATCAACGCATATGTAGAGGGAAATAGGTCGGAAGAGTTCCTCGTAAAATACTGTTCTCCGCTTAAGTCTATGAAGGATAAATCAAATAGCATTATCAATGGGTTTTTTACACGAATGTTTGCCACAACGCTTTTATTGTCTAGACTCTAGAGCTATTTATGCAAATGAAAAATTAAAGGAAATGTGTAGTAATTTAGGGGTACGCTTCCCCAACGTTTGGACGTACTTTGACAGTGAAGACCTCTTTATTAAAGATGATATACACTTTAACGGAGTGGAAAATGTTCGATTATGTAGACGAATAAATGCGAAAGTGAAAGTAGTGATTATAAATGTGTTGTCGGAAAACAAACCATGTGGAACCAATTAACCTTGACGTGAATGATAGTTTAAAAATGATATATTTAAATGAACGTAGTATTCGGAACAAAATTAGTGAACTCAAGGCGTTGGTATATATCGAAAATTTTAATATCGTTGGCATTACGGAATCGTGGATAAATTGTCAGGACAGAGACTTGATTGGTTACGGGTTACGGATTAGAGAGTATTCTATAAAGACAGAACAAATCGAAACGGAGGGAGTGTACTCCTATTTCTACGTGAAAATTTAAGACCTAATAATGTAACGCCAAGTATTAACAGTGATAAAGACGTAACTGCAGCCAAAATTTCCTTATGTAACTTAAAAATTAACGCATCGGTAATATAAAAACTACCTGTGCAGAATTTAGAGCATGGAAGAGACTTTATTTCAGTAACGTCGGAGAAAGAGTTTAGTTACGAAAGACTCGAAGTTTTCAAAGCAATGCGTCGAAGGACAGTAAGAGAGATAATAAGATTTTGGGTTTCATAACACGAAATTTCGAGTACAAATTTAAAGATATCCTATTATAAAAGTCCCCAGTACAGTACGACACCGCATTTAGGTTACCACGTTTTGGTAACCGTATATGAGGAATAATATTGAAAGATCTGAAAGAATTCAGAGAAGAGCGACCAGAGTAATAAAAGCTACGAACAAAGATTGGCAGAATTTGATCTGAATTCAGTAGAAAAGAAAAGGCTGAGAGGTCAACTTATTGAAGTTTTTAGGATATTAAATAGATTTGATAATATAAATCGCGAACACCTATTCAAATTAGATAATGAGAGTGTAACCAGGAATAACTGGTTTAAGATTGAAGTTTAAATAGCGCCAAACCTTAAATAGCGCCAAACCTTTTTCTTATAATATCGCTAAATTTTGGAATGGTCTTCCCCCGCCGGAGATCGTAGGTAATACATCGGTTAACGTGTTTAAGAATAGATTAGGTGGATATTTTTCAGAAAACTGAGTTCTGATCTATAGTTGGACTTGGGGTGAGCAAAGGAGAGACCGTCAGACGAGTTAATGATTCTTCGATGAAACGATGCTCCGATGAAACCATAATAATAATATAATCATTCAGGAGTGCCAGAGACTGGCACAGCGCTCAGGCAAATTAATGCGTCCCATTGCTCTAACTCCTGTATTATTATTATTATTATTATTATTACCAGCCTCATCGGGATTCGAACCTCCGACCTCAGTATTTTCAATTCCCTTATTGGGAAATGGTGTTACCGACTGAGCTACGGACGCTAGCCCGACGAAACGGTGCTTCTTCTATACTTAAATGAATAAAATTCTTCAAATAAACTGAATGGTGTACAATAGATTAGATAATTATCAGTCTAATCTCCACCATGTGTAGTGTGTGTGTTTGGGTACACGAGGTAATGCGTAAGTATGGTGTGACAATTACTGTTTATGAGTAAATGTTTACACCCGCAAAAGTATTAGCATCATTTGAGAGGTTTGCTTCGAAATTTTCCAATCCGAAAAACTCAAAAATTCTCCCGCGCTACCGATAAATACCGCGAATAAGGCGAGAATCTTTGACTGCTGAAAAAAGGAGCTCTTCCAGAAACCATCGCAGAATACGGACAAAAAACTGATCCTTCAAACTTTTGTCTCTTTGTAAGAACATTCACAGATTTACCGTCACTTTTTAACATAAATAATTGTGTAATTTAACTATTTATTTAATTTAATTTGGCCTTAAGCTTTAAACTTTACTGCGCTTTTAATTAAAAATAAAAGATATAATTATTATTATAAATTATTATTAATTAATAATATATACAGTAAATCATAAATAAGAATTATTAATTATTATTAGAGTACATATTAATCTTAAGCTATTATTATCGATATAAAACAAATATAAAGTCATTATTGAAGGCATGATACCAATACTATACAAAGAAATCAATATTAGACATCAGAGATAAGAGATGAACACTAACAAGTAATGTACATTTAATCCTAGATTAGACACGAGAAATGAATAAATAATGGTAATGTACATTTAATCCTAGATTTTTATTAGTATTCCATTATTAATCGAGATTTGAATTTAGTTCTAAACGAATTTACATTCACAATATTTTTTTACACCACCATTTAAATCATTCCATAGTTTCAGTCCAATGAAAATGGGTAATTTTTGAGGTGAAGACAATATAAATTGAGGAATAACACGCTCTGGTCCATTTCTGGTCTGATATTAGTGGATTTCTTGATAAGTTACAATATACGAGTATTTATTTACCCATTGTAAGTTAATGATTTTGTTCTTACATTCATAAGTAAAAATAAAATGTGCCACTTTGATTGCATCTTTGAGCTTTAGTATTTTTAATTCGGAGCTATTGAAGAATAGGGACCCCAGGCTTTTTTTTAGTTAGGCTTATAAGGCTAACTAACGAAAATATCACGACCTAACCTAACCAATCGTTAGGTTAACTGTACGCCCTTGACGATTGGTTAGGTTAGGTCATGATATTTTCGTTAGTTAGCCTTATAAAGCTAACTAAAGAAGGCTGGGGTCCATATTCTTCAATATCTCCTTTAATTCTTTAAATAATGCACTTGAATGATCAAGGAAATTAGCATCAGATAATAACCTTATTGCTCGTTTTTGGATGACAAAAATACTTTTTAAAGCATTGTTAGCGGAGTTTCCCCAAACAAGGGTGCAGTACGTTATATACGTTAGAACAAGAGTATGATACAGAGTTAATAAAACTGTTTAGTGACTACATTTCTAAGTTTAAACATTATAGCAACGCTCCTTGAAATCTTTTTTGAGATATAACTTAGACGATCACTCCATTACAAATTCTTGTCTAGAATTACACCAAGAAATTTTGTTACAGTACACTCCTTTACAGCGATTTCATCAACATTTAGTTCATCAAGATACACATTTCGTTTATTAGTAAAAATCATAAAATTTGTTTTACTGGTATTTAGGAAGAGTTTATTAGTGGTCAACCATTTCATTACATAATAAATTCTGATTTAAATATACTATAGTCTTAGCTGAATTAACATCTTTGCAGGAAAAAGACAGTTGTGTTATCTACAAACATTATGAAGCTAAGTATATGAGATGAGCTTGGAAACGTTTCAGTTAAGCAAACCTTATTTAATGATACAAAATATCTATTGGACGAGTAACTTTTAAACCAATCACTGATTGCTCCTCTAAAGCCGTAACAATATAATTTGTTAAGTAGAATATTATGGTCTATTACAGCAAACGCTTTACTCAAATCGATAAATATTGATATCATTATTTCTTCCAACGCTCCACCGTGAGAATAACAGCAGCTCAGTCCACAACCAGTTCTTCAACGCTATTTCTATTTCTGTGTTTCTCCTATAAGTATGCTTCTGTACTCTGAACTTCCATTGTTTGTTGATCGTTGACCACCCTATTCATTCACTCGCATTCACTCAACAAAATAGTCGTACCAAGACAAACTCTTATTTCTCTTCCCCTTGATGAAGACTCCGCTCATCGAGACGTGTTTTATTTCTTTTTATGCAGGAAGGAGGGGCCAAGGGCAAACGCCCACAAAAATGCCCTCCCCTCCCCATACATTCAGTGGTACAAAGTTTTCGAGATGCGTGGGAATGGATCGATCTGAGAACTGCTTCTTTTGAGATTCTCACTCGTGGATTTTTCACTTTTTGGCACCGAATGAAATGGGAGTGACACTGAGTGGGTAAAAAAATTTAACTATACGCTGTTTTTGTAGAAAAACATTATATATAAAGGAGGAACCATGCAGTTAGAGAGTTCAGAAGAGCGGCGTCCGTTATAATAGCGATAGTAAAGAGAGAGTGAGGCAACATTGCGGCGAAGAGAGAGCGATTTAAGACAGTAAGTCAGGGAACTGATGAGACGAAACGTCTTTGATTGAGCCACCACATAAATGAGAAGCGTACTCTATATAGGGGCGGACAATACCCATTACAGAGACAGCAACTGAGTGGGGATGAAGAAACTGCGGAGTCGGTAGAGCACACCGAACCTTTTACAAGCTGTTTTAGAAAGGGAGTATATGTGATATTTCCAGGAAAGGTCGCGAGAATAGAAAACACCAAGGATGTTAAGAGAAGAGGAAGAATTGAGTTGTGTAATGTTGAAGATAAGGGGATAGTCGTGTAAAAGATTGTGACGAGTAGACAGATGAAGGAACTGAGTTTTTGAGGCATTGAAAGCCACGAAGTTTTCTATGCCAAATTCAGAGATAGTAGAAAGAGTAGAGGTCAGGTGCACCATAGCCGTCTCAGTGAAGCACGGAATGACTGTTGAGAGGGACGCTTTGTGAAGCGGGTGAAGAATTGAAGGTGGAATCATCAGCATAGGACTGGATAGGACAGGAAGTGAGACTTAAAAGATCATTGATAAATAAAAGAGAGAGTGAGGTGACATGACAGAGCCCTGAGGAACACCACTATTAATAGCTTTAGGACAACAATGACCATCTACAACAGCAGCTGTAGATCGGCCAGAAAGGAAATCAGAGATGAAGGCACAAATAAAAGGATAGAAACCGAAGGAGGGCAGTTTGAAAATTAAAAATTTGTGTCAGGCTCTATCATCTCTAACGCAATAGAAAAGGTTTCACTGAAATCCCGAAAGGAGGATGATCAAGAATCAGGGAGATATACAAGAAGATTGTGAGTAGAGAGTCCTCTTAAGAATCTTCCTATTAAGAATAGAATTAAAAGCTTTAGAAAGGCAAGGAGCGAAGGCAGTTAAGTGATAGTTGTAGGTTTGAGAGCGGTCAAAGTTATTTGGGACAGATGAATGGGAGCGAATTTCTAGCGTAGTTTTCCTCTTATCAACTGGAATGTCTTCTCTTCGAGTTCATCTCTCTCGCCGACTGAAGTGCATACGGTTAGAAATGCAATTAAGTTTATATGTACCGGAACTAAAATAAAAATTACCCATATGCTTAATACACGCTTATTCAGTGTTTGTTGAAAGAAATATAATTGAGGCAGAGTTTATTAACCTCGTACAGTCGAAAGAGACGAATTGGTTACGTTTATATATATATTATATATATATATATATATATATATATATATATATATATATATATATAATATATATATATATATATATATATATGCATTCATAACTTAACCCGACGAAAACTTCTAGCGGTGAAGGGTTAAGCATATTAGTAATTTTAATGTTAGTTCTGGTACATATGAACTTGATGGTTGTATTTTCAACCTCATTTTTAATTAGTGAAAAAATATTTTCCCACCACCCATCAGTAATCCAAGGGATTAGATTCTTGGTGAGAGATTTCTGATAAGGCGTCTATATAAGCTGAACGGATTCGTCTGTATTTTCATTTTCTTTGAAGAGGAATTGAAATAAACTCAAAAGTATTCGGAGTGGATGTTATATATATATATATATATATATATATATATATATATATATATATATATATATATATATATATATATATATATATATATATATATATATATACATACAGAGTGGCCAAAAAACACTGATGACGAAGATTTGCAAGCTGTTTTTGCACATGATAATGATCCAATAAACTTAAAATTTTCACACTATTAAATACACCCTTTTATACGATTGCAGTAATATTTACTTCTATTTTTCTTTATTATTTCAGATTTCAGAAGGTAAAATATAATTAAGATCCCCTAAAATAAGTGCAAAAGTGCCTAATTACAGTGAAGAAGACGAAATGCTTATAAAGAATCTAAGAATTGGCCAAGGTCTGGGCGCCAGAAGAATGATACGATAGATAGATAGATAGATAAATAGATAGATAGATATTGCTTTTGTTGGCTTTGAACGACGGTCGATTCTCCTCCATCATCCCACCTCATGCGCTGAATTTGAAAGAAAGAGTTGCTTTCCACTCTTCCGCCCACGTAGTCAGCTACGTATGGCTGGTCAGGGACTTTGCGCAAGAAGTTGTCCAGTTGGGTCTTGAAATTACTGAAGGTGGTATGTTGGAGGTTCCTCAGTTCTTTCGGCAGCGCGTTAGAGTTTTGGGCCTCGTATTCTGAGAGTATTTTCCATCTTCGGTTTTATGGTACCCTGTCCCACCGCAGCTGAGCTAGTACAGAATCTAACTCTTCTCTCCTTTTCCAGTAGTAAAGGATTCTCGCCGTACT
Source organism: Bathynomus jamesi (assembly GCA_023014485.1). Classification (NCBI taxonomy): domain Eukaryota; kingdom Metazoa; phylum Arthropoda; class Malacostraca; order Isopoda; family Cirolanidae; genus Bathynomus; species Bathynomus jamesi. The sequence goes on from JAJOZX010004292.1 coordinate 175,072, forward strand.
CGGAGTATTTATCGGTGACGCAGGAATTTTTTTACTTTTACGTATTTAGGGGTGGCTTTCCTTCGCAGGTAGAGAAGAAATTTAAGAATGTCCTACAAGTAGTCCCCGTTCACCGAGCCAATTCTTACTGACGTGAATGGCAAGAAATTTACTGCTCATGGTTTATTTCTTCGCTAGATGCGCGAGGAAGTTGCGGATGATGCTTGCTGGGTGTTGCATGTTGAGTAGCTGGTTGCGTGTGAGAAGGCTCCGCTTCTCTCGCCACGTCTCGTAACTCTGTACAATTGCTTCCAAATAATTTTTTGAGGTAATTCTTTTTTTAAATTATATCTCTTTTGCAAATGGATGTTAAAAGATCATTTCGGGATCATCATTCTATGTATAGGGTGGGCCGTAAGTTTCCATACATAGGAAAAATTAAACGTTTGTTTTTATGTTTCAGATACCCTAAGAATATGCGTTTGACGTAAGATCTTGTTTACTGATGAAGCAAATTTTTACGTCAATGGAGAGGTTAATCGGCAAAACATACGTTATTGGAGTAATGCTAACCCTAACTGGCTGAGTCCGACGAAGATGCAAGGTGCCGGTAAAGTGATGGGTGGGCCGGGATATGGGGTGACAGAATTATTGGACCAATTTTTGTCAGTGGAAATCTTAATGCCGAAAGGTATCTTAACATGTTGCAAGAAGAGATTTTCCCATCCCTGCTAAACGAGGAAGGTAACTTCCCAGTTTACTTCCAGCAAGATGGAGCTCCACCTCATTATGGTCTTCACGTGCGTCGGTATTTGGATCAGCAGCAGTTTCCGGATGCTTGGATTGGTCGGCGTGGTCCTGTGGAGTGGCCTCCCAGATCCCCAGATCTCACCCCCCTTGATTTCTATCTTTGGGGGCACTTGAAGGCCATGGTGTATCAGGAAAAGATACGAGACATAAATCATCTAAAGGAACGTATCACCAACGCCATTACAAGCATAACGTCAACTGTGCTAATGCGTGTTCATCAACAGTGGGGAACACGTATTGAAATGTGTTTTCAAAACAATGGCAACCATGTAGAGCATATTATATAAATAAAAATGGTTGTCCATAAAAAAATGTTTATTTTTCCTATGTATGGAAACTTACGGCCCACCCTGTATAGTACCATGAGGAAGAACAATCATAACAGACAAATCGGATAACGGTATTTCTTTACTATTACATCGGTCTCCGGTAGAAAGTTTTAAAAGCTGGTTTGGTTAGATTAGGTTAGGTTAGGTTAGGTTTGCTTAGGTTAGGTTAGGTTAGGTTTGCTTAGGTTGTCTTAGGTTCGGCCAATTTTGAAGGTGAAATTTATGTTTTTCCTATGGTTTTTAATGTGTTTCGTATTAATCTGACTTTCAAAATCTTCGAAAACCACTCGTTTTTGTGGTTCTCCCCACCCAAAAACTCCCGGTTCCGACTGGGGGTCCCCCAGGTAAAAAAGGGTAAAAAAGGGTAAAAAAGGGTAGAAAGTTTTAAAAGCTTTAAGCTTCAATAACTCTTTAACAAATCATTTGCGACGGAAATGAGTATCATTTTTTAATTCAGCACATTGAAAAACATTGAAAACCAGCTTTTAAAACTTTCTACCGGAGACGGGTGTAATAGTAAATATTTACCCGGATAACTTACACGAAGGCTGTACAAACTGAAGGATGGTGATTGAAACGTTTCTTTTTGAATGGTGATAGAGAAGAAGTGTCGTGCAGAGAGTCGATGAACCAACGAGAAATTATCCTGAATGAACGTCGAAACGCAGAAGAAGGTGGAATGCGCCGAGAGTCAGTCATTGAATGGCCAGTCAACTGAATCGGCAGGAGTCAGTTGAACTCCGAGTAACTGATGCGCTTCAGTCGGCGAGAGAGTTGAATTGGAAGAGAAGACGTTTTCCACACAGCAAAGAACTAATACGTCTAGAGAAAAGGCGTCTCGAATAACGGAATCTTCTTCGAGACGAAGAGAAGTAAGAGTTTTTCTGGGTGCAAATGTCGTTATTGGGCGAATGCAAATGGCTGCGGACTGAGCTGCTTCTATTCTCGCGGTGGAGCGGTGGAAGAAGAAGTGGCATAGAGGTAGAAGTGACGGTAGAACCGTGAATGTTCGTACAAAGACGAAAGTTTGAAGGATCAGTTTTCCGTCCGTATTCCGCAATAGTTTCTGGAAGGATACTTTTTCCAACAGTCAAAAATTGTCGCTTTACTCGAAGTATTTATCACTGGCGAAGGAGAACATTTTACTTTTTCGTATTTATTTGCGGCTTTCTTTCGCAGGCTGAAAAGTAATTTGAGAATGCCGTTTTTTCCCATTCATTTCTGTGGTGCAAAATGGTATTGTGAGGTGCCCTAAATTCCCATTAAATTGCCTGACTACGGGGTATTTGGTGAAATGACTTAAATTTTATGGAAAATAATGAATTTGATGTAGTTGTAACGTTTGGGTAATTATATACAGTCGAAAATAATAATAATAATAATAAAAAAATTACCAAGTCTGCAAAACTGATTTAAGAAGTCATATTCCAGTCACAAATGAACAAATACCCGAAGGAGGGTCTTTCTCTCACTCCCGCAAAAAAAAATCCCCCAAAAAACTGCCACCTAAAAAAATAATAAATAAAAAATTAAAAAACCCTATCAAAGGCCGCTTAAAACTGAGAAGACCCTCTTTCAATATAACTAAATAAATAAAATAATAAAATTGTATATATATATATATATATATATATATATATATATATATATATATATACAGTATATATATACCGTTGAAAACTGCAACCTGTTTCTTTCTCTAAAAATGTTTAAAAGATTCAAACAACGATTGAAAATTTTGAAAAGTAAAGTAAAAAAATCCCTCCCATTGTCAAAATCTTTATATAATCAGTTTGTTTGTACTGGTTTGTTTCTGGTTCGCTTTTTGTTTCTAGTTGAAGAGTTAATGAGTGGGGCCCTTTTCCTTAAACTTCACCTCATTGATAAGTTCATATCTTGTCCCAAGTTACCCTGGCATTAAAGCGATCTTTCATTCATGAGACGGTGAAATGAAACAAAAATTAGTTTTAAGTTGAACGAAAGGCCGCAGTCATGAAATAATAATAATAATAAATAATAATAATAATAATAATAATAGTATAGGAGGATTTTTTCGGGTTGACGGCCTGTAATATTTTTTAACATTACTTGTTTTTTATTATCCAGTTTTAATCGAGGATTTCAAAAATAATATTCATGTTTTAAAGAAACAAATAGTGAGGCAGTTATATGCAATTTAACAAATTTAAAATATATATTTTTAAACCGTATTGGGATCTTTTTGGCTTGACGGCCGGCGGAAAAAAACGAGTCATGGCTACGGGACCGTCAAATTCTAGACTCTACCAACTGGTTAGGTTAACTGAATGCCCATTTAGGTTAACAGAATGCCCGGTTAGGTCAACTGTACGACCTTGACGATTGGTTAGGTTAAGTCATGATATTTTCGTTAGTTTACTGTCAAAACAAACGAAAATATCATGACTTAACCTAACCAATCGTCATGAGCGTACAGTTGACCTAAAACTTTCAGGGATTTTAGAATCTTAAAGCGTATATGATATTCTCTAAACTAAACTGTATAACTACCTCACTATTTGTTTCTCTAAAACATGAATGTTATTTTTGAAATCCTCGATTAAAACTGGACAATAAAAAACAAGTAATGTTAAAAAATATTACAGGCCGTCAAACCGAAAAGATCCCAGTAGGATGAAGAATATTTCACTTTAAGTTTCCTTTGGATTTCATTCACAATAAAACAGTGTTTCTAAAGCTTTACTCTACTTTTGTGACCTTTGAACTATGCCCCCTTGATCAATGGGTTAAAAGAAGTCAGAGAGTGTTTTATGCCCCAGTAATTTTTGGTATTCGGAATTTGTTGAGGTTTGTGTTTAAGTTTGTTAGTTGAAGGTTTCAAAGTAAATGCGTCGTTCCTTCGTTTCTTGTCGTTTTTCTTACACAAAATGCCACTATTGGTAGAAAAAAAAAAAGATGGCCGAAATAAGACCACATTTTGCTAAGGAGGTCGTGTTCGGTAGGTCAATCCTGAATATGTGTTTAAATCTAAACCAAGTATATATATTAGGGTGGTCCAAGATAGTATGGTAAAACTTCAAACTTTAAAATGTCAATCTCCTCAAGGCTGCTCTTGTTGCACAATGTTGAAATTCCCTTGGTTTGCCTTTGTTGTTTTTCAAATCTATCATAAACGTGGAGTCTTAAGGTTCAGTTTTCCTTCACACACTACCTGACCTCCAAAAGGGTCACCTACCGTGGGAAAAAAAAGGATTAAGTCAGTAAACAGTGACCAATAAGTTTCATTTAATACTTTTTCTTTAACATTTCTTTCGTCGGTAGCTTAATTCTATATTAATTTAGTAATAATTCTATATTAATTTAGTAATAAATTTGTGTTACAAGAACCTGTTTCTGCGTTTCAAGAACGCGGTAGACCTACGTCGTAATTTATTAATTTCCAAACGCTCGTTTTTTTTTTTTTTTTTTTTTTTTTTTTTAACTAATTAAAAGCATGGCACCCCCGTCAAGTACTTGCAGTCGCTGTGAAGGGAACTTTGCTGCTTACGCGTTTACAATGGCTAATAATAATGATCAGTTAGTTTGCAGGTGGTGCTCAAGCATGGAAGTGCTGAGGAACGAGTTAGAACGTGAGAGGGAGGCCAGGGTGAGACTTGAAGAAAGCGTGATGCTCCTGACGGCAAAATTAGAATCTCTTGAGACTCCAGTTACGACCCCTCCTGCCTCAGTTTCTATTAATAATATAAATAGTACTAATAGCCCTCTCTCTTCCCCTAGTTCCCAACCCTTCGTTCGAGTGCGAAATGGAGCCCCATTGAGAAAAGCAAAGACTTGTCTACCAGTAATAACAAGCAATAAGTTTTCTGTTTTAGGGTTCGAAGATACTGATGAACCGGAAATACGACTCGTTGGTGATTCCATTGTTCGAGGGCAGCTCGAGGAATTCTGTGGGAGAAACCCTCGTCGTAGGCGCCGTTACTGCTACCCTGGTGCAAGGGTGGAGGATATAACTAATAATGTTGACAATTTTACAGACAGTACCGCCGAGGACACAACGTATGTTATTCATGTCGGTACTAATAACGTTTTAAATTCTAGATCGGAAGAACTGCTGGCTAGGTACAGGGACTTATTAGAGCGACTAAAGGAGAAAACTAATAAGATTGTTTTAACAGGTATACTTCCTCGAATTATCCAACGTAACGATTTCTACAGCAAGGCGACCTATATTAACAATAACCTAAAGTCTCTTTGCCAACAGGAAGGAGTGCATTTTGCAAATTTTTGGAACAGTTTCTACGGCAGGAGGGACTTGTTCCTCGAAGATGGACTTCATCTTAATGACGTTGGAGCTGCGCGTTTAGGAAGACTATTTCATAATACTGTCTCTTCCTTTCAGGCTGCCGTAACTCGAACGGTCCCAGCGTAAATTCCACTTATTTCTCCTGCGCTCGCGAAGGTGTCGTAATTACAAACAATTTGAAGGTTCTATCCTTAAATGCTCGTAGCCTACGAAATAAAATAAATGAATTTTTTTCTTTAATTGCTTGTAAAGACTATGACTTAATTGCGATAAACGAATCGTGGCTTAGCACTGAAACACGTGACTTTGTAGGGGAGTATCAAATTAAAGGTTATAGACTTTTTGTTAAAAACAGAATAGGTAGGCGAGGAGGCGGTGTTATGTTGTATATCAAAGATAATATTGCGAACGTTATAGAAGTAAAGCACTCAATTCCAGAACCGATAGATTCGACTATAGCAGAACTTAAATTAAACGACTTCAAACTTCTTGTTGCGGTTATATATAGGCCCCCTAATCAAACAGCTGATACGGACGAAGCGTTATATCGTGAACTAAAGAGAATAATCGGTAGTGAGCAGGCTTTAGTTATGGGTGACTTTAATTGCGCCAACGTGAATTACGATACAATGCAGGGAGACGCGGAAGGTAATCGTTTAGTTAATTTTCTCGAGGATAGCTTTCTTATTCAAAAGGTTGGGGAACCTACGAGGTTGGACAGTATTTTAGATTTAGTAATAACTACGGATGATAGGCTAATTACTGATCTTCAAGTAATAGAACCGTTAAGCAATAGCGATCACAATATGGTAGAGTTTGTCCTCTCAGTAAGTCACTCGAAACCAACTAACTCGACTAAAATTCCTAACTTCCAGCACGCAGACTTCTGTAAATTTCGAAATAAATTGTCACACGTCAATTGGGAAAACGTGATGGGGAACTCCAACGCAAAACTAATGTGGGAATCGTTCGAAACAGTATTTAGGACTATAAATGAGGAATGTGTACCCTACAAAATTAAGCGTGCGAAAGTAAACAACAAGCCCTTGTGGTTTACTTCTAGAGTACGAAACATTATAAAGAGTAGAGATAGGGCTTATAGGCAACATAAGTGCGATAAAGACAATTTGTTGTTACGAAACAACTACATATCTCAGGCGTGAAGCGAAAAGTGTAATAAAAAAGTCCAAGCGCGAATTTGAAATCTCCATAGCTCGTGACGGTAAAGAAAACCCCAAGCGATTCTTTCAATACGTCAATAATAGAAATCCAGTAAAAAGTGTCTTGGGTCCATTGAAAAATGTAAATGGAGATCTAGTCTCTGAAAACAAGGAAATGGCTACCTTGCTAAACGAATTTTTTACGTCAGTTTTTACTATAGAAGATGTAACGAATATCCCTACGGTCATAGACATAATACCTTTTGATAATGGTAATATTTTGGATAATATTGTCGTTAGTGAAGGGGAAGTAATGCGCTATATTGATAAATGAAAACGCGTAAATCACCGGGTCGGATTCCATATATCCCATACAACTAAAAGAATTAAAAGATAGCATTGTTTTGCCGCTAACAAAGATTTTTAATGCGTCTATTTCTGAGGGGTGCGTACCAGATAATTTCAAGTTAGCAAGCGTACACTATCTTTAAGAAAGGCGATAAAGGTGCGGCGGGAAATTATAGGCCAATCAGTTTAACGTCTGTTGTAGGTAAGCTACTTGAATCAATAATTAGGGATCGTATAGTCGAACACTTAGAAGTGCATAATCTGGTTAGAAACACGCAGCACGGTTTTAGGCGAAACAAATCTGCTTAACTAATCTTTTAGAATTTTTCCAAAGCGTGGTTGACGTTTACGATAGACATCGGGCGGTTGATGTAGTGTATTTAGATTTTCAAAAGCGTTTGACACCGTGCCGCACAAAAGACTCATTGAAAAACTAAGGCTCATGGAATCAGGGGTGTAGTAATAAATTGGCTAGAAGAATGGTTGCGAGGCAGGAAACAGAGGGTGGTCGTTGATGGAGCGGAGTCGTGTTGGGCTAATGTAGCGAGTGGCGTTCCTCAGGGTTCTGTATTGGGCCCCTTGCTTTTTCTTATATATTAACGATTAGATGTCGGCCTAGTCAGTACAGTTTCAAAGTTTGCGGATGACACGAAGCTGGGTGGTAGGGCGATTAATGACGAAGATAGAGGTAAATTCAGGAAGATCTGAATAAAATCGTTGATTGGTCAGTCACATGGCAAATGAGATTTAACGTGGATAAGTGCAAAATTTTGCATATAGGTTCGCGTAACGGTAATTTTGCGTATAGTATGTCAGGGAAAGATTTAACAAGCGTAGAGCAGGAAAAAGATTTAGGAGTTATAGTCACTGGTGATTTAAAAGTAGCGAAACAAAGTACAGCAGCGGTCAATAAGGCGAACAAGTGTTAGGTTTTATACTCGAAATTTTGAGTACAAATCGCGCGATATTATAGTTCCTCTTTATAAATCATTAGTTAGACCCCATTTGGAGTACGCGGTCCAATTTTGGAATCCGCATATGCGCAAAGATATAGACAAAATCGAAAGAGTTCAAAGACGAGCAACTAAGATGATTCCGTCGCTTAGGTCAAAGTCGTACGAGGATAGGCTTAAGGAGTTAAAATTGACTACACTCGAGACTAGGAGGTTAAGGGGTGATCTAATCCAGGTTTTCAAAATTATGAATGGGTTTGATAACGTAGATAGAGATAGCTTTTTCGAAATATCTCAATATAATAGGACTAGAAATAACGGGTGTAAGTTGACAAGTAGAAGGTTCGAGACAGCAGTTGCGAAAAACTTTTTTACGCATAGAATAGTAAATACCTGGAATAGTTTGCCGGTAGAAGTAATTAGTAGCACGTCTATAAACATGTTTAAAAATCGATTAGACGCGCATGTTGATAGAAAGGGTATAGTTTAAGGTAGTAAAATTATGCCTTTGTGGGGATAGATCCCACAGCTCAACACAAGTGTTGTGGGATATAGGGAGGCAGCGTCTTGGGTTAGGGGATACTCTCTGTCCTTACACACCCCATTTAAAGAGATTCCTCTGCCGAGCGGTGCCCCCCATAGTACTGTGAGGTATTGAAAAACTCATGATCTTCACTTGCCCCACAAACACCTTTAAATGGGAGACCCATAATGGGTGCACACACATTTCTACATTCCTGTACAGTCTTTACAGCCACAACTACACTTTTCCTCGTAAGTGTATATATTGTAATGTATATGGTTGTAGATTTTGACTTGGTCCGCAATCGATATGGACCGTGACTTGATGGATACCGTAATGAAATTGACTGGATTCTTTGGATCTGATATATTTGCATGTCCGTTATAAATAGATATAGAGTGTAACATATTTGTGGATAGTAGTTTATTATGACTTGATCCTCTGGATCGAGAGATTCTATCCTTAGTTTTAAATCGATAATTAATTATTTTTAAATTGATAATTATTTAGTTTCGTAAAAATTGGTCGTTGCCAATTTACCGGCAGTTTTACATGAATTTCTTATGTTCTTGTGGTTCGGAACCCACGTAAAATTGTAGGTCCCCTCCGCCACCACGGAGGACATACACAATACACGATTACGAACACAGTTAGGTAGACCAGCCATGAGTGGATCCTAGGGTCTTTGTTGGTCTGAAACATTATAACATTATAACATTATAACACACACACAAAATTTTGAGCAAATTGGAGCAGATTTAGAGGTCGCTACAAATTAAACATTTTTTCGACCGTGTTAATCCAAGCGATCGCAATGCAGCCTTTGTTATTGCAGCATCAGCTAAGTCTCTTGGCCATGATCTGGGCTCAATGTCATTTTCTCGAAGTACAATTCATCGATCTCGAATTAAAGCTCGTGAAACTATCGCAACTGCTGAAAAATCAAGCTTTTCTCCTGACACTCCGCTTCTGCTTCAGTGGGATGGGAAAAATGCTTCCTGATGTAACAGGGGGACATGAAAATGTGGACCGCATCGCAATCGTTGTTTCAGGAGGAGGAGAAGACAAATTACTTGGTGTTCCACTCATCCCTCACGGAACGGGACAAGCACAAGCTGATGTCTACCTCAGGATGTTGGATACGTGGGGCTTGAAAAACCAGTTGCAGGGGCTTGTATTTGATACAACAGCATCAAATACTGGGCTGATGTCTGGAGCTTGTACCCTGATAGAGAGCTGTAGCCTGTAGGTCGCTCTCTGACGTGGATAGCATGTCGTCATCATGTGTATGAAGTCGTTTTGGCTAACGTATTTTCTAGTATTCTTGAACCTTCGAAAGGACCACAAGTCTCATTGTTTAATAGCGTGTAGCGTCATTGGGCAAAGTGTAACGGATCAAGAGGCACATTTCAGGTTTTGTACAATTGACCTCCCTAAATTCAAAAATGAAAACAAAATTTTTTTGTGACAAGTGCAACACCTTTTTCGCATGTGAAAATCGTGAAAATTGCTAGTTACCCATAACTTTTGGACACTTGTTTTCCTAGGGTTTGAGCTATCATTTGACCCCTTACAATGTACTGCTTTTCAGGAAAAATAGAAAAATTTATTTTTGGAATAAACATATACACTGTAGGTAGGTAGGTAGGTAGACTAGATAGTTTTATTTAGTAAATGATACATTAAAATCTTGTTTAGTTTTGAATGACGGCATAAAGTCACGGGATTTAAGTACTGCTCTAATGTAACCATCTCTTGAATCCTTTCCATACACTGCCCCAGACGCTTCAGTTACCATCCTAACACAGCGTTCTACACCTTGGGAGTGACATGGTATCCGGACAACAAGGGGCTCTTCAGTGATCTTATCGAGTTGTTCGACAGAGAACTGCTTCGTGAGTGGTGGTTCCATTGTGCACTCCTCCACTGGTGGAAGTAAATCTTTTAAATTCTGTGCACTTTGTTTGATCTTTGGTGGCCGAAATTCTCTGACTTGCTGTTGAGCAGGTTTGGGAGTTCGTCGAATGGTCTTGATTACATCGATGGCCAATTTCCGGTTTGCTTGATCGGCATCTGCAAGCATTGCCAGTAGAACATTTTCAGGGTGAGCCTAATATGCATTTCTTTGGATCACAGGCCATGTGACAGTCTTGCTAGCTGGTGGCTGTAATCGTAGCAGCTTGATTTGCTCCAGGAAATGTTTTGGGCCATCTGTGCACCTCGGATGGCACTTCATGCTAAACCACATGGGTCCATAGTGGCACACGACAAACTGTGTGAGTGAAAACAGTTCATCACTTGGCTGCGCCATCGCTACATATAGCCGACAAATTCTGCTGGCAGTTGTAACCCATCTTGCATGGGAGATTGGTCCAGGCTTCTCTCGTAGATCTTCATTAATGACACCAGTCCTTATCGCTTTCATCATTCTGTAGAGGTAGGCTCGGTCACGACTCAATTCAGTAAGGTCAACATCCGGGAGAGTGTGGCCATCAGCAATACATTGAATTCCTCTAGAGGAAAGTGGCAAACTTTCACATGTGGCCAAAGCTTTGCCAATTGGTCCTTTCCATTGAGTTGCTATTCTGTTGGGCCGATGAGTTCCTTGCACAAGTGGCACAGTGGGAGTTCATTTAAATGCAGACTACAGATGAACCAGTGCAAAGGGCGACCCAGGCGGCACTCCAGCAGGTGTATTGCTCCACTTCTGTGCCCTGTGTTTGTGGCTGTGCTGTCGGCTCCCACTGCAATTATCTTGTCTGCAATACCCATTTCTTCAATCGCATTTTGAAGTCCATCCGCAATGACAGTGCCAGTTCCTCGTTCCAGTGTCAGATGGCTTAGATAGAAGGTTCCAGGCTCTCCGACCAGCACATAGTGGTCCTCAACTTTCTTTGTGCTGTACCATTTGTTCCCCCTTTTCTCTTTGACAAGTGTCATGTCTTTCCGCCCATCAAAAAATAAAGCAGTAACTTCCACATCGTGGTAAGTTACTGCTTCCTTCAGATCCCTCCGTACCTTCTGCCGTGCTCTCCATACTTTGTGGTGGTCAATTACGTTTATCTGATCATCAGAACTAATGATGCCATAGTCAACCAATGTTGCAGTGCTGATAGCTGCAGCAGCCCTGTTCGATACACCATACCGGTCAGCTTCTAAAACAACAGTGGGAATCGGTGTGATGTTCCTGTCCTCCTGGGCACTATCACCCATCCACTCATCACCAACACTTTCACCAATGGAGTCTGCTTCTGCTTGAGCTGATTCGACCACATCTGCAGAGGATGCCTCCTCTTGCCGTTCCGTTTTTCTTCTATTCTCTTCTTCTTGTCTTTCATGCATCCGATCCTCTCTTGACTTCCTTCTCTCCATCATCTGAGTCACATTCATATCCATCCGACTGATCTGCATGATCCGCGTGGTTCTCTGGTCGATCAGAAAGGCATGCTCTTGTCGTGGAACTTTCATTTCTTTTTCACAGTGGCATGCAAACAGATCATCGCATTGGCAGACAGCTATGTCAAACAATTGATTCAGGCTTTCCTCGAACTTCTTGGTTTTTGTGGCCTGTTTGGCTTGCTTCGATGCTTGTGAGTCTTTTTCCATCAATCGGAGCAGCTTGGTCTTCACATTCTTGATTGGCTGTGATGGAATGTTAGCACGATTCCAAAGGTCAATGAGTGTTTGGCATACCTCCGGAAGAATCTCCCTGTTGCTGGTGTACTTGTTCTCCTTCAAGAAGAGGAAACGCCTTGCAACTTGTATACGGGTTGGAAGTTCAGACAGAGGAAGCTCTGATAGTGGAGAACCAAAGACAATGTGGCTGGCAGATCCCCGTGTTCTTTGCGTGCTCATTGTACCAGCAAAACTCAACAAGTATCACACAGGAACACTGAAACAAAAACACAAACGTATAAATAAAAAATATATATATATATATATATATGATTATGAGTATATATATATATATAAGGCTTGGTTTATTGGTAAACAATAAGTTTACCAATATATATATAAAAATATACTGCACACACATATGTATTATGTATATAAATATCCATAGGTATATATATATATACCCTAAGACATAAAGCAAACTTATAAACAATGTAAAACACAACAAAACAAAGAAATGTGTATAATGTATATATCACAAAACGCACCTTTCATTAGTACCTTGGGGTTTTTGAACACCCCATCCACAGAAAAAACACTTGTTTCTCTCAAGCGAGCTAGCGTAGAACTAAGAAATTCCAGGGGATGACTCACTGAGAATAATTAAAAAGCTGCCAGAAGTACCATGTCAGTCAGTGTTGCCAACTGTAATTAACAAGAATTTTGTATTTTTACATGCGAAAAAGGAGGTGTTCTGCTTGTTGCAGAATTTTTTTTATTTCTTTTCTGAAATCAGCAAGGTTGATTGTACAAAACCTGAAATGTGCCTCCAGATCGCTCATGACGCTACACGCTATTGTTTAAGTGATTCATGGCACAATAGTCAGTTATCAATAAAGAAAACTTTATATCAGCAGGAATGGAACTTTTTGAAGGAAACTTGTGGGAACTTTATCAAGAGATGATACAGTACCTCTCCGACGTTCTTCAGAACGGCAGCTTCTCAAGTTTTGACTACAGTGAATTCCTCCATCTTTCTCTAATTTTCCTGGGAGCAAGTTTGCCTAAGAAATATAACATCAGATCTCCAGGAGCTCTTCATCAGGCTCGCTGGATGGCAAAAGCTACCTATGCTTTGAAGCTCTTTCTCTTCCAGGAGCAAATGAAACTTACTTCTCATGAAAAAAAGGGTCTGAAAGATTTTTGTCTCTTTGTGGCACTTGTTTATAGTAAATATTGGCATGAAGCACCCTTGGCAGTGAGGGCCCTTAGAAACGACCTAGCTTTTCTAACAGTTATGGAGACTTATCCAAACAGGGTTTTGGCTGAAATTGCACTCAAGGCATTTAAAAGACATCTCTGGTACTTCTCGGAAGAGCTGATTGAACGGTCACTTTTTGACGATGGGTTGAACAGCAAAGTAAAAGAAAATATGATTAAAAAATTATCTCATCCTGCAAAAGCGAAAGGTCTGAAGCGCCTCGATTCAAAGCTGTTCAAAACAGCAAACCCATTGGAAACTTACGTCAGCGAGAAAACGGCTCAACTCTTCCATTTACTGGATAAAAACGAAAAGAAGATTGCTCAAGAGTTTCTTTCAGAACCACCAAGTGATTGGCCAAGTAACGACAACTACGAGTTGTTGAAAGAAAGAGCATTAAAGATGAAGGTTGTCAATGACTGCAGAGAGAGAGCGATTGCTCTTATTCAACGGTACAATACAATGCTTACCAAAGATGAGCAGCAAAAACAATTCCTTCTCCGCATTGTTGAGACCCATCGACGAACGTTTCCTACCCCCTCTAAAGCGTCTTTACAGAATTAAAAGCCATTTGCATGTTCTTTTGTCAAATTTTGTTATAGTTCTAATTTAAGAGAAAATTATCCATTTTGTAGCGACCTCTAAATATAGTCGGAATGAGCTCATTTTTTTTGTAGCAATTATCCTTTTATGATTTCAAACAAGGGCAGCCTTGAGGAAGTACAAAAATAAAACTTTTATTTCTTGGACCACCCTAATATATATATATATATATATATATATATATATATATATAATATTAATATATATATATATATATACACTGTGTGTGTGTGTGTATATAATATATATATATATATATATAGAGAGAGAGAGAGAAGAGAGAGATGAATTACACAAGCATTTGTATACAAGGCAAGTCAGTTTATTAGGACAAAGCCTAATTGGTAATTAATTACAGTTATACAGCGACATATGAACCATTGAATTAAGAGCCACATTACAATACAGCGACCACACTCTCTTCAAACTCATGGGTATATAATGAGTAATATTCGTATAATGTGAATTCTCTTTTTAAGGAATACTCTGTACATACGAACAGTGAAAATAAATGGACGTGAAAGATCCTTCGCTGTATAGAGACCACGACTGAATTGATGAGATCCTCCATAGATTCCTGAAAGATCATCTCTTTTATTCGGTGTTCTATTTATTAATATTTTTACCTTTGCATCTCAGATGCCAAATAGTATTTGTTTTATTCAGTAATGTAAACCATGAAACACAATTTTGTGCTCAACTCTGATCTTACTTTATTTTAAGCTATGAAAACTGAGTAGTACACTTCAAGATTAATTTTGTGTATATATATATAACCTTTGGTTAACTCTTGGGTAGCTTCCGCCCGAATTGTTCATTCTGACGAAGGTCAAGCCTTTCACTCCACCTTAGACCTACAGTTTAACGTGGAATCCGAACCACGCCCCATCAGCAGCCCAGCATCTTAACCACTAGGCCACCTAGGGTACCCATTTATCTACCAACCACTTTCTTTATTGTGTGGAAGGATGGACAGCTGGGTTTTGCTGCGCGCCGGCTGCCGTCGGGTCTCGAACCCGGGGCAGATGGATTCGCAGTCAGCGACGCTAACCACTACACCACCGAGGTGGTGTATGTATATACACAGTATAGTAATAGTATATATAGTGTTCCTGAGGATGTCATTAGACGAAAGCGCTTGAGCACCATTTTGTATTTCCTTTTTCCTTCGTGGTTATTTGCATCATAAATATTATTCACGTGTTACTTTCGTGAAATAATTTTCATATATATATATATATATATATATATATACAGAAGTTTCTTAAATTACTTGGACCACCCCCAGATTTTTCTATTTTTCTGATAAATCCCAGAGAAGGTAGCAATTCTTGATAACAATCATTCCTCTGAAACTACGTCTGTCTAGACATATCGCAAAAAGGCAAATACCCATAAACGGTTTATCGTAATCCTTTGAAAACCTTTTCTAAATCTCATTCCACGTCAAATATGTAGGTGGTCCAAGTAATTTTAACGGAGTAAAATCTTCAGAGTTAAATCCTCAAAAGAAAATTTAAAAAGAATTAAAATTATATTAACAGGTAACTGCAAAGATTTTTGAAGGTACTTCTTTCTTCGTTCGAACAGGAGTTTTATTCTAACTCAACCCCAGACAATTCCTGTGCTGTTCTTCTATCTCCTCCTCCCTCTGACTTAGTTATGTGTGAAATTAAAATCTTTTCCAAAGATGTTTTTTCTACCCTATCTGGTATCAACTCTAAGAAGGCGTACGGTCCTGATGGTGTCTCTCCTATTGTTCCCAAAAACTGCGCTTCTGCGCTGACACCCTGAGTAGGCAAACTCTTTCGTTTTTGTCTTTCATCAAATTTCCTGCTGGAAGTTCGCTTTCATTCAGCCTGTCCAAAAAAAAAGGTGATCGCTCTCAAACCTACAACTATCGTTCAATTACTTTGACTTCTTGCCTTTCTAATTTTTTAATCTATCCTTAATATGAAGATTCTTAAAATCTCTCTACTCACAATCTTCTTTCAGATCGTCAGTATAGGTCTCGCAAGGAACACTCTACTGGCGATCTTGGATATCTCTCTGACTCTTGGTCATCCTCCTTTCGGGATTTCAGTGAAACCTTTGCTATTGCGCTAGACATATCAAAAGCGTTTGATAGAATCTGACACAAATCATTAATTTTCAAACTGCCCTCCTTCGGTTTCTATCCTTCTATCCGTGCCTTCATCTCTAATTTTCCTTTCTGGCCGATCTATTGCTGCGGTTGTAGATGGCCACTGCGTTTCTCCTAAAGTTATTAATAGTGGTGTTCCTCAGGTTTCTGTCCTGTCACCCACTCTTTTCCTTTTATTTACCAATGATCTATTAAATCGCACTTCTTGTCCTATCCACTCTGTGCCAATGATTTCACCATTCGCTTCTCCGCCCGCTTCACAAAGAGTCCCTCCCAACATTCATTCCTTGCTTCGCGTAGGACGGCTATGATGCACCTGACCTCCGCTCTTTCTACGATCTCTAATTGGGGCGGAGAAAGCCCCGTGGTTTTCAATGCCTCAAAAACTCGGTTCCTTCATCCGTCTACTCGTCACAATCTTCCTATTTTCGTGACCTTTCCTGGAAAAATAACATATACTCCCTTTCTAAAACAGCTCGTAAGAGGTGTGCTGTACCAACACCGCAGTTTCTTCACCCTCAATCGGTTGCTGTCTCTTTAAGGGGTCTTGTTCGCCCCTGTATGGCGTACGCTTCTCACGTTTGTGGTGGCTCAATCCACACAGTTCCACTTGACCGGGTCGAATCAAAGACGTTTCGTCCCATCATTTCCTTGCTTCTTACTGACCGTCTTGAATCGCTCTCTCTTCGCCGCAATGTTGCCTCACTCTCTCTCTTTACTATCGCTATTATAACGGCGGACGCTGCTCTTCTGAACTCTCTAACTGCATGGTTCCTCCTTCATATATAATGTTTTTCTACAAAAACAGCGTATAGTTAAGCTTTTCAACCTGCATCATCCCACTCAGTGTCGTTTCCAATTCAATCGGCGCCACAGAGTGAGGAGCTCAAAAGAAGCAATTCTCAAATCGATCCATTCCCATTTCACGCCATTCCCATTCTCATCCACGGCTTTCCCATTTCAGTCCAGGTTAGGTGAAGCCAAGTTAAAGTTGGGTTCAATTTAGCTAGATTTGGGTTAAGTTTGGTTGTTAGGTTAGGTTAAGCTCACTTAAGTTAAGAAATATTAGCCATTCTCATTTGATGTTTTGACCGCGAATGCGAATGGGAATGACATTGGGTGGGAAGTAACGTAAGTAGCGCCCGTTGCTCAGTGGGTAACCCTGTGTTTTCTATATAAGTGAAGTGAAAATACTGAGGTCGGGTGTTCGATTCTCTCTCTCTCTCTCTGGCATGAGCGCTGTGCCAGTTTCTGAATCATTATATTATGATAAATGTTTGGATATTTTATAAAGTCGACTTTACTGAAATTAGTTTTCTAGGCATTTTTTTATTTATTTTTATTATGCAGGAAGGAGGGGCCAAGGGCGAGCGCCCACAAAAAGTGGAAAACTCATCTTCACTACTCAAATAAATAATTTAAATTGGTTGTAATTCATATATTTAAAGTTTTTCCATGGTTTAAAGCAGTGCTTCTCAACCTTTTCCGGTATCATTCACCCTAAATATTTTTATTCACCCCACTTTGAATGCAGTGGAAAAGTAACGTTTCTAATTCACAGTGTACTTTATTTATTATGACTTGAATTATAAGTATCACATTACAATTACATAATTACAGCTAGAGTAAATAATGGCTAAAATCTAAATTCATTTATGACACAACTGTATGCACATTCTTCTTTGCCAATTACAGCTGTACAGCTAGTGACTTTCCTGCTCTTGAATTTGGTTGGCAATTGCACCATAGTCAGGAGTGATGGAGGTTTCAAGAGCTCCCCACACAGAGGATCAACATCAAGGAGAGCATTCCGCTTCTTAGATTTGATCTCCACCAGTGATGAGAATCCTTGTTCTGAAAGCTATGTAGTGGCCATGCGAACAAGAATGAACAAGGCTTCCTCTAAGAGGGATCGGTACTCAGGAAAATCTAGCAGAGATACCCAGAAGTTCCCATAGTATTTGAAGGTTGAGAAGGAAGCTTTCCATCCAAAATCTGTGTGCAAGTCCAGAAGTGACTCCATGTTGTTTCCCAGCTGAACCGTTTTTACATGCTCCGACACAAATGGATTCACTATCCACATCTTTCCCTTCAGTGATGCAGCCTCTTCTACTGAGAAATATTCCTCCAGGTTCTCCTTGAAGAACTCGAGATGAAAGAGAACGAGATCTTTCACCCTTTCTTCCAAATTAAGAGCCTTATCTTCCCACTGACTGTGCTTCATGAAGTCGTCGAGCTGAACAAAGTGAGAAAAGTCCTTCTCTTGGGAATGGTTTTTCCAAAGATTAAGTTTTAATTTGAAACCCTCGACTTTACTGATGACATCAAATATGTCTCCTCCTTTTCCTTGGATAGACAGATTCAGCTTGTTGAGGTGCTCAAAAACTGAAGCCATGTAGTGCAGTCTTGCCAGCCATTAGAGATCCTGTAATTTCGATGCCTTCTCCTTGTCCTCTTTAAAGAATTCAGTCAGTTCTTCCTTCAAGCTCAGGATCCGAGAGAGCACTTTTCCTCTCGAAAGCCATCGGACTTCAGCATAGAAAATAGGTTGCATATATTCTGCACTCATGTCCTTACAGAGTTCAGAAAACAGGCGTGATTTTTTGGCATTTGTACGTAGAGCATTTACGATTCCCACAACATCCTCAAGAACTTTTTTCAGATCATTTTTCTCAGCCTGTTTTGCTTTCGGTACAGACACAGATAGTCTCTTCGAAGCCAATACTTGTCTGTGAATGAAACAGTGGGTTGAAACACAGTTGGGTGATACGTTCTTGATTCGAGTGACTGCTCCCTGCAAAGATCCAAGCATTGCGGCAGCTCCATCAGTAGTCACACCGACACATTTAGTCCAGTCCAGGTCTGCTTCTTGTATGAATTCATCCAGCTTTGTAAATATTGCATATCCAGTGGTGTGAACGCCTACTGGCAAGCCAAGCAGAAAAGATAGTGCTCTGATATCTTCTTTGCTTGCACATCATGGAATCCGCAGTACGCAATCATTTGAGTCTCATTTCTGATGTCAGTTGTCTCATCAAATTGAAGTCCAAAGCAAACTGCTTCTCTAAGCTTGCCAAGTAACTGACTTTTCAAGTTTTCCGCAACTGATGTACATCTTCTCTTCATCGTACAATTGGATAGGGGAATTCTCTTCACTTTTTCTACTTCTTTCTTTCCACCATGAATATACTCAGCAGCAACTTCCAGACATGGCAAAATCACATTCTCTGCTTCGACAAATAGTTGCTTTTTCTGTAACAGAATATGAGTTATCTTGATGGAAGTCATTAATAGAGGCTTCTCTTCCCGTTCCGGATAAACCACTGCTTTCTCCAGTGAGTTCTGTTCTTTCAAGTGGGTAGTTAGTGTTGCTTCAAAAAACTTGACTGATTTGTTCTTATGCTGAGGATGTTTAGTGCTTAAGTGAGACAACAACTTCGAAGGAGCAAGACAGGCATTGCTGTATCTCACAGGGCAAAACATGCACTTCCCAGAAGGGTAGGGATTCAGACCTTCACTTTTAGGTAAAAAAAACCATACTTCAAGTATTCCTCCTTCCATTTCCGGTACTTTGGTTTCACACCAGACGTTGACGGTGTTTGCTTCCATTTCATTCCCATAATTTCGTTACCCTCTGCAACTGCATTGTCCTCCAGGTTGACATCTTCCGTGAGCATTCCGTCATCACTCAAGGTTTCTGTAACCTCAGTTTCTTCTCTGGTACAATTTCTCTGGTACATAGACATTGCCCAAATCATCAATCGGCAAAACAAATGCGCTAAAGTCAGTTAATTGGTAAAATAATACAAAATAAAAATATATACATAATAACATCATGACATACATGCATGCAAAATAAATTAAAATTGGAACAGAATGTCTAAGGGGAAATAATTAACAATACTGTATATAAAATATATAAT
>JAJOZX010004292.1:197500-202500 GCA_023014485.1 Bathynomus jamesi
TAAGATCACGTGTTATTCTGTGATTTTAGTGCATATATATATATATATATATATATATATATATATATATATATATATATATATATATATATATAATAGTTAGTTAGTTAGTTAGTGTCCCCAAAAAATGTCCTTATCTTTATTTCCCGTTATTTTGTAATGAATGTATATTTTATGCTCGGGGTTTCTTCTTCAGAAAGGTAACAGATTCGAGTTTTTATTCCATATACTGTATACCCATACATTTCTATACACAAACGAATGGAATTTCCAACATGGCTGTTAGCAAAGCTAGAAGAAGACCCTGAGTTTTTGAAACACATCCACTTCACTGACGAGTGTTATGTACATCTGTCTACGTAGCTTAATAAGCCAACCTTTCGTTATTGGGAAAGTCACGCTGACGCTGAAATAGACTTTCCACGTAGTGTTGCTAAACTCAACATGGGTCGCTGTTGGGTGGAATGGTGTAGTAGGTCCCTAATAGTTTGAGAATGAAACTGGAAAAGCAATAACGATAACGCAAAATTCATATCATCAGCTGCTACACGATTTCTACGTACCACAACTAAATAGTTTGTCCCGTAAAAGAAATACCTGCATTACCCCAGATCCACAGTGGCTTCAGTAGGATGGAGCACCTCCACACACTGCTCGTGAAGCTTCCAATTTTTTTGAGGGAGCATTTTTCAGGCCGACTAATCTCCCTTCATGGGTCAGTGGAATAGCCCCCATACTCACCTGACCTCACATCCCCTGACTTATTTGGTGAGGGTTACATAAAACACGATCTATTCTATCAAACCTAAGACGCTTGAATACTTAAAGACCAAAAATCTATGAAGTAATTAACAATATCGCAGCTGAGCTTTTTCCAAAAATTATATCAAACATTTGCGTAAAGTTGAATAGTGTGTTAGAAAAAAAATGGTGATTACACTCAACATCTCGTTTAATTAAGGTTAATAAACTCCTATGTTATACGTACCTATCGCGTTTGTCTTCGTTTCTAGATTCCTCTTTTTTTTAGATTAGAACATTTATTTAAAAATAGGGACATGTTTTGGGACACCCGGCGTATATATGAAATATCGCCAAGTAGCTTTTAACCTTTATGTTATTGTAGTCGAATGGTGAACGCTTGCGGGTCTCCGAGTCGGAAAGCCTAGCTTCGAATTCTGGTGCACAAAAATACAAAGACTTCCCGCAACCTTCTTTACGTAGAAATATTATCGTCTATTGTCTGAAATGACTCATAAAGGAAGTTTTGAAGACCATTTCTTCTTCTCTCTAAAGAAGTTATGTATCATTAAGTGAAGTTATTATATGGTCTGACAAGAATCTTTGATACCTAAAGAAGGGAAAACTTCCCTAGAATTCACCCTCAAAAAGAAGTTATAAGTTCTAAATTTAGAAGGTTTTATTTCGTGTGTGAAGGATAAATTTTTCATATGCAAAAATGTGCGATTATGCCTTACGTTTCCATTATACAGGGTGTTCGGAAAGTCACTGTGCGCTTATATAATCGAGATCGTCCACTCACGCTTGATGACCTGAAAACTGCAATAACTGCGTACATAAGGTCCATTTCAAAAGAAGAACTGACAAAGGTGTTTCAAAATAAAATAAGACGGGTCCAGGCCTGTATTGCTGTTAAAGGACATCACTTTCAACACCTTTTGTAAGTTCTCATGGTCCCATCCATAACCTCTATCATATATGCAATGTTATACTATTGTATGCTATTAAATAAATATAAGTGCACAGTGACTTTCCGAACATCCTGTGTATATATATATATATATATATATATATATATATATGAAAATTATTTCACGAAAGTGACACGTGAAAAATATTTATGATGAATAAAACCACGAAGGGAAAAGAAACACAAAGTGGTGCTCAAACGCTATCGTGTTCCTGAGGATGTCATTAGATGAAAGCGCTTGAGCACTACTTTGTTTCTTTTCCCTTCGTGGTTTTATTCATCATATATATATATATATGCATACAACTGCAATGACCGCGCAGTATATAAATGAATAGAAACGACATAAGTGTTAAGGAACGTTTCCGCACACGAGGAGGAGAGATAACGAATAATGAAAAATGAGGCGAACCGCCCGGGAATCGAACCCAGGGCCTTCCAATTGCCGGTTGGATGCTCTACCATTATGCTACGGACCTCACTCAATCACAAATCGAAATTCTCCCACATAGGGCAGAAACCAATGCCCTGAGAGGGCACCCTCCCTATGTGGGAGAATTTCGATTTGTGATTGAGTGAGGTTCGTAGCATAATGGTAGAGCATCCAACCGGCAATTGGAAGGCCCTGGGTTCGATTCCCGGGCGGTTCGCCTCATTTTTCATTATTCGTTATCTCTCCTCCTCGTGTGCGGAAACGTTCCTTAACACTTATGTCGTTTCTATTCATATATATATATATATATATATTATTGTCGGCGGTCATTATTTATGAACGCAGTTCATATACAACCACCCTGATCCCCCCCACCCACCCTCATCCCATATATGCAATACCCACAAAACAAAATTTGAAACTCCAAATGATGATATGTGAAAAGTTTTTGGATTTTAATATACAGGAATAGTTTAGATATTTATGAAAACTTTTACAATATAAATTTTTTGCATACCCCACCCTACCCCACCCTACCCCACCCTACCCCACCCCACCTAAATAAAATAATGTATTTTTAGTATATTTGATTCTTTTCATGGGATGGATGTCATGCCATTGTCAGAGAGGTCAGTATTTGTGGTATAATACCAATGGATTTAAAACTTTATGGTTTATAGTGGGTATAAATAATGATATTGCACTCGTCTGATTGGTTGGTTCGTATTTGATTGGTTGGTTCGTATTTGATTGGTTGGTTTGTATTTGATTGGTTGGTTCGTAGTTATTGTTTATATAAATTAACAATTTAACAAAAAACGTTCCCAATAACTGAAATTATATACATTATCTCTACAGAGCAAACCTATATTAACCGATAGATAGCTAGATAGATAAAGAGAGAGAGAGAGAGAGAGTAAGCGTACACTGTAAAATGGAAAGAACTTGTAGCCTTCAAATGGAAGTACCTAAATGGTCTTCTTGTAACTTTATCTCGTGCCACTAAAGTTTATCATTATCACTTAATGTTCCAAGTAATAAACACTACACAATCTTTTCAAAGTTAAGAAGCAAAAGTGGCATCGTCTTCAAGAGCCTCGGATGGGCTCTCTTCTTCTTCTATAGGGGGGCATTTTTGTGGGTATTTGCCTTGGCCTCTCCCTCCTGCATAAAAAAACGGTTCCTAATATTGACCGTATAGATTTCCTTTAGGATAAAGCTTTTTAGTAAATAGAGCCATAAAAAGAGCCAGTACGTTCTCGGTTAGTGTTTATGCGGTCCCCAAATTGGAACCTAAATCTGAGAGAAACCTTTCCTTAATCTATTTTGACTCGTAATAGAGAACCAAAGGGTTTAAAATTGTCATGTCATGTATCTGCATTGTGTTTGCTTGCTTGCATGAGAACACAAAATTTGCTTGCCTGGCTTTGTTCCTTACATTTCGCCTGCAGGTTTTTTGAATTTATTTGTGTAATACAAGGTCACTCCTTGCATTTTCAGTTTCTTTTATATTTACCTTCATGCTTGTATTCACGCTTGTTTCCGCGAACTTTTTAACTAAACACCTTTTTTGGGAAATTGAAGAACATTAAACTCAATAATAATAATAATATAATAATAATAATAATAATTATTATTATTATTATTATTAGTATTTTATTATTATTATTATTATTATTATTATTATTAAAATGCAACTTTTTTCGACTCAAAATGAGAAACACAAAATTGGAAGTACTTTCTATCCAAAAGATTTAGATAATACAATAATAATATAATTATTTCAAGTAAATGTAATAATAAATTATTATTATTATTATTATAAGTAGCAGTAGTAGTAGTAGTAGTAGTAGTAGGTAGATAATATTATTTAAGTAAAATTATTTTGAGTAAATGTATAAATGTGTTTTCACTTAACCCTTCTAAAATTAAAGCGATAATTTTTTCTGTGTCATCGCCTGCGCATCTTAATTTCTATACCACGTTTTACAGTATTTGACTGTAGCTCAAAACAAAATCTTTAAAGATATTTTAACTGACTCAAATTTACACATCAATGAATTACGTAAGATATTCAGTATAATTCAGTATAATGATTTGAATAAAATTTATGAATTAGATCTGGAGCTTCTTCGTTTTTGCCAAATTTATGAGGATAATAATTAAAAAATTTTCTTCTGTTACTGATAAACTTCAGTGGACATTCTACAGTATGTCCTAAAAGTCTCTAGCCATTGGAAAATATATTAAAACTCCTAACCCGGTGGAAAATACCCTTATTCATGGAACCTTATCATAAATGTTAAGAGAAAACCGCAATAAACGCTGGAACTTAGACAATGCTTGGAAGCTGCAAGTAACCACGCTGTCTGACTGTGGTTACTTGCAGCTTCTAAGCATATCATAAATGCTAAGAATGTTCCCCATTCTATTGAAACCACGTGAATGTGATGTAATTTGATTAATTTATGTAATTCCTTTGGGAAGGGATTTTTTAGACACCCTTACTGTAGGCATATTCTGCAGGCATATCAATGAAATTAAACATTTATTTCATTTGTCAAAAGTTCTTATTCTTTGGGATAAAGTTCCATCCCATGCAGCTTCTATTAAAATGTCTGAATCTACATATAACTCTAAAAATGGGTATACGGGATATTATAAAAATGCCCAATAATTTGTATTTGGTAATTATGGAACGAATTATATGTAACAGTTTTGTAACATTTATCGAATTTTTAATAGATTTTGTGATTTAATTCACTGTTTCTCCAACCTAAATTATTGAGAGTATTTATGAATTATATAACCTGTAAATAGTAATAATAATAATAATAATAATAATATTAATAATAA
>JAJOZX010004292.1:212500-222500 GCA_023014485.1 Bathynomus jamesi
TGCAGTCATGCCAAGGTACGACGATGTGCAATCGTCACATGTATATTTATAAATGACCGATGAACACAAGAGCTTTGGAATTATATCTTTAAATTTGAAAAAGGAGTGTGATTTACGTTCTAATTTGTAAATACATTTAACATATTAAAGTTTGTATATGGACTAGTCTTGTTTCTTATATATATATATATATATATATAATATATATATATATATATAATATATATATATATAATCAACATGAGTTATATTTATTGTAAATCGTATTTAATAAACCTAAAATTTGTTTTTTCGTTTTTACCCCTTTTTTTTATCAAATATTTAAAAGTTTATTTCTGTACAATTCTTTTCTAAAATGATTTTTCATAAAAATTGAAATTGAAACTAGCAGAAGAAAACAAAGTAATTTCCATAATACAGCTACTAATAATAAAATAGGACTAATAGAACTAGCAGAAACTAGGATTAATAGGACTAACAAGACTAACAAAAATAGGGCTAAAACAGAAATAAAAATAATAAGTAATAATGAAATTAATAATAGAAATTAAAAACAAAAAAAATCAGACCAAACTAATTAAGACTACGAATAATAAAAATATGAATCTTGGTGTTAAGTTGAGTTATAGACGGACACTTTCGTTAGAAGGAGTTCATATCTATTATAGGACGTAAAGCCGGACTGATGAATAGCTTGGACGAGTGGATTGTCTCAAATTTGAATGCTTTGCATTAGACTGTAATGAGCGTGTCTTGTTACCTTCGGAAGATTCGAGACAATGTGGTTAGTGAACATTTGCGAAGCTGAGCATCTTGGAGGTGAGTCACGCGGCAATCTAAAAACAATGATCTGTTATAAACGAGTTTAGGGAATTTTAGGGGTCTGTCAGAACCTTTTGTATAATTGGTCGACGGATACGTCCCATAAATATTAGTGTAAGAAGTGCGAAAGAGAGTCTTTAGCTTCACTCGTACAAAATCTGAAGTTGCTTATAATCATGTTTGGTGATCGCACAAACTTCAATACTGTTTTATGATGTCTGAGACATCATTCAAGGAACTGGTGATAATTTTTATTTATGCAGGGAGAAGGGGCCAAGGACCAACGTCGGCAACAACGACCCCCACCCCAATTTGACCCACATACTTAAAATCTTGTAATTGCTCTATATTGGTTCACCTCTCACTCTGAAAATAATATTAGCTATTTGATTTGAGCTGTTGCATGGAATGGAAATGCATAACCTTGCATAATGTTATTGAACAAAAGATGCTATACCCTATAAATGGCCAAAGTTTATTATAGCTGGAACAGACTATTCCTAATAGTAATAGTATATTAGATTATTAAATACAATAATAATCTGATTTAAAATAAAGCTTTGGTGAATATTAAAAAATTTAACATCATTACATCATTAATTTAGTACTATTTAATATAATTTAATATATAATATGATTTATATATAATATAATTTAATAATATAATTTAGTAAAATATATATATATATATATATATATATATATATATATACACACACAGTATATATATATATATATATATATATATATATATATATATATATATATATATGTTAACGTTTCGCCCATATACTTGAGGTATCTTCAGAAAACTGATTCTAAAAGTTAGAAAAGGTATGAAATAATGAAACTATAAAAAGTACAGTATTATGGATTGACCGGAACTCCTTTCACCCCTGTGGCCCTTCCTTCCTACATAAAAAATATTATATTTTTAATAGTTTCATATTTTTGTACACCATTTTTAAACTTTACTAACCACTTTTCTGAAGATGCATAAACTATATCAACGAAAATTTTATATATATATATATATACACAGTGTGTGTGTGTGTATATTAGGGTGGTCCATAAAGTCGAACTTTCGATTTTTTCAGCTCCCACCCTCCTAATCTGTGTCACTATAGCAGAAAATAAATTGTGAAAAATTTCACTCACATCGGTGCATAATTAGTGGTCGGTCATGGGGTTATATGTTCTTCTCTGAGTCACTCATTTCTATGATCTATTACAGGTGATAATTAATGCCGTTTTCTGCTCTTTCACGGGTTGGAGTGTTAAATATAGCTATACGAAATAGATTTTAATAGATATTGGTATACCATACAGTGGTTTATATTGGTTACATTTACTTACGGTGAGGGTCATGTCAAAAACACGTGGTTTTTACTTGTTGGACAAGCCGGCCCGAGAGATTTTAGGCAGTAAACTGCCTTGAAATGGCCAGGTCCTAGGTGTTTTTTGTACCATCATGTTGTGAATAAGAAAGACACCAAACAAAGCGCCGAAGAAGTGCTGGAGGAAGTTTTCTCATTTTGGGAAAGAGCCCGCATGCCAACACGTTGGAAGGACCACTGTTTGGAGAAGCTTTTGGTCTTGTTCAAAGAGTAGCAGGCTTTGAAAAAGAACAAGGGAAGGCGAAATCCAAAACAAGTTCAAAACGAGACGTCTTTCAAAAGCACGCTGAACAATTTGTTCGACATTGCACATGGAAACGCTCTCCAGATGATCCAGTTTCAAGAAGATCGCGACTTCCTTCTCGCTCAAAGAAAGCCAGGTCGGCGTGGCACAATGAGCTCCGTCGACAAAAAATTGGCGGAAAAGGAGCAGAAGGTTACAAAGCGGAAAGCAGAGGAAGACGTCTGAAAGAGGAAAGCAGTCGAAGAGCAAGCCTCGACATCCAAAACAACCGAACTTGCTTCTTCAAGCTCTGCCGATGACGAGTTTCATGAGGGGGCCACTGGAGGTTGTCCTCCTCCCCTAAAAAAGAACACGCCAGACCAAGAATATTTTCAACTCAGAATTATCTTCAGCCTTAGACAGGACGGGGGTGAGTGACTGGATGGCGCTTTAAATTGTATCGGAAACAGCTCGCAGCCTTGGCCAAACCCTCGAGGAACTGACTCTCAGCCGATCCTCTGTGAAGCGCAGCCGAGAGCATCATTGCAGACAGCAGGCTGAATCGGTCCAAAAAGGATTCCATTCCGGACCAGTGGTGGTGCACTGGGACGGAAGGCTTCTGCTAGACCAAGGGTGGGCAACCTTTTTAAGTGAGCGTGCCAAAATCGTCAAATCTTTGATGCAAAATTTTCTCACGTGCCAACCGAAATTTTGGGGAACATATTATTATTTGGTGCCTTTTAAGTATTGGGAGAACCTTTTCAAATAATCAAAAATTACACTGGAGCGGTAAAATCAAAGAATATTGTAAGAGTGATTATTGTAAGTCATGTAAGATTGAATAAATGTAAAATTTAGTGACGGAATTTTTACTTGAAGGTCGTTCTACCCTGTTGATAGCGTGGATATTTTTTATTAGCCTTTAAGTGTAATTATAGCTGCCATATACAGCCACACAATTTAAAAACGCAATTTTTAACATCAGCAAAAGAGTAAACAATAATTCTGATTTTTTTTTGTTTTTTATATATCAGATCAATCAGCCATAAGTTTTTTCAAGTTTTCCCAATACATTACAGTGCCCAATCTCATAATCGTTTTACTTGACTAAAGCACAATGAAAGAAAATAAAATTAAAGATATTCTTTTATTGATTCTTAATCCCTTATGAATAATACATAAAAATTACAGAGAAAATAAAATGTTATTTTACCTACATAATATATTAAACAGAAGTTAATCTTTACCATTTTTTAGCAGAAAACATTAAGTTAAAATATAAAACTCAGCGAAGAATTTGGATATTTATTTATTTAATTTTTTTTAAGGTGAGCCCGGGGAATCGCGTGCCGGAAAAAAGTCGTTGGCGTGCCACGTTTGGCACGCGTGCCAAGGGTTCCCCACCCCTGTGCTAGACCTTACCAACAACGAGCAGGTGGACCGGCTTCCCGTCTTAGTGTCGACCTCAGATGGCAACTGCCAGCTCTTGGGACTGCCAAAAATAGCTTCGGGAAGTGGGCAACAGCAGGTACAAGCGGTGTTCGAGCTCTCGCAACTTTGGGGACTAAGTGAAAGAGTGGTGAGGATGTGTTTCGACACTGCCGCTGCTAACACTGGCAGTCACTCAGGATGTTGTTTTCTCCTAGAGCAGAAGTTGCAGAAAGAGCTGCTCTACTTTGCATGCAGGCATCATATCATGGAGCTAGTTGTCGCTGTCGCGTTCACGGCGTGTCATGACATAATTTCTGGTCCTAAAGTTCTGTTATTCAAGAGATTCCAGCAACAGTGGAACTACATCGACAAAACCAAGTTCCAAACAGGTGTCGACGACCCCACTGTTGGTCCATCCCTATTACCAGTCAGAGAAGCACTTCTGAAGTTCGCCAAAGACCAAATCCAGCGCGAAACGTACCGAGACGATTACAAGGAATTTTTGGAACTCGCCATTGTCTTCCTTGGTGGAACTCTTGAATCGCCGATTCGATTCAAGCGCCCAGGTGCGATGCATCACGCTCGTTGGATGTGCGAGGTCCTGTATTCTATCGAGATGTGGATGTTCCGGGAGCAATTGGAAAATCTCCCACCGAAAGAGAAAACATGTTTGCAAGACATGAGCATCTTCGCTGTGACAGTCTACCTGAAGGCATGGTTCACTGCTCCGATGGCCGCTTCCACTCCAGCCCAGGACCTTTGCCTCTTGAAATCATTGAGGTTGTATCCACAGCAGATCTCCAAAGCAGCCAGTCAGAAGCTGGCAGGACAGCTTTGGTACCTTTCTGAGGAAATGATTCCATTGGCCTTCTTCGATGTCGATGTTCCATCTGCAACGAAACGTCGGATGGTAGCAGCCCTATACAAGAAAAAAGGGTGGAGAGCAGATTCCAAAGCGTGTCAACCTGCCTCTCAGTTCGTCTTTGGAGAGCCTTGTGACGAAGAATTCGATGAGGTTCTTCGAACGACTGCAATTGTCTTCAGGTTTCTTGAACAAAGATTCGGATGAATGGGAAAAAATGGAGGAGTTTCAGATGGCGTTTAGGGTTGTGGAAAACCTCAGGGTAGTGAATGACCACGCCGAGCGAGCTGTGGCCCTCGTCAAACAGTACAGCGGCCGCCACACCAAAGACGAGGAGCAGCTGCAGTATCTGCTGCAAGTAGTGTCGGAGCATCGCCGAAAATTTACCCGCAACATTTTCTCACAGAACCTCACAACTTCAGTGGATGGGAGCTAGGAAATATTAAAAAAAAATTCCCTATATAGTTATGGACCACCCTAATATATATATATATATATATTATATTATATATATATATATATATATACACAACAACTCAGAATGGTCCCCTGAGAACTTATATGTTAAACACAGACCGTGCATGGAACAAGGAACTCTTCTGGGAAATTACATCCACTATAGTTCGAATAAGTAATGATAAATGACAAATACTATAGTTTTTTCTTTTTCATGATGGAGAGCCCAACGTGGGCACCGGGTTACTCGCAAAGTTAAAGTTAAAATTATATATATATATATATATATATATATATATATATATACTGGGTGTCCCATAAGTCCGGCATCATAGGAGAAATTCATATTTTTCTATTTCTACAAACCATAATTCATATTTTTCTCTTTCTACAGGCCATAATGTCTATGCTCGGGATGCCAATTTCCCGTCCACTATTCTGTTCAGTGACGAGGCTGTTTTTTATGGAAATGGTGAGGTAAATCGACAGAACACCCGCTACTGGTCTCAAAACAAGCCTCACTGGTAT
Source organism: Bathynomus jamesi (assembly GCA_023014485.1). Taxonomy (NCBI): domain Eukaryota; kingdom Metazoa; phylum Arthropoda; class Malacostraca; order Isopoda; family Cirolanidae; genus Bathynomus; species Bathynomus jamesi. The sequence goes on from JAJOZX010004292.1 coordinate 218,220, forward strand.
ACCTCTTGAAAGGAACAAGGTGCATCTCGGGTGATGGTATGGTGTGGCATTTGGAAGGATCGCATCATAGGCCCCCTCTTTTTCGATGTACATGTCACTGGAGGCACCTACCTACGTATGCTCAAGGAAGAAGCATTTCCCAGTGTCTTGAACGAAGAAGGAAATTTCCCAACATGGTTCCAGCAAGACGGCGCTCCTGCACATTACAGCACCCAAGTAAGGGAATACCTGTAACAGCAATTCCCTGGTCATTGGATAGGACGTCGAGGGCCTGTGGAATGGCCAGCTAGAAGCCCGGATCTCACGCCACTAGATTTTTATCTCTGGGGCCACTAGAAAGCGCCGGTATACGCAGAGAAAATTGGGAGTGTTGAACATTTGCGGCAGCGCATTATTGGGGCATGTAACACCATTACTCCTGACATCATTCACCGTGTGCTTGCTGACTCGGTATCACGTCTGAATTTGTGTATTGAAAACAATGGTGGACATATTGAGCACGTTCTGTAAATAAAAGCTTTTGTTTTGCCTTTTTTTATTATTTTTCCTATGATGCAATCCCACAAGGAAAAAGAAAACGAAAAAAGGTAAGATCTCCGAATATGCTTTCCCTGTTGAACACAACACTTTTCTTGAGTTAATTAAGTTTTGCGTCAAAGATTGTAAATTTCAATTTGAAAATAAGTTTTATGCCATGTCGTTTGGATTGGCGATGGGAAATCCACTCACCCGTATTAGCTAATCTATATATGAAATTTTTTAAAACAGAATTTTGCCCACTACTGTTAATTTTAACTTTGTTTGGTACTGGTATGTAGATGATGTTTTATATTGTTGCCTAGCAATTCGGAGATGCTTGAATTATTTCAAATTTGAGTTTTTCGTAAGCCTACTAATAATAATTCTTGTGTATTTTTATTCTGACCATCATCCCTCGATAAAATCTATTTTCTCTGCTGTGTTTCTCAGAGCAGTGAGGGTTGTCAGTGCTGAATTTTTAGATTCTAAGTTATGCAATATCATGAATATTGGTACTAAATTATGTTATCCTATTTCATGTCTAGATAACTGCCTTAGGAAAGCTAAAATTAGGGTAATTATGTCGCAAATGACATGGCCTGAAGTTGAAATAAAAAATACATTTTTCTAGTGTATTTTGGTGTGCTCTATTCAAATATAACCTTCATTTCTTGTGCAAATGAACAGAAATATGTGTTTGGGCCATGCAATGACAACTGTATTTCTGTTCATTTGCACAAGAAATGAAGGTCATATTTGAAAAAAGCACACCAAAATACACTTGAAAAATGTATTTTTGACTACATTTTATACAATAAAGCATAACCTAACATGTTCATGTTACGAGATCTCGTAAACGACGCATTACCACAGGAAACGTGCAAAACACCTCAAAATTAACCAGAAAAGTTTGCTCTCGTCATTTTCGTTTAAACTAACGAAAATATCACGACTTAACCTAAACAATCATCAAGGGCGTGCAGTTGACCTAACCGGTCATTCAATTAACCTAACCAGGCATTCAGATGACCTAACCGGGCCTTCAATTAACCTCACCGGGCATTCAATTAACCTAACAGGTTAATATTGGTTATTTCACCTAAATATCTTCTGATCTTTTCGTATTAGGCATTCACTGTCACATTTCGGGCAAGTTAAGGATGAGAGAATAACGCCGTAATTGATAAAAACATCCAATGATTTGTTTTCATCTAGGGCACATGACGAATCAAGTTCTCAAAGTCGAAACCACACGAACGGCATGTCATAATTCTATCACAAACACCACCAAACTGAATCCAATTAGAAAAAAAATAGCCAGAACAGAAACCAACAAACTAATTAAGTCCCAGAGTAGCGAAAAATTAGCCCAAAATTATACTCGTCGGACCAAAAATGAGTGCATTTAGATATATATTATTAGTATCATAATTTTCACCATTAATATGCATTTGCACAAAAAATGAGTGACAAATTTGAATAAAGCGACTAAAACTACCTCATAAAAGTTATTTTGATTTACAGGTCCAGCCCATGTCATTTAAAACATATTAACCAAAACTAGGTATTATAATAGTGTAACTGTAAAGGAATTTGAGCGTAAAAATATCCTAGTCTACCCTACCATATTAATTTTAAATATCTTCCGACTTTACTTGAAGCAATTGGTATTAACGTAGTCTTTAAGTATAATAATACTGTTAAATCACTCCTAATAAAGAATAGCCCGGATAATGCGGTTGGCCGTGTGTATTCGATCGGATGTACACAATGTAACTCAGTATACTGTATATAGGCCAAACGGGAAAAACGTTAGATACTATGGAAAAACAGCATAAATATGCGTGTAGAACAGCAAATAATTCTAATGCATTGTTTAACCATATGGAGAGATGTAATCATAGTATCAAGTGGGATAGTTCAAAAGCGCTCGTTAAAAACATAGATATAATTGAAAGGAATATTCTTGACTGTGCATTATCCATTTTAAAAATAATTCCAATAACAGTGCGGAAATGTATAAAATTGACAATATCCTCTTAAAATACCTTTTGCCTCTAATTAACTCTTGTTAATCCTGTGCTAATCTTTTTATTTCTCTGTCCCGTTGTACATATGTATATATTTTCGTCATCTCGCCTTCTCCCTTCATTCCCTGACGAGGTGTACTTCTGAATACACGAAAGGACTTAGAATCATTTTTCTTTTTCCTTGTGGGTTTGCATCATTCATTCATTTCACGTGTTTAATTGCGAAATTCATCCCATATATATATATATATATATATATATATATATATATATATAATATATATATATATATATATATACACAAAATAATGATAATAATAATAATAATAATATATAATAATAATAATAATAATAATAGAGATGTAAAGTTGTCTTTGCTTCTCGGTACGTTAACTCAAAATTAATGACTTGTGAATGAAGACCGTTAAATGAATTCACTAAAAAATTAAAAGTTATAAAGACAAAATAAGTTTACTCTTTTATGCATTTCCTGAAATTGGTCCACGAGGTCTCAGCTGTCTGTAATCAGTTAGCTGATATTAGGTTTAAAATGAAAGGTGAAGTAATTGAGGAAGTGCAAGAGTTTAAGTATTTGGGCAAACTATTACCAGCTCCTTGAGTGATGACTCAAGATATAAGACTCAAGATATAAGACTCAAGATATAAGAAAACAATCTCGAAGCCTTTGTGCTAAAGCGAATATGACTATAAGGAACTTTCGGTTCTGTACAAGTGAAGCTAAAGACACTCTCTTTCGTACTTTCTGCAGTAATATATACGGACAGCAACTCTGGGTGAATTATAAAAAAGGTTCTGGCAGAACCCTAAATTTGCTGTATAACAGTTCTTTTAGACTCTTACATAAATTACCCCAGAGATGCTCAGCTTCGGAAATGTTTGCTACCCGCAATGTCCCGAGCTTCCCGGAGGTAACAAGATGTTGCTCAATACAGTCTAAAGCAAAGAATTAAAAAATCAACCAACCCGATTATCTAAGCTATCCATGAGTCCTGCCGTTTTCCTCTAAGCTATGGAATTCTTGGTACGAAAACGTCTGTCTGTAGCTCTACTACACAGACTTTGCCAAAGCGTTCGACAAGTGTGACCATGGAATCATAATAAATAAACTGAAATATATGGGAATAACAGGAAAAGTAGGGAAATGGATATATAATTTCCTTAGTGAGCGGTGGCAAGTCTTTACAGTACAAGGAGTATCTTCATCAGAATCAGAGGTCCTCAGCTCAGAACCACAAGGAACAGTTTTAGCTCCACTACTCTTTATAATCATGCTAACTGACATAGATGAGGACGTTACCAGAGACAGCACAGTAACATCCTTTGCCGATGACACAAAGATCAGTAGAAAAATAAGAAACCCAGAAGATATAGGATCTCTACAAACCGACATGATCAGAATCTACAAGTGGATGGAAGACAACAATACGAAGTTTAATACTGGGAAATTTCAGCTGTTAAGGTACGGAAAAAGAGAAGACCTAAAATCCATGGAATATTATACCCCAAATGGACAGGAAATTCAGAGAAATTCTAAAGCAAAACATTTAGGGGTTGAAATGACTGATGATACGAAATTTGAAACACAAAATAAGATAGCAGTAAACAGAGCAAAGAGAATAACTGGGCAGATACTGAGAACCTTTAAACGAAGGGATAGGAATATAATGATTCCTCTGCTGAAAACACTGATCATACCCAAATTGGAATACTC